>CM065922.1:35686711-35689211 GCA_033439105.1 Magallana nippona
CTGCTATAAATTTAATCTTATTGTGACACCAAGTGGTGTTTGTTTAATTCCTTGACTTTAAGACATTGTAAACCTCATGCTGTTGACAACACAGAGAAGTCTGTCTCTTTTGAATAAGCTGAATTGATTTTTTTTTCTTTGTATTGTTCTATTTTTCTGAACAGCTCCTATGGGCTATGACAGTGTAGTCTTGTTCAAGAGAGAAACTTGGTGGACAGTATATCATTTTTGTTCTACTTGAGTTCCAAGTTTTGGTAGACATTGAACTAAACCTGCTATTCCCTACTTCAACAAAATGGAATCAGCCTACAGTTATTGACCTGTCTGCTAACTTTGACCTGGTGACCTCACATGTACAAATACATATCAAATGCTCGATCTGTACAGGATATTTTTTTTTCAATCATCATTTCTGACATTTTTTGGTTGAATTTGCTTCATTGTACTGAACCAGACATATCGCTGCAGTAATTTGCATAAGTGAAGCACACTCGGATGATATTGAAAAACTAATTTGCATGTAGAACACTTGTTTTTTATGATATGCATAAAACAGCTGATTTCACGGAGCAGTGAATATTTTGGGAGATTGTACTGAAGACATAATTCTGTTTTGAGTGTAGGAGGTTAACTGCACAGGTAAATGAAATAAAATGCAGTCATCTTGTATCTGATCAGCGATGTATTTTTTTTTGCGTGAAGGTCTTTGTTTTAGTATTGAATTCATGTCTCACATACCGGGGGTTGGAGAATAGGAGAATGTGTTAGACTGATCTCGGGAGTTATTCATTCCTTAAATGTATTAGACATGCTGTTAAAATTTTGTCTTGGTAAACTTTCAGCAAAATAGGCAGTGCAACAACAAAATGGTATTAATTTATTATGATAAATGTCTATGCTACCTCATTTCTTTCTTTCTTTCTTTCTATTACATAGTTTTGAACAGTTAAAGACATCATTAAAAAAAAAATAATCAAACTGAAGATGTGGTGCTTTTCAATGGTATGGTACTTGTAAGAGAAATTTGAAAAATTTTATTGTGTGAATTTTTAGCACATCTTAGCTAGAGGTTGTGCAAGAGGTCCTTGACAGGTATTCTGATTAAAACCAGTCCATCAAATGAATTTGAATTGAATCTTAAAGAAATTTTATACCCCCCCTCCAAAAAAAATGAAAAAAAATAGCTCTTCATTTGATAACACAGGGGTAACACAGGGATATGTTTGAAGTTTAGACCGGCGATTAGTTGATGTGGGAGTCATACATTGACCAGCAATTTTGTGGAACATTCAATTAAACAAGTTGTTTCCTCAAGTCTATATGTCTGAATAATTGCCCAGTTTGGTTTTGTTTTTGTTTATCCCTATAGACAGGAATAAACAATGGATTGGATTGCATGCTCAGTAATGTATTCAGTTTCTACAGGTGACTGCATCTAAGGTCATACAGTCAGTTTTCTCTCCTGAGAAATCATTAAGTATTGTTATAATTAAGCTTACATATTTGATGATATTAGAGGATGTGATTGATTCTTTTATCAAGAAAGAAGTGTATGAGTGACAACTGGGTTTTTTAAAGAAAGCAATTGCCATGTCTAATGTAGATGTGAAATTCTCAAATTCTCAAATCAATGGTTTGATTCAGTGATTTTTTCTTACCATTTTACACCTGCAATCTTAATTATCTTCTATTTCTGACAATAGAAATTGAAATATTTTAGAAAGAGTTAAGAGATCAAAATGTTTGATATATTCCAAAAAAAAAAAAAAGAAAAAATTAATTTTCTTAGATGGTTGCCATGTCTGTAAAAAGTCAGGGGCAGAAAGTGGGTCAACGGTAGTCAGATAGCCAGATCTTTACTGCCTATTCTGACTTTTGAAATTTTTCATATACATGATGTTTTGTTGTTTTTTTTTTTGTACTTTTGATGCACCTCATGATGTACTCTCAGTAGAGTACTTCACTTCAAGGGTAGTGGGTTATTCCATTTCTGATACCATTTAAGACTTCATCGTGTTTATACCTTTATGAACCATTATCGTTTTAATTAAGTATGATCATTTATATATTGTCTGATCTTCAATTGCCCACTCTGGCTTGAAACAGGGTCTATATTCATGATTAGAATATAAAAGAGTCTTGTATTAGGCTGGGGTCTAATTTGAGAAAAATTGTAAAAAGATAGTTCCATATTTATCACAGAAGCCAATTAAAAATAGTATCTAAACCAATAGCCTGTATTCTCCTATATATATATTGATGACTTGGGGGATGTACTTGCTGCATGAATCAGAATTTTCTTTCCCCCCCCCCCCCCCAAAAAAAAAAAAAAGGTTTGATATGTTGCTAACCTATATCAGTTTCAACGCCTGAACCAAAATTGCTAGAGTGTTATTTTTGAAATTTAAAAAACCAGTTTTATATCCACATACATGTATTCCATTCACTGCAAGTGAATTACTTTAACTGCAGAAAACACATCATGTTTTCTAAGTTACAC
>CM065922.1:35694211-35701711 GCA_033439105.1 Magallana nippona
CCTGAACTGAAAGCTCCTGTGAGCTTCTTTGATCACTTTTTGGGCAGTGTCTGTCCATCTATCAGTAAAATTTTTACACTTTTGACTAGAGCCACTGCGTCCATTTTACCATACTTGACACAAGGGCTTTCAAGTTTGATCAAATGAAGGGCCAGAACTTCTTCCAAGGGGAGATTATTCAGCAAGAATGAAAATAAGCCAGTGTGTTTTAAAATCATCTAAAGAACCAATTAGCCTTTGATAGTTTTCAGTTCGTTCAGTTCATGACACCCAAGGTCAGAAATGGGCAGTTTTAGGGATTTGAAGTTCATCATAGAAATAAACAGAAAACAATTTTCAAATTATTCTTACGTAGAACACAAGGGCGTAATTTGTGAAATTAATGTAGAGGCATGATAGTGTACAGAATTTTTAAATTTAGTAATGTCATTATATATCCCTGCATGTATCCAATACATGTATAGGTGTGATATAGGATTGAAGTTACCGTTAGGTGTCCAAAAATATTCTGAATCAAAGAAAGGCTTACATTGTGAGAAAATGTTATAAAAAGGACCTAGTAATTATAAGTGATTCCAATTCATACCATAACAACAGGAGTCAAAATCGGGCCACTTTAAGGGGGAAAGGGGGGGATTTTTCCTGGAAAATGTAAGAAAAAATCCTTCTGAACAAACTAGATGGTAAGATTTGAATTTGTGAAATGTAAAAAGTAATGTGGAATCAAGTTAGTAATAAGTGTTGTATACTTTTGTTAGCTCACCTGAACTGAAGTTGAAAAGTGATAATCCAATTTGTGATATTACTGTGCAAGCATCCTGATATATTGAAGATTCTAAATTGTTCAGATCATGACCCCAGAACCAATACTGCGGACCCAGGAAGGGTTTAAAGTTTATTATAAAAAATGTAGAGAAAATCTTTTTAAAATCATCTAAGAACTACAATTTTTGACATTGATAAGCAAGCATCCTGATGTATTGTTGATTCAAATTTCCTGAAACTGTGACAGTCAAAACATTAATAGGGCCCTGGAATGGGTAAAAAAAAAAACCCCACTAACACAAGAATGCATAGAGAAAACTCTTTTTGGCATTGCTACAATATATGATATTACTTTACAAATATCCCAATTTAGTGCACACTCAAATTTATTGAAACTATGATCCTAGTACCAATAATGGGAGAATTTTTTTTTCAAATTAAACAATGAAAATAATATAAATATTAGAATTCCTATTTTGAATATCATTGGTCCTGAAATAGAGCAGGCTGTGCAGACAAATTATCATACTGCACTAATGCGCAGTAATTTATCTGTTAAACAGCACAGCCTGGTGTGTTATAGGATCATTGATAAAAAAAAATAAGCAGTCAATGCTTGAACAGATACGGGCAGTCACATCATCAAATCTACCATTAAGTTGGAAGAGCTTTATGATAGATATGATCATGTATATACCCAGAAAATGGTAGATACTCATATATATCATATATGTAATACTCCAAAGTCCGATGGTAATGCCAAAGTCGAATGGTATACGAACGCTTAAGTCCAATGACGAAATAGCATTTGTGACGTCGGGTCATGATCATGTCATAGTTAAGGTGGTACATGTACTAGCAATACAAAATCAACAAGATGGAAGAGGCAGGCTGTTCGGATGATTGACAGATATCTTTTTTAACAATGTGAGGAAAAAAGGAGACTAACAGTCCTAGTCCAGAGCAGTTTTTGTCTGTTTGAAGAAGGGTGCAAAAAATTGTAAATTAAAGGCAGAACATTCAACATAATTTTGACAGGAAAGTGTTTACGGCGGAGGACTGCAAAAACAAAAATGTGATATCATGTCCAGGAACCTGCTGCACTTTTGAATTGTGCTTTAAAATAGTCAATGGCATTTGGAGAATTTAGGATAGGGGCTGTTTGATTGAAATAGTTATCAACATAAGCTGAGTTTTTCCTCCTTATACTCAATTCAGTTTGAGTCTAGTATATAGTGAAGCATACAGATGGACCATATGCATTACGGAACAATATTTGTGTTTGTATGAGTCTTAGTTTGAACCATCAGACTTTGGCGTGTCACACCATCAGACTTTGGTGACTGCATGCGAACCATTGGACTTTGGCATGACCATCAGGATTTAGAGTCCCATCGCACTTTGGAGTCCCATAAAGTAAAAAAAAGATTCCTAAATACTTATTTTTTTAAAAAAATTGTATGGTTAAAATTTGTGACATATATATACATGTACTGGTGTTTTCATTGTTTATAATTATACAACCCCCTGCTTTAGTATGATGAATTAACATTTTTTTCATGTAGTGCAGACTGTGTATTACCATGCAATTCAGAGCAATCAGATGATATTTTAAAACTATTGTGAATATAAGAAATTAAATGCATTATGACATCACTAAAGGCCATTGGTATTATCAGGTACATATATGGTAAACTGATAGTTGGTGTTTATTTAATAGGCTTTGTAATCCAAGGATCAGAGATACAGTCAGCTGTTCTGATTGATAAATTACTTCTCCTCTGATGTGCTACTTGTAATATTTTGATACATGTATGTTTTGAGATACATTGCAATGGAATTTACCTTTCAGAGGTATTTATTTATTTCCCCTCTCTCTCTTTCTCTCAGATAATTGTGTATTTACCTGTGATGGTACCCGCTGTCTGGAAAACAAGAGCTTGATTTGTGATCAAGTTTATCACTGCAAGGACAAGACAGATGAGAACAACTGTCCCCAGTCTTCTGTAGGCACAGCGTCCAGTAAGTATATAAAAGGAAGGCGATGTAACTCACCTAGATTTGGGCCAGCATTGGCTCCACTGAACCATGCTTAGAGCAATATGAGTTGTATTTTTTTTTTAGAATTTTATTTTGTTGCAAAAACCTGTTCTTATGATAATTCTGCATGTAACTTAACCTTTATGATAATATGATGAAAATAAACAATGTAATTTATCAGAAGAAAGATATTTTTATTATGAAATATATAGCAAACCAATTATTGTACAGGACATCAATAATGTAAGTTTGCTTCAATCAGGACCTCTAAGCAGCTTTTCCTACAAAAATATGACTAACAGAAGATTATAAACTATAAGTACAAAAAAATTACCATCAAAAAAATTGCAGCTCATATTGTTTTTTTAAGATTTCTCAACATCTCAGTTATCATTGGTCCAATTTTAATCCAATTGTAGGCTGCTCTTAGAACCATTTTAACAAGACTTTGGACTTTCAGTAGGATGTAACTGTCTTTTTCTTGTGTCAAAACAAGTTAAAAATGACGCTAGTGAAATATACACAGATTGCATAGTCTCAGCTCAAAAGCCAGACAAATCTTGTTGATTTCAAAGAGCAACAATGAAATAGACAGGCCTACATCACAATGCTGTTTGACACAACTACACAAAGTCCAAGCTCCTGTTAAAATGGTTCTAAATTCAAAGCTGCATAAAGGGGAAAAAAATTATATACATAGGGAATGAAAAATTTGAAGAAATGATGATTGGTCTTTTCAGAAATAAAACCCATTTTTTGACATACTGTAGCCATACATATAAATCTATACACTCGAAGTTTAGCACATGTTTGTTCTCTAGCTGATGAGTGTAACAACTAACATAAATTAACAATATGAAGTCAATCAATGTACTTGGTGAGCAGTTAAAAATCAAGTGAGGCTAGTCAAATATTTAGAACATTTTCTTAAAAAGAAAAATATTTAATTTACAATTATAATGTTAGTTGCATATAGAGGCATAACTTATTTTTCTCCCTAAGTCATAGATTCAGCCGAACATAAAGCATTTATATAATATATAAAAATGTGTTATTCTAATTACTATTTGGACTACTATCTATTTTATAAATAGTTGATTATGTTGACTATTTGTTTAGATTTGTTAGGATAGTTTTGAAATCTTGCTGTTTATCCTATCATTTAATTTAATGACACAATCATACAATTTCATAAAGTTGTTGATCATTTCTTTGGGATAAACACTATCTAATTAGAATAATTATTTCTTACAATTAAGTCAAAAGTGCAGATTTCAGATTTATTAGTTCTTTGCTAATTAATCTGTTGATAACGTCTGAGAGAGAGAGGTCGTTCTGATTGGTGAATTGAGTGTGAACACAGTAGAGCCTGCACAGAGTGCCACTGACGGAGACTAACCTGTATGCTGTATTTATCCTATTGATCAGCCACACCTGACTGACAGGACCAAATGAGAGTTGCATCACATTTGTTCATAAAATCCACATCACTGTCTAGACACCCTGATTACAAAATGAAAGGATCTAGGGATATGTTCTGCAAAACAATGAGAAGGATGGA
Organism: Magallana nippona; assembly: GCA_033439105.1. NCBI lineage: Eukaryota > Metazoa > Mollusca > Bivalvia > Ostreida > Ostreidae > Magallana > Magallana nippona. The sequence continues at coordinate 35,698,578 of CM065922.1, forward strand.
TAGAATTCAATAGTAGACTTCTTCTGACCCAATTTGAATTGACTTCATTGAAAAGTGACAGAATTAGGTTAACTTTGTAAAATAGTACATTACATGGTCAAGGATTTTTTTTTTGGTAAAGGAGTTTGTCATTATTGTTGTAAAGAAAGATATCCAGATATTGAAGTCTCAAAAGAAATTTGTTTTCATTTACACTTCATCTTATTTGATATCTAAATTAATTTTTTTTTTGGTAATCCACACAAATTTATTACTTTCTGGCCTCGGCCATCCTTAGTAAGGAAGTCAATTAAACCTGTTATTTCTCCCCCTTCTCCCCTCCCTCCACCATCATCACCACCTTGCCTCAGTCCTCTTAGAAAAAATCACTCCCTATTACATTCTTGGCTGGTAACAATTGGCTGTGAGGCATTTAGTAATGCTTGTTATTTATGAGTTCAGGGAAATTTTGTCTAAAACATGCATGATTAAGTAAATATTTTTGTTTTAAGAGATGGAGCATACAGGTTCATCAACATGTTAGCGAGCACATGGTTAAATATTGGAAAAGTTTGAGCCATTATATCTTCCTGCCTCACAGTGGGCTTGCATAGTGTTGAAAGACATGTTCCTGGTTTGGACATGACATCCACTGAGCAGCTTACATCTCAAGTGCTAAGATGAAACAGAAGAGGGATCGTCTGTCATTGCCCAAGTATTGATTTAAGGCACAGCCGATCTTGTGTCACAGTATTGTAAAATTGAATTTGACACTTGAAGCGTGTCTGCTTTAGAGCTGAAGGTCAAGGTCACGGGTTCATTCTGCGGTCATGTCGTAAAAAAACGAACACAGATGTCAAAAGCTTCATCATGTAACAGCAGTAATTTTCTGACTTTGTTGTAGAGTATCAGAATCCACCAGCTGGCCATCAATCTCTCATTGCAAGGTTAAATTGGTAGTGCCTTCATATTTAACAATGGTGGAGCATTTTCATTCCTATAAAATTATTTTGATGTTAATGGTTTGTTCTAGGAGGAGGTATATAAAGAAGAATTTTGTAGGCTTGGCTAGCCGTCTTTGTGCTTAATTAGGTTTTTGTATAGTGAAAAATGTACCAAGGATGGAATACAATGTCTAGACTAAATATCATTAATTACATAGCTAGAGACCTAGAGAGTCACTTAGGATGAAGAAATCTGTCTGGTCTGGTGATAAATGTGTGGTGTTGATGGGTTTGATTTTTTTATATGACAAAGAAAGAAGATGTTAGAGACTGTTGTTTACAAGCCCCAGTGTACAAATACAAAGCATAGATTTTTTTCATCAAAGGATTCTATATGTTAAATACTCAAGTGTTCTCCCTCTTAGATGATACAACACTTCAGTGATTAAGTAAAATGTATAAACAGGAAAACTTTTACATATTTTGTTTTAACAACCCCCCCCCCCCCCCTGTATTTGGTCTTCTTTTGTGACACCTGAATATGTTGTAATATTTCTCTTTTTCTATTACAGCGACAGTAACTCGAGTTGTGGTCATCATTGTGACAATTACTTTAATGCCGGTATTGGCCATTTTGATCTGTGTAGCAAGCCCGTGTAAATCGACTCGTCGCATGTTGCGCCGGTGGACGAATCGCGACCATGGGGATGTGGAAAACCGACAGTTGAGGCCCCGATCCCAAGTATCTGAGGTTTGAATTGATTAAGAAATCACTAATCAACGCATTGCTCTAGCAAATATATATAAGTGTGGGAGTATACTGCTTGGTCTACATTAATATCATTGCTGTGTGCATTTTGTTTTCAATCTCAAATCACATTGACTTGATATTTGGTACAGACCTATTCTTCATTGGCACACTAGATTATTGGCACTTCCATAAAGATGCTGGTTTATTGGCACTTGCTTAAAGACCCCTGTGAATCATATTCTGATTTCAAAGAGATGTGGATGTTGTTAATCAGTCCTGATTAACGATTCTTTTGTTTTTTCACAAAGAAATAAGTTAGTCATGGTTGTTGAAACCAAGTGTCCTCTGAAACCATGCACTAACCATCTCTATTTCTGGGAGAAAGAAAAGAGTTGATGGCAGCCATATAGAATAGTTGTGATCCTTGTCAGCTGCACAGTTGACTGACTTTGTATACAAGTATCAGAATCCCAGCCATTGTTTGATAGTATTATTTTCTTCATCTAGCATTTTTCTGTAAAAAAAAAAAGGGGAAAGAAAATTCCATCTCATTTTTTTTCATCTGGTATCATACACATGCAAAAAACAAGGTAATTATTACTAATTAAGCTGTATGAAATTCTCACGAGTGTAAATTAAGCTAGAGTATGCACCATACGTGACAAACCATGTAATCTATACACAGAAATATTAATTGTTTAAATATATTATATACCTATTGCCTTTCAAAACAAACAGCCAATTGAAAATAAGAAAAAAAAATGAATAATAAATAGCAGGTAGCATGCCAATTGTACATATATGATCTGTCTTGTAGGGTGGTTTTGGTGGAGCAGCAACATCTACTTCCTGCGTATCAGCCAGTCAAGAATTTTCGGATCCTCAAGAAGCATTGCTCCGTGAACGACAAACACAAAAACATTCAATGCAAACTGACATGACTATTAGTTTACCGCCACAAATACCCATCTCACAAGATGGGGAGGAAGGATATCAACAGAGTCAAAAGACTTTAAAATATCTCCGTAAATCAGACGGCTACCAACATTGCTTTAGACCCCCACCCAACAAGACTGTGCATGATAAAGAGAGCCCGCCTCCCTATTATTCTCATTCTGCCTCTGCCATTGATAAAGTCGGTCATTCTCCACTAAAAGTTGGGGGAAGTCCAAACAGCCGAACTACGTCCAGCGACATGTTGTCTCGGTCGTACAGTATGTCAAACAGCAATCACTACTATGACCCTTCTGTATCAAGGACTAATGCCAGCAACATGCGTGGGAATGCAGCCATTCACCACGAGTTGCATACGTCCAGTTTTGAACCTCCTAATTATCATACATTATATAATACATCTGATGATAAGGTTTGATACCTCTTCAGATGAAATATACTGTGCATAAAGACACTCTAAAGAATATAACCGGCAGGCTGGCAAAACTATGTCAAACACTAAGTGA
>CM065922.1:36934211-37344211 GCA_033439105.1 Magallana nippona
TTACCAGGCTATTTTTGGAGCTAGAATATTTAGAATTTTTCTTTTAATAGCATGCAAAATGCAATTGAATGCTTATTTTAAAATAATTATAATTATTCAATTTAATATTGAATGCATATTATAAAGTCATATTATATATTTTCAATTGAAACTATATCCAAATAGAAAAAATATCATATAACATGAAAATCAAATTTTGGAATTACGTAGTGGAAATCTTCATTTTACGGAGATAGGAAAAAAAAATAATGGAAGATAGGTCGCGTATGACCTTAATTAATATACTTATTATATATGGTTTCCACACATAGTCGCAAACCACGGTCAATATGTATAATCTTCTCCTATCTTTGAGAAAGCTAGATAGACTTCTGAGTCAGACGATGCTTTTGACAGTGCACATTTGAAAGTTCCATCTTGAGCGTTGTTGTTGGGACCAGAAAATGATCAATACAACAAACACCCCTTTCATTAATTACATGTTTTGTAGTGAAAATAGCAATGGCATCTAGCAGTGATGTTAAAATAACAATAGCCGAGACGGAAGAAAACAATGTCAACATAAAAGACTGCAAAGTAGTGAGTATAATTGATTACTAGCATTAGACAAGAACGTGTTTATTCGAACAAAAAATGTTTTAAAATCGCCAGAAAGGACTAAACGATATGTGCCTAATATGGCCCCCTAAAATGAACATCATCAATTTATTGTAATTCTTTGCTTCCTTTGTACGGATATGTTTGTGAAGTGTTTTCATAATTTTTATTTTGATCCAAATGCCCACAATTTTGAAATTTGACATAAAAAAGTTAACTTTTTACCGCCATTTTCGCATTTCTAGAATAAAAAGGCTAGTTTTCAAGCAGTTTTTCTTTCAGAAAACATTGAGCAATTGCTTGAACAAACAAAATATTTTCATCAAAGAGGTATCTATTCAAGCCTTAAAATTGACAAAAAGTTTGTTCTTGTTCAAAGCTTCTTGTTTGAATTACAAAAATAGCGTCACTTCTGGCGTTATTTACTGCCAGTGAGTACAAAGAAATAAAAAAAACCCATGTATTATATCAACTAATCTAAAAATAACATAACAATTTAATATACCTTAAACACTTTTAAAAATTGCGAATTAGAAGGCCAACTTTGACTCATATCATATAAAGTTCTATAGAATAATCATAATTATTACTAATAAACGAAACTGATTTACGAAATCACGTTAGACAAGTTTTAATATAATAAATTTATATCAATTTCTTATCTCTTATCTTTGTAATGCAAACAAGTAATATAAAAATCCATTCTTAAAACATGATTCTTCTCTAAAAAATAAAAACTGCATCGCCTTGTTAGAAAAAGACGGTGTTTACTGCAACCCTTTATATAGTTTCTAGAAAATTAATTCCGTTATATCATTTTTTAGGAACTTCCCGAGAAAGGTGAAAAAATTGCTACTGAATTCGCAGATGCCAGCAAAACGTCCAAGGGAATTTACTCTCAGGGCTTAATCAACATTTCCTTGCTGTCTGCTAACGCCACTCAGTTACGTAGTGCCCAGTCCAACACTACTTACCAGTACCGAAACACAGTCATCAGTCTTATCATACTTTCCATCTTTCTCCAAGCTATCATTCTTGTTTAACCATGGCACCGCGAGAAGGAAATAATAAGGAGACCGCTTGCTTCGTGTGGAGGTGGTTTGGTAGAAAACGACTGAAGTCCATCCTATTGTTCTTGGTTTCCACATTGACAGCAGTGAATGTATTTATTTCTGCGTACCATAATGACTGAAAACTGAAACATTGTGAGAGAGAGAGAGAGAGAGAGAGAGAGAGAGAGAGAGAGAGAGAGAGAGAGAGATTATAGGGTTTAAGACGTTTTGATAACACGTCATAAATCATTTTCCTATGGTATCAAACAAATCACAGAGCAAAGAGATGTATGCGAAAAAGATGCACAGAATTTACAACAATTTAAACACCTCCTACTTCGATTCATCCTCAAATGATCATGTGAAAATGGCAAGTACAAATAATGAAAAATAGATTTATCAATTTCTTCCAATTTTCACCAAGTCAGTCTTTATATCTAATGGAAAAGAATGAAATACTTTCAGAGGGAAAACGTTAGACACAAAAAGATTACAAAGAACATCGAATACATCCAGGAAATAATTGCAAGAAATGCAGATGTACAAGTACTAGTATGTATTGAACATTTTGTTTTATTCAATATAATAATTTTTTTCCATTGATCACTAGCTGCTTTATTGGACTATAATAGACCTATTGAAAAAAGTTTTTTCTTTACGGGATTTTCTGTCCAGCTGGGCAGTGAACGATTATTTTGATAGCCTTCATGTAAAGAAAGAGACTGAAGAGGTAAATATCTGTTGTCATTCTAGATATAAACATTGGTTAATATAAATAGACGCGTAAATTTATGATAATTTGTATTTCCATGTTTAAAGTGACATATCGGTCCGATGGGTCGGGTGTTTATTCCTTATTATATTATACAATATAAGTGTACATGTCTCTGTAATTGTTTATGAAACACGTGTCACTATATAATTAACCATTTACTTAATTACTTTAACATACCACCGGTATAAATATTGACTCTTATAAACCTCACATAATGTATTAGCGTTAATGAATTATCTTACAGGCAAAGACAAAAGTTGACATTGAAGAAGTAAAGGTAAATTTCACCAAAAATTCTAATTGAATCATTTTTTTTCACGCCTCTTTTTATTTTGTTTTCTAAATCATAAGAATGATAATTTGTTATTTAGTTATGTGTTGGAGAAAACCTAGTGAAGGCCCGTGAAAGAGTGCTGAAGGAAGCTGCAGATTTGAAGGTATACTTCTGTAAAAAAAATTTACATACTTTTACAAAAAAAAATTCTATGCTTTACTTTGTTCCCCTATAATATATTGGGTGTTGTTAATAGGTTTCTCAAGCTCCTCAAGATTCTGAATCCTCATAAAAGATGAGATCAATGAATACATAAAAAGACAGAAAAAAGGCAATGAATGCAGTCCACCAGCAGGTACTGGTAAGAATGTCACTATGGATTTAAAAGATTATTATATTGTACATGTTTGGGAATAGTTCAGCGTGAAAAATAATCCACTTTGTTTAAAAAATTCTGACAAAGCGTTATCATAAACTGATGCTAATTTCTTTACAGAGTTCATTCAACTCAGTGACCAGACAGCTGAAGATGAACAATTGTGAAAGAATAAGAGCAAAGATGGAACAAATGACGAATATTCATGCTGAACTTAAGGTACATCATATGTATATTTTGAATCAAAATTTGAGAAGAGGGATAGGGGGAAAGAGAGGATGAATATGATCTTAATAAATATGAATGAGTAGAAGAACATTAGGATAAGTATAGGAAAGAACTTTCGCTTATTTTTTCTAAAGGGAACCTCATGATGGTGGATGCTACAAAGAAAATTGTTTCTAAAGATAGATGACTGTGTAACTCCATCCACCATTTAATTGTTAATTGAAAGTCATTTTCGTCTTAAAAGAAACCTAATTATTTGTGGGTGCCTGTTTATTATTATTATTATTATTTTTACATTATTAGACTCCCTCCAAAGAAAAGAAACGCCCGTTGGTCCGACGGTTTCTGAGATTATTCGGATTCAGAAACGAAACCTAAATACCTTTTGCTGTAAAAACCCCATTTTACTCGATTTCAAAACGAATTATATTTTTGTGATTTATGCTGTCTACTCTTAACGTATTGCTAATTGCGAATTCCAATAAAATGTCTCACTTATTGTTGTCTTTTTTATTTATGTAGAATATAACATCAAGCTCTGAAAATCGATTTCATTATTATGTTAATTAAGGTGGAATAACACACCTGGAATAAAATCACTCAAATTAACAGTAAATTATTTGATTATGAAAGATATAATGATGAATAAAATGTGCATGGGGTGATTTCACCATGCATCGGACACCCTTTGATTATTCTTTTTGATCACGCATCAATTATAGTCCGAATATAAATAAAACTTAGTTTAAAAGTTACAGGTTTTCCACTTGGTTAATAATTTAAAAACAATTAGTAAGTTTGTGAAAAACATAGAAAATAAAGCAAACTAGACAGGATCTCGTTGCGAGCAACGAGTGGGTCTTCCGTTTGATTATGAATTAATGACAGAGTTAAATTAATATGTTGACATTATTTTAAATCTTAATTTCAATAGATCCATCTAATTAGGTAAAACCATTTCAAATACAATGATTTTATAATAATCCAAAAATCTAATGAAACGCCTTAACTAAAAGCCCGAATGATTTTATGTACGACTTAACAAAACCCGGAAATGTAAAGGACGACCTAATTATAAGGTACGAATTAACAATTTTCCGAATCAGATTTAGTACGAATTGGTATATTAATTTTCTTTTAGGCTGATTTTAAGACCTGGATTGCAAAATTAAGATTTCCGGAAAAGGTCATTTTTAAACTGCAAAATCTCTGCAATGCATAGTCCGATTTTAAAACGGTTTTCAGTTTTGTATTTAGCACATAAATGTCTACAGAATGAATGTGTTTTAAAATTCCAAAAATCGAAATTTTGGAATCACTTCCGGTGACGATCGGAAGTGACGGACGACCTGTTCATATTAAAATTGGATACGTTTAGAATATATTTTAATGAAAAAAAAATCCAAATCTTTTAATTTGAAAAATTTTTAAAACGCAATTTTTCGAAAAATGCCGTTTGCGTGGACCGGAAGTGACGGACGATCATGTTTGTACCTGATGGCATCTAAGAATTCAAAAATTTATCATTCCTGAAATTTTCAATTTTCTATCCTTAATCGTTTTTGAGAAAAAGGTAGGACAAAATCACTTTTTAAAAAAAGATTAACGAATATATCGGCCGACCGGAAGTGACTTCATCAGCGAAAATGTACTTGTTAAAAGATCTTGATATTCCTAATTACCTGACAAAATTTCATAAAAATCCGTTGTACCATGTCTGAGATATTTGAGTTTAAAGAAAAATGTTAAGAAAAAAAAGAATAATAATAATAGTGAAAAATAGAGAAAAAGAAACCTAACGAAAACAATAGGGTCTTCCGTTGAAACGGAAGACCCTAATTAATGAATCATTGAGCTTTATCACCATGAATCGGACAATATTTACCAAGCATCGACACTGTACAGTGGAGATTAAGAATAACAAAATTTTCTTATTTTCATGCAAAAATTCAGAGGCTCGGGAAATTAAATTAATTAAATTGGTATTTGGGTTTATTTTAATGTAAATCCTTAAATTTACAGTCAGGTATTTGGACTAATGCTTCTGTTTAGAGGAGTATTAATATTAGTCAGTGAGGGGGTTCTTTATCGTGCCAACATCTACAGGAACTTTGGATTTAAAATGCTGTATATTAAAACTCGGATTTTAAGTCGGATGAGAAATGTTTGTATTAATTATTATTTTATAAATTTTCATTTTACTATGCATCAAAGGTATATCACGAGGGGTGGGCACCTCACATGTTAATTATTAGGGAAAAATCATGCATTGAAAATTTGAAATCTGTCCGATGCATGGTTTATTTGTGTCCGATCCATGTTGAAATGAATATATGAAGCAAAATTGACCTTGACAATAATTAATCAAAATTCTGCCTAATTTTAGACAAATTTTGTTTCAAAACTTACTTCTTTCTAATGATTTTGGGTAGAGGGTGCATTTTCATTAATTCACATTCAAATACATAACATTAAACTTATGTTTTGGATAAAATCTTGGTAATCAAATTTTTGATGATGGCGGATATGACTTCATTTTACGATGCTTATATTGCTATTTCTTTGACAATATGGTAGGCAAATTCTTGATAATGATAAAGTTCATTAGTTCTAATTCAGGGATGTACGAAACAACACATGAGCGTATGCACATTTATTTGTAATGTTTAAACTAAAATTGCCCGATCCCAGGTACGTGTCCGATGCATGGTTAACTCACCCTATGTCAAATAAGCGAAAAATTTGCAGTTTGGGGATAAAGAATATTTTAAAAATTCAATTCAGTGAGTAACAATAAAAGCCACTGCGGGATAAGATGTACGGATCACAAGCCTCGACACTTTATCCTCTCGGTTATGAAATAAGTTACATGTTGCCGTCGATAAAATCCATTTAATGAAACGAAATGTCGTTTCGATCAGAGGTCAGCCATTTTTTGATATGTTATCCCACCTTATGCAAAAAGCTTTTACTGACTTACAGCGTGATTTTCGACACATTTATTTCAAGATTATGCATAATTTTGATTTCATATATATTTGGTCAAAATAAATCATAAAAATCTTTTAAGTTCGAATCTTATTAAGAGGTCTGGATGGTCTTGACCATTTTAAGACTATATTAACCTTTCCTAGGTGGAAAGCTCTGTATAAAGATATATAAAAAAAATATTCAAAATTTAAAGAATATTTGGAATTATTAATTTCCTAAATGACAGTATATGGTTAAAATATCATTATCTAAAATTTCTATCCCAGTGTAATGCACGTTAAAAATTAATGTCAGTTTGGTTACAATACCTGTCCACACCGTCATCAACCAAACCCAAATACCCCCCCCCCCCCCCCCCCCCCCCCCCCCCGTATACTGTATAATTAGCAGATAGAGTTCGTGATGTATAGTTTTAAATGACATGTGGTGATAACGAACAGTGTGCAAAGAAAATTATAAAACAGGAACAGAGCAAACACTGACCTCTTAAAATAAAGGAGGTAGGATCAGGTGCCATGGAATGAGAACAAGAGAAAAGCTGTCAATGTGACAGCAAACCGGGTTTTCTTTTGTGTGAACAGTACCCATATTCCATTTGACAACCCTGAATTGATGAAAACTACCTATCCAGAGAACTCTATATGCAATATTTTTGCCAAAAAATAACTAAGTTCAACAGCTGGTATTTTTTCATAAATAATCAGAAATCAAAATCCTAGCAATATGCACACCTCTAATATGTGTACAATTGATCTGCAAAAGAAAACTTCCTATCTTGAAAACTGTAGGAGGAGTATCCGTACAATAGGGGTACTCTATATGCAATATTTTGCCAAAAAATGACTAAGTTCAACAGCTGGTATTTTTTTCATTAATTATCAGAAATCAAAACCCTAGCAAAATGCACACCTCTGATATATGTACAATTGATCTGCAAAAGAACAACATCCTATCTTGAAAACTGTATGAGGAGTTACCCGTACAATAGAGGTACCCTATATGCAATATTTTACCAAAAAATGACTAAGTAGGAGGAGTTACCCGTACAATAAAGGTACCATATTTCACCACTTCAGTAACCGGAAAACCCGGTTAAAAAAGCCTACAAGTATCTGTAAATCCAATTAACAGCATTGTGTTGACTTTTTTAAAACAAAAAATGACTTGGGGGTAGAACTTTGAAATATAGTAATGTGACACTTTTATTAATTTTGATTTCTGCGAGTTTCAACTTGACGGAATATATATAAAATGTAGAAGTTATAAAACCAATGTGCTCAAGGACAAATAATATGTATATTAACCCCTACCAAAGATTAAGCTGTCAACAAACAAGAGGTTAGGAAAGGCAAAGTTGTTGGCAAACAACACAGACCCAGCCGAAATATTTATTTCAGTATATGTTCATTTCACTTAAAGTAATGGCCAATCAAGTTCTTAGAAATGTTATGAAAGATTTAGAGAATGTCAAATTTCTAACCATTATGGCTGATGAGACTACTGACTTTAATAATAGAGAACAACTTGTTATTATAATTTGCCTTCGATATACCGATAACCAGTTTGTGCCACACAAAATTTTTGTTGGCAACACTGATTCAATCGTTTCTGCAATCATGACTCTTTGACCACGTTCAATAATCCTTTTAATAAATTAAAGGGTCAGTGTAATAATATGGCTGCCTCAATGACAGGGTAGAAAAATGGAGTTTAGAGAAAGAGAGCAGGCTTCGGGGCAACCAACGCTAAAATTATCTCAAATATCAGATTTCTCAGAAAATTTGAGTTTTTCTTACCTAATTGTTCCACCAAATAGTATTTTTTTTCTCTCAAACTCAGACTTGTCTTTGAATTTTTTCTACATTCATACACCATAATAGTAACAGTACACCATAAATAGGTCTCTGACCCCCATGGCAAAGAAATAATTGAATATCATTGGAGTCCCTGGTGTTATTAGTTGTGTGGATGGAACACTGATAAAAATTGTATCCCCGTCAGAAAACGAAGCAAATTATTTATGCCGTAAAGGATTTTATGCTCTCAATGTACAGGTAAATAAATAATTCAAATTTTGAAAGATAATACATCTGCTGGTCTATGTATTTTTAAAACATATTCAGATGTCACGTTATCCTCAGTTCAGAGTGTTGGATGTTGTTGCGAAGTGCCCTGGCAGTGTGCACGATTTTCAAGGAATCCAACTTATGCACACTTATGGAAGAAGACATGTGAAAAATCTTTAATAAAGATGTCCTATATTTGTTAATTCTTGATACACTGTACGTCAGATATTTCACGAAGTACAAACTGAAAAATTGAAAATATTTCATTAACTAGACAACATTGAGATGGTGACCATCTCAAAGGGCCCCGCTTAAATAATGGTCAATAAATGAAAAACTTTTCAGAGAATTTTGCTTTGTCCTATAACTTAGAAATTTCCCAGCTGCCATAGAACTCTTAATTCAATGACATTACCCCTTACATACAAGCATTTTTGTTCAATTTGAGGAAATTGGGGCGGAATGGGGATTCATTCTTTTTACTGTTTTATTATAATGGGTTTAATATTTTTGTTAAAACATTGCACATCTTCATATTGATATTTTTTTCAAAAATGTTTTAGTCAAGTTACCGTAACAAAAAGTATGTTTGTACAAAGATACATGTATGCCAAAAAGTACGTAATATTTATGTACATAAAATAGCAATCAAGTGTTCATTTTATTTCTTATTTTAATTTCAGAGCGTATTCAACTCTGGGACAAGAAAAACAGTAGCGGACTATCACGAGAAAGCAAAAGCCAAAAAAGAACTAATGTTGGCTGTCCATGCCGAACTTAAGGTATATCATATACTTATAGTTCTCTCTTAAATACAGAAATGTTGCTGTCCGAGGAGAAATGGACAAAAGACAGAGTTATGTATTTCATCAAATAACAGTTCTAAAGCTTGGCATTTTTTTGCCTTACAGTATCAGGACAGAAGGTTTGGAGCAACTGAAGGTCAAAAAGAAGGAAATGTCGGCATTACATACTGAACTAAAGGTACTGTTATTTGCAAGTTTAATGAGAGAGAGAGAGAGAGAGAGAGAGAGAGAGAGAGAGAGAGCAATGCAGAGAAGATTGACTTATCAGCGAATGAAAAATTAAACCGATTTATACTGGCTGTTCATATCAAATTGAAGGCATTTTTAGTTTGCGCCTATGTGTTCTGCAACATATGAATTCTGTCTAAAGAGATGTGTCCAAAGACGAGGCTTCCTTTGATTTATCAACTCTTTTCGCTGTAGTCACATGTTTCCGTCTGTTAGCCCAATAGCAATAGATCTAGTGTTCCTAAACAAACTGGCTCTTGTGTCACAAACTATATACTGCCTGATAAATACCGCCAAGGCTTGATAACGATGGCAGCCCTTTGTATTAGTAAATATGCAAGTCTACAAAGTTCAGTTATATATCGTAGTCAAATAAGAGCATCATGGTCCCCCACTGAAGATTATTGTAGAACAATTGTTTTCCTACATAAAAAACTTGTAAAAATTGAAGACACCAATGAGACAAATGCAAATATATACAAACGTTTAAATCAAAGTTTTGTCCAAATTTTGTCCTTGCAGATGTCAAGAGTTTTTGGATGAGTGTCCCCCTTTCAAAAACAATGCTATGTGCCTGCTGTACCATATTCCAAGATTACTAATTTTATCTTACGAACTCAAAGATGCAGAAACGTTACACATAATTAATACCTATACACTATAAGATATACTGAAGCATTACGTATGTACCTTTAAGTTCCTCAATTGGATTTCTGTTCCAAGTTGCCAAGATTTAAGATTTGAATTTTTATTATAAGACTATCACACCTGCCAGGTCTCCTTTGCAACTTACGAGAAAAATCTAGAAAATTGGACTTCAAATCCACGACAGTTGAAAGAAGGAGTCAGACGAAGAGGAATAAAGATTGCCTTACGATGGACATTAGTAAAACAGTAATTTTTTGGAAATCCTTGCAAGAATATGTACATAACCTCTGTCTGATATAACATTAAATTCTCTACTAGCTACTAAACTCTGATCCACGCGGGATACTTTCGAGAACTGCAAGACGGCAACGCATGAAGTCTTTGGATGAAATAACGGACTTGTTTAGGGTAAATTCCAGTAATTTTTGACTGTTTGGTTCTATGCGCAAGTCATATGCCCGCAATAGGTTCAACCTACAAGCATAATGTCCTATAGCGATATGACTCAAAACCAGTAGCACTTTAGGTCCCGAAAAATCCAGAGAATTCCGAGAATAAAATGATTATGAAAGAATAATAAAAGGAAAACTAAAACGGGTCAAGTCCGTTTAATTCGGACAAATGGTCGGTAAACTCGAATAGTACATGTATATAATATAGTTTACTTGAATTTGAATTAATTTAAACAGAGTTCTAGAAATTCGGAAATGTTAAAAAGTAATTAAATTAAACTTTTACTTTGCACAAAGCCTCGTTTAAACATAAAATTTCCGTACATTTGCATCTATTTTTGAGTCTTGCTATCTTTTTAATTTCTTTTTTGATAATTTATCTTTTCCTTTTTTCAGTATAACACGAAACAACGAATTGAATTTGAAATCATCAACTAATTTAATTCATATAAATAAAATTAAAGACTTTTTTTTGTGGATTAATGAATTAAACAAACGTTGTAGCAAAGTGATACATTTTAATGAACATAATATCATGTTTTTCCTTGCGTATCCTTTATCATCCTTTTCTCCTCTCTTTTTCTCTTTCTTCTTGTGTATATTTTTTCTCTAATTTCCCCCTCTTTTCTTGTAAGATCGCGGAACTTGTAAGAAGCCTGTGTGATGTTTTGGCCCGGCTTTTGGTCGTATTCTTTGATGTTTTAGCGGCGGCGCCAGGAGTGAAAATCTGGTCATTTCAGAATTCCAAAATAAGGAACTCACTTCAATCTTTGATTATTTAATGATATCAATGAGTCCCATGTTAATTAAAGTTAACAAATTTTCAGGGTTTTCAATTTCCTGATACATGCAAGTGTTCTGCTCATTCCGGTAAAATATGGCACAGAATCAGAACATTTTCTTGGAACAGGCTGAGATTCCGCGTCAATAGCAGCAACTGATTGTATACCAGAAGACGAGACAATACTGTCACTGGTCACAGAGATAGTAATAGACGTCGGTACAGGGTGTATATTAGCAGTGACAGAAGCTGTGTACGTGCTTTGACTCAGAATGATCAGGGGTTTTGACAGGATTTTGTTGGACGTCATATGCTTAACTTGGCAAATAAGCACTCTCTGGAATCGCATGTGGTTGAACGGATAAATTGGAAACCACTAACAATATTTTTTCTAGTAATACCTTCCTCCCATGCCGATTTAGACAATGAGGGGAAAGTCTACTTGTTTATAACATTCAGGGCTCTTTTTGAGAGGAAATCGGAATAGAATTTGTTGTTAGCCTTGTTGAAAGGTCCAAAGACAGGTCTGTCCAATGGCTGGAGAAAATTTGTCTTATGTGGAGGCAGTGCCAGGGCATAAATACCTTCCTATTTTGCAAGCTCTGTTAGACGAAGCGCTCTGAGACTCATGCCCATCAAGGATGAGGAGTTGGGGACGTTTGTTCCCGCAGTTGAGTTGGTGCTTGTTCGACCAACCACATTTTCGCGCATTTTCGTACTACTACAATTACAGAGTAATGTTTTAATTGCTTTCCTTTTTCTTCGGCATTCCAAATTTGTTTAGGTGCATTTGCAGATTCAAATTTTCAAATACCACCAATTTTCAGTAGTCTGGATGGCATTATGGACTATTTTCATTTAAATCTCAGGGCTCAAGGAAAATTTTCTCCCACTGGAAGCTTCCATATCCACTCTGTCAGACACACGGTCAAGCAGCGTAAGTTTTTTTTTACGCCAAATTTTTCCGCCGCCTTTTGAAGTGAAAGGTTTCCAGTTTTTACGGCACTGTATGCCATTTTCATTTTTTCGTAATCTTGCTTTGCATTCTTTTGCCGCTGCAATATTTCGGGCCATATTCCATGCACTGAGAAAAAAAATCAATTAAAAATCTTCAATCATTTTAACTGAAAAGAAAATTACATCTTAATTTTTTAAGGGTTATAGATCTGTTTTTTTCTCACAAGTCAATTTAATGCATAAAATCTCGTAGCAAAAAACCCAAAAAAAAACCCTTAGATAAAATACAAATTTGACTCTAAAAAATCGTTTTGATACTTCTATGGATGTCCGTATTTATATTCCTATGAGAAAACTTACTCTGTTAAATTCGGACACTAATCAAAGTGCAATTTATTTATTATTTTGTTTGAAATTGTTGTTGGTTTGTATAAAAACACATTGCAATACCTACTAATTTCATTACAACACATCGTTTATTATTATTTTTCTTTTACGGTACGGAAAAGTTAAATTTTCCCGGGAAGGGAGAGATGTTCACAATAATGCCATATTTGTTACCACCCCATCCTGTTGCAAAAATAAGAAGCCTCAACCCCTGACCCATGGACCGTGAATTTCATACTTTAAAAACAGGACATAATGGACATAAAATATAATAACAATGCAATTAATTTTTATTATACCTCAATATGATTATTCTATATAACGCATCATCTGATTGGTCTAGAGAGTCATGTGACAGGGCGAACAAAACGTTGTGTCTCCGGGGGAATAAATATCGTGTCTCACCTCTTCGAAAATCTCGGGATTTTTCATTCCAAAGGTATGAAAAAGCCAATATGAGCATGCGATGTTCACAAATATGATTAAATCAAAAATATTTAAGCATTTAAATTCTCTTTATACCACAAAAACCAATATTACTTTATTTGATTCGAATTTATGAAAGAAAAGAGAGACAATAAAAAACCCCAATCAATCACGATGTTTTTGCTTTCGACAAGTCGAAAAATTATTAGAAATCGACGTATTTTGTATAATCATATGTTGTTCGATATAATAAAACTTTTATTGCATGAATTTTCGGGAAATATGAAGATTTATTCCCCAAGAAAAATCATATTTTCCTCGGGCAAAGCCCTCGGGAAATATGATTTTTCTTGGGGGAATAAATCATCAAATTTCCCTCACCATCATGCAATAAATGTATAATGTCCCACGACTGATAAAGTACAGAAGAAAATATTATAAAAATCAATACATTTTCACTATGTGGCGATATCATCCCTACCCAAAGGTCCTGAGCCTTTGACCCAAGGGTCATGCATTTCACAATTTAGGTAGAGGCCTTCATGAATACCATGCATTCAGTTTTATCTCCCCCTGATGTGGATGTAGAGAAGATTTTAAAAGATGAAATTTTCACTATGGCTATATTTGCCCGCATTAGGACCTTAACCCCTGAAACAGTGGCCATTTCGCAATTCAGGTAGAGGGCTTCATGGACCTTTTAACCATGCATTTAGTTTTTCTCAACTTTGTATAGTAGTGGAGAAGATGATTTTTTAAGATTTAATATATTTTCACTATAAGGCCATATTGGCCCGCCCATGGCCTGAACCTCTGACCCAGGGGTTAACAATTTCACAACTTTGGTAGAGGACTTCATTGACATCGTACCATGCATTTAGATTTCTTTAAATGATTTTGGGGGTAGAGAGTATTGTTTAAAGATTTTACAAATTTTCACCATATGACCATATTCTTTTAAATGTTTACAGTAAACTGGATTAAAACTGAAACTCAAGAAATATTCAGTCGGCTGCAACAATTGTATTCAGGTTACATAATTAGAGTGCCCGCTCCTCTAAATACCCAGCCAGTTGCTTTTTATATCAATTTTTCTAAAAATTGTTTTAAAAAACAATGAAGATAAAAATGGACATATTATATACATAAAATTGTGTACAAAAATACAAAGCCCATTAAGGAAGGAGTCTTCTCGTTATTAGACATACTTCTTATATATGTATTAAGAAATTCATTGAATTTTAACACAGTCAAACAGATCATATAACCAACTGACTGTATCACTTTAATCAAATTTGACCTCCTTGTTTTCGCATGATGGTGAGGTCAAGGTCGTCACCTTTTTTTTTTTCTCAAAGGATGATGAAAATAAATGTAGTTATCTGCAGTTTTGTAGACATCTGTTTAAGAAATGAAGTTTGTATTCTTCAATGAAATGAAAAAAATATTTGAGTGTTTATCAGCTTATACTACTAAATTGAAATAAATATTAAATTTTGAAGATATTTTGATTTTTCTAAGCTTTCAATAATAAAATATTTCTGATATTTACATATTATGAAGACTTTACAAAAAGATATTATCTGACAGAAAGGCTAATAATAAGACCATTAATAAGAGAGAAAATCCGATTCTAGTGATGTTTTCGCACAAATCTATTTAAAATCCATAATTAATGTTATTGTTTCAAAAATGCTAAATAAACTCATGAATCTACAGCAATTCTGAATTGCAAAACCATGTGATATTTTCCTACGCCAATGTTCCACCAAAAATATGGTCCTTGTTCAATCCTAAATTTCGATTACTATTTCTAATGCCAAAGTGTATTATAGTGAAAAAACATAGAAAAATGATATTTTAATTTCCTTTCATCTTGGTTTAATGAACAATTATTTAAATTTACTTTTCACAAGTCGAAAACCAGAAAAGACTACTTCATTAATGAGTGAACTGTTATTTCCCGCGCTTGCGCGGGCTTTCATCCAGTGATATCAGAATTCATGGATCACTGCATATTTTTAGAGCGGCTGTATAAAGTTATTCGTTTGCAAAATGCAAGTTAACTAGAGGTACTGTAAGCAAGCTCACAAATGATATCCCTGCTAAGAAAATATAATAACTCAAATATTTCTCTATCATAGAAAGTAATGGATGACCATGAACTTGCAAAAATGACCAAAGCTCAAGGTCAGGACATATTTACAGGTCACAAGCAATCTTTGTGTCAAATTTTAATGTCGTTTTATAAAAAATACTCGTATGCATAAAATGAAAATATGTAAACTGATTAAATTTCATTGTTTAGAGAACTTGATTGTAGCAATCTAAGCGGACTGGATTTAAGCAACTATAATGAAAACTTTAACAACACCCTAAGACCAAAAGCTCCAGCGGGAGTGAAAATTTGGCAGATATACATATATATATATGCTGTTTGTCAAAAGAAATTTTGAATGAAGGATACAGCTATTAATGTATAAAAAAGATGCATAGATCATTCTCTCTCTCTTAAAACCCCCCAAAACAGATGTAATCATTACATGTACTTTCTGCTGTTTGTCAAAGAAATTTTGAATGAAGGATACAGCTATTAATGTATAAAAAGATGCATAGATCATTCTCTCTCTCTCTTACCCCCCCCCCCCAAAAAAAAATAGATGTAATCATTTATAGTTACCTTTGTCAATATTTATAATTTTAAGGCTATCTTTATAAGGTTTATGTGAAGCTTGGAATTTGTCCTTAAACAGCAACAGCAGCAGAAGCCTTCATTAGAGACAAAGATTCACTGGAAAAGAGAATTTTCAAACCAAAGTCATAGTTGCCCTTCTGCAAAAAACATTTTGATGTCATACAGATCTAAGACGTCACTTGTTATCGTCGCAAAACCCCAATATGTACGATCCTCTCCCATCTGGACGTGAAACAAGAATATTCCATAGTTCATGAGAATATGGACCGATGATTTAGTCGTAGATCGACCTTTGATTTGAACTTTTAACATCCAGTGCATTGTGTGTAGAATTGTAACATGTTAAATCGTGACGTAAGAGATGACGCGTGAAGATATTTGACGTGTCAAGTAGAAGGTCTATGCGTACTCTAAACCATGGCTTGCGACGATGCACTGTTGTTAACAGCTGGGAAAGCGACATGCTTTCAGTCAAATAATCTCGTTCAAGATATCAACAGTTACTATAAATGCGATATAACATTTCAATGACAACATTTGCCACGCCAATCAGTGGCGCAGCGCCTTTAACGCAAAAACGCAAATGAATACACAGAATTTTGCAAAGCATGGGTCTTAAGACTTCCCGGGGGCTTTGCCCCCTGCACTCCCTGTCGATTTTGAATACACTAAAAATAATTCTAGCTACGCCACTGCCAATTCATATTTTGCTGAACTCTTTAAAATTCAGTCAGTGCCTTGGTGGATGAAATTTACCTTTATTAGGCCTAGAGAAAGTGGAGAAGCTGGCAGTATCTTGCACTCTTAATGAGATGCAATCTAATGAAGAAGCCACTAAAATGAATACTATTACCCGTGCCTTAGAGCAGCAATGATTCTTTATCGTGCTAGCACCGACGAAGAAAAACGATGTTGAAAAAAGTTGCACTGGTTGGTTATTTATAGCATCGTATTGAAACCTAAAAAGCTGGAGGGGAATATTCAAAGGAGAAAAGTGATTTTATATTCAGCACCAATCTTTTTTCTGCACATCTTATAGAAAAACTGAATTCATATCTAGACAAAATTGTAAATTTTATGTCCCCCGGGTAGGGGTTTTGATTGTAGGGCGGGGTCAAATTAGTTAATGTACAACTACTGTACTTCTGCTGATACTCAATAGAAACTGGCTGCATGATTAGAAATACGAATGAAAATTGTGTAATTTTCAAATTCCCTGGGTTAGCGGTTTTGACTCTATGGCGGGGCCATAGAGTCATATAGTGTTTAAGCATATATTGTTAAAAATCTACTTTACTTCTGCTGATGCTGAATAGATTAAAAACCCACTAAGTGTCACACTAACCCCGCTAAGTCTGATGTTAAATCAAGAATTCAGTAAGATACACATAACAGTTGTCATTTTATTTATAAACTGAAAAAAAGAAATTGTGTGTGAAGAGAGTACCATTTGTTTTTGTCATTATCAATGATGACGCCACTTGAGAAGAAACCACCTAAGGTATTTCAATAAGCTCATTTTAATGAAGACGTCTTATCATTGTTACCAGCTGTGACCGGTCAGCAGAGGATGCTCACTCCTCCATGGTACCTGACCCTACCTCAAAATATTTTTAGAGGTCCGTGTTTGCTCTGCTCCAGTTTTGTAATTTCCCTTTGGACTTTTGAATTTGAACACTGTTCGTTATCACCACATGTCATCATCAATGCACCTTTTAAAGGGACATGGTCACGATTTTTGTCAAATTACATTTTTCTGTTTTTAATCGGGTTTTCCAAAGGAAAAATCCGGTTATTGAAATGGTGAAAATGGCGGATGGGCGGGCGAGCGGCTGCAAAAGGGTACCCCTATTGTACGGATAACTCCTAATACAGTTTTCAAGATAGGAACTTGTTCTTTTGCATATCAATTGTACATATATCAGATGTGTGCTATTGCTAGGATTTTGATTTCTGATAATATATGAAAAAAATACCAGCTGTTGAACTTAGTCATTTTTCGGCAAAATATTACATATAGGGTATCCCTATTGTACGGATAACTTCTTCTACAGTTTTCAAGATAGGAAGTTGTTCTTTTGCAGATCAAATGTACATATATCAGAGGTGTGCATATTGCTAGGATTTTGATTTTTGATAATTTAAGACAAAAATAACAGCTGTTCAATTTAGTTATTTTTCGACAAAAATATTGCATATAGAGGACACCATTTCTCTGGATAAGTAGTGTTCATCAATTCAGGGTTGACAAATGGATTATGGATACTGTTCATACAAAAGAAAACCCGGTTTGCTGTCACATTGATAGCTTTTCGTCTTGTAAAGTCTATATCTGAGTGTAATATGTAACATTGAAAGTGATATTCAATGGAAATCCAACGATATTTCCTTATTTTGTCCAAATATATTATGTTGAATAATCCCTTCAAATAACAGATGATGGCATAATTTGGCAAAAATGGTAATTATTTAAATGTTTTTAAAGGGCTTGATGGTCTTGACTATTTTTAGAATATGTTACTAAAAATATCAATTTTTAAATATAAATTTTTTTTTTTTTTTTTTTTTTTTTTTTTTACAAAATAGTATTTTATAACAAAAGAAAAAATTCTAACGTTTTAAAAAAAGTATTTAAATTGTTGATTGGTTGACCACAAGTGTCCTCAAGTTTATTTCTTGTTATTATTTTGTGTTATTTTATCGCTGTTGATTCTTTTATCTTAATTAATTCATGTAATTATGAATATATAATTTTTGAACATTATCTAGGATCAGAATCATTGTTTAATTCAAATTCATTTTGATTAAAAAGACATTTTTTTTTTTATAAAATAAAATGTTCTGAATTATGCAGTTCTAGCCATTCTATTATTATTGTAAACAATGACTTAATGTCAGGTATATTTCTTTCATTTTAGGTCAAATATTTTGTTTTAACTTCGTACATCTGACAGGTTTAAATAGAAAATTCTTGTGGAGTTTGCACATATTAGAATTCTGTTTCATTCCCTAAAACATCCTATTCGAGTAAATTGTTCTGATCTTCCATAATTTACTTAACACATCTTTTTCTCAATTTTCTTCAAAATTTTTCCGGACAAGGATATTAATATCTTAGGTGACATACATCTTTGTGCCTGTAGGCTGTTTTTTTAAGAAAGTGTTTAATCATATAGATTGGGTATCCAAGTCTTTACACAAAGAAATCTATTTTTGATGATTTTTTAATTATCAATTTATTTGTGGTGGAGTTTATATTAAATATTATGAAAATTCTTTCTTACTTAATAAATAATGACTGTAAATATCAAACTAAATTTTGCAATCCTTTGTCCCTGACGCAGAATTTGAAAAATTGTGGGAATTGATGCCGGCAATCTGATCCAAACACTGCTGTCTCTGAGAGCTTACTGTTCTTAACTTTGAATCTGAGGGCATTTCCGGCTTGAAAATCACTGCAGTATTGAAAAAGCAACATTTAAAATTATAGATTTCTACTTAAAAGATAATATTTAAATCTTGTATTAAATAAACCGAAATATTTATTGTTTTGAAATAAAGATTGCAGCAAGTGTACTGATTATAAGATCACATAGTAAATAGTTTAAAAGTTCAAAGAGATAAAAAATTTTATAGCTAGTGCTAAATTATGAGTAAGTTGTTTAATAGTTACAGTTATTTTTTTTCCTTTTGAGGCTTTTCGGCATCCATGGAAAGAACCTTTGTGTCCATCTGAGTAGAGATAAAGCAAATTTAAGATTTAACGCAAATAATTAAGACAAGTGTTTTTGATGCTGGCTGATTTAATAGGACAAAATGACAAACGCCATTTCTACTTTTTCTCTTACTGTATTCTGCGCATGCTTATCAAAGTTATCAAATCGTACAGAGAATATTTATGATAAAATAAAGTATTATTTTAGTAAATAATTTTTTGAATGGACACATTAGATCCATTAGTTCTATTCAGCTTCTGTCCATTTCTTGCATCGCATGTTCGGCATTTCCTCTGGATGACATGTGGTGATAACGAACAGTGTTCGAATTCAAAAGTCCAAATGAAAATTAACAGGAGCAAAGTTCTGTCGTTGCAGTGCAACCTTCATTATTTGACGCAATTCTTCTTCTGTCTTTAGTTTGCGATCTTTGTCATTTTTCTGAGGTCCTGTTGACTGTTTTAAAGAAACAAATTTTCTCCTGCTGTGTCCCACTGTTTCTCACTCACCTAGAGGTATCACCTAAAGCTCCTGCCTGGTCTCTGTTGTTAGCTGTGATTAAGACTGCTTTTTCTTTTCTTGGTATCATTTTAACACTCGTCTTCTTCTCGACCGATGTCGTCATGAACGATTTCCGTTGTCATCGGTGCTTCTTTTCCAGCATGCTGGCTACCCTGTTACAAAAAATAATTAAAAATTTTATTTTGAAGAGATGACGGAATATCTCAACGATATAAATATATCATGAACCATATGATATATGCACTAATTAACAATGGTTTATTCAGTTTTAACAATTAAATTTAACAGTCATTTTAATCAGATTTAAGATGTGTTTCCCAAAGTGAATAGAAAATTGTGTAAATAAAATAAATTCCAAATCATGTGGAAATTTCAAACAATTTAACAAACTGACAAACGAATAAAACTAAACAACAAATCATATAACATGTAACTAACATTATTAGTGATTTGGTCATCCCTTGGTTGAGAATTGGCGTTGGAATCTATCAATTCTTTGGCTTAAATCCAGGTATTAAAAACGCGTCCACTGTTCACAAAGTTTTCTGTGACTAATGTGCTGTCAACATGTTTATGACGTCACAAACTCTTAAAGTGAAATGTAATAGAAAATTGTGTGAATAGAATAAATTCCAAAATATACTGACACTTCAAACTAACGAAACGGAATAATTAATTTTATTACATTCAGTGAATATTTCCCGATGTATGAGCACAAGTAAACGTCATCACGCGTTTTGAATAGATATTTATATTTATAACAAATAATAAAGTTAATAGAACGCAAGATAATTAAAAGATTTCATTTTTTCACTAATGAAATATAAGAATTTTGGCGATTTTCATTAAAAAAAAATATATTTAATGAATTTCATGCAAAGGACATTCGATCGGTTTTGTTTTTTGATTTATTTTCGTCTGTCAAAAAAAACATTAGGGTCTTCATTGCTTATTCATGATAAATGTACTTTTATGCTAATAATACTGATAAATTCCTCATTCCAAATGTAGAGGAATGACATGCCGAGTGGCATAGACGTAGTTCATTGAAATTTCCATTATACAGATATTGGTGCTTATGTAAAACCTTGATGATGCAAGTTTTCGCATTGATTCTTTGTATATAGTCTTGCAATTTTATTTAAAATCTCAGTAGACAGGGACTTAGTTATCACTGATTCAAGCTTGCGGCAGTCTTCTGTAACCAGATTTAAGTAACTTCCATATGGAAGGAAGTGGGTACTGAATGTCTCCAAGTGTGCTTAGCGAGCTAGGGATCTCTCTGCACAATTAGTGTGTGATCCACTGAAACATGCGACAATGTTTTTAGTAGCCATCAGTGCTCAGTTCACAGAAGTTTCCTCTCCTGGGTACTTTTTTTAATTCTTACCAGCTCGAGTCTCACTCTCGACTGGATACATGTAGCCAATTTTTGGCGAAAAATGTCTTGTTTGTAACCGGCCGGGAGTTTCAAGAACAGTATGCTTTTTACTTATTTCTGAATTGTACACAGTCTGTGTACAAAATATTGATTGAAAGCACTTGATATCGGTGTCATTTCTTTTATCAACTTCTTAACGACCTTGCTGATTTTTGCGCTTCCATCACTGGTTAAGAAGTTAACTTAAAATTTCTGAGGATATGAATCTGTTATTCTTTTAGTCTTTTAAGTTTTTGGTTGTAAATTTTACCTCATTGAATCATCGATATTGTAAGTCAGTGAACATATGTTGTTCTCGTAGATAAACATGTTTATTTTTTTAACACAGTTTGTTCGCTGTGGCCATCGCAATGTGAAGATTGAAACCGGATTTCGTGCCGGTTGTTGTAGCACGTGTCGGTTTCAACACCAATGCTATTTCCCTTTCCGATGCAGGTTTCTTATTTGACGACAATCTTTGATTTTCAACCATTGCTTGTTCATCGAGTTCTATTATGTTTTCGCATTGCTTATTAATTCTACAATATATGATAGTTAAACTGGGAGTGCGGATATCGAGGCAAGCCATCAGCATTTGAACGTCGGTTCCTCCCATTTTAGATTTAATGGTTGACATCGAAAGGACTTCGTTAAAACACCCTGTCGCGGGGCCTATTCTGTTGTTGGTACATTCGGTGTACAGTTTATACGCACCGATCACAGGTACTTGAGGACAGGACCCCCCCCCCCCCCCCCCCGTACCATTGACGCTTTTTTGATAGAAATTCCTTTAAAGTAATGTTCACTACATGTTACATATCAAATATCTGAAAATTAATCGAAAATAAACGATTTATCTAAAACAACCCCAACCTGCATATAAAAAGAGGAAAGGTATGCCACTCCGCTAGGTAACTGTGACGGAAGTAAACAACTATTGGTCACTTTGGTACGATAACATCCGAGAAAATCGATTTAAATCTATTGGCGCGCAAAGAGACTCCGGATTTTATCCTTCGTGAGTGTACATTTCGTCACTAAAAGATGTTGACTTCCGTCTCAGTTACCTAGCTTGTCTTCAAGAAACTCGTTTGACAAGATATAGTTGGTTTACAGAATAACGTACATTCATTTTAAAAGCATAATGAGAAAGAGATATATTTACTGCGATAATATCATCCTGTGTTTGTTGAATATATAAAGCGGATATATGTTTTATAGTCCCAAAATGACGAAGGGTGGCATACCTTTCCTCTTTTTATATGCAGTAGGGGGGGGGGGGGTTACATTAATTGTTTATTTTCCGTCGTTATTTTTTAGATATTCAAAATGAAACGTGTTGTGTAGATAACTTTAAAAGAATCTCTATCATAAAAGTCAACTACTCCGGGGATTTAAATCGGGGGGGGGGGGGGGGGGGGGGGGGGGGGGGTCGTAGCTTTTCCGGTACGGTATTTGGGGACCATCATACAGCTGTTTCAAGGCATCTTAGACTGCTTTTTCCGGACGACACACAGTGATAAAGGTGGGCTCCGTGCAGCGAACACTGCTTACAGACTGTTGATATTTTGTTTCAAGGTCGGTGTCCCTTTAGAAATGTAGTCTTACGTTTCTCTCTCTCTCTCTCTCTCTCTCTCTCTCTCTCCCCCCCCCCCCCCCCCGCCTTTCTTGCGTCTATCAGTTTTAGGCATGTTGAAAATCATTTAACAGCAAAGTCAAATATTCATGTTAGTTTACATTGTGATGCATGTGTTAATGTCGTCATGTATTGTGTGTGACATGATAGGTCATTAAGGTATCTCACTCTTCGATGCTGTTGTTGCATCAAGAATTTTTTGAGAAGTATATCATTGAAATCTGTAGACCAAATTTACTTTAAAAATACAAAGAAAAAAGGGGGGTCAGTATTCATCCATCTGATTTATGTTTTAAATTAGACTCTACTAAATTTATAATTTTCATGACTTCTGGGGTAAGGGTTTTTTTTACTCTAGGACAGGGCCAAATTAGTCATTTAGTGTTTAAAACCTTCACAACTTCAGTTCTGCTGAATAAAAACTGATTGCAAATTGAGGAAGACAATAAAGTCGCTATTAAAATTGTAAATACCTTGTCCCTTGGGGTAGAATTTGAATCTAAATTGGTTATATAGTGCTAATGTTTATAATGTTTAAAAGTCTTCTCAATTGTTCATACTAAATAGAAACTGCATATTTAGAGAGACCAATTCAAACCACCTTACTACCAATCTTCATTAAACAAATTATTTAATATTGGCAGAGAAAATTGGGAAGACATTTATTAAAGCAAGGTAAAAAGCATGTGTGACAAGAGACTAAGTGAATTTAATTGTAAGTTGTTGAATAATATTTTGAATTGTAATTCCTTTCAGCACAAATTTAAGTCAAGGTCTGATGCAAAATGTAAATTGTCCATGTGAAAAGGAAGACATTAAGCACCTTATATTTGATTGCCTTTCTTTATAAAGATTGTGGCAAAAATTGAATAGTATTTTGAATTTCGATGTATGTTGGAAACACATTAATGCAGACTTCTATTTAGAATTTTTTTCTTCATAAACTGTATTTTTAATACAATTATATCATTTATGATTATAAAATGACCTGTAGAATGAAAGAAAATTTTCAATCATTTTACACACTTTTGATTTTTTGAAAAGGTCTCTGTCTAAAGAAATGGACTTGATGTTATTTTTTTTCAAAATCAAAAATATACAGAGGGAAAATATTAGAATTTACAAGTTATGATTTGTAAATTAGTTAAGATTTACCTGCTTGTCCTGACCGAGGGCAATCAGACATTGTAAAGGGTTACATATTTCTGAATAAAATATATATATTAAACAACAAAAAAACTTGACCATTTTTCAAAAATCTTCTCTACATCCACACATCTGTAAGAAAAACTGAATTCATAAATTTGTAGACCACGAAGCCCTCTACCAAAAAATTGTAAATTTTCATTTCCAACGGGGAGGGGAGTCCGGGGAGAAAGTTTGGCTCTAAGACGGGGCCAAAATTGTCATATAGTGTTAATGCATACAGTGTTTAAAAATATTCTTCTCTACTTCCCACACATCTGTAAATAATTATTAAGACCAGGAAGCCCTCTCGGCTGGCAGAGGAAGTTCGCAATCTCGTATTACATGTACATAAAGAGGATTTGATTTTGTGTTAAATTGTTTGTTTTAGGTAACTGTGCAATGAATGTATAAATTGGAGTAAAGTCTTGGGGGTCTATACGTGGGGGTGGAAGGGGGTCGATTCTGTCCTGAAAATATATTAGGCCTAAATCTTAAAAAATATTCTTCTCTACTCCTATATATATTTGAGAAAAATCAAATGCATATCCTTGAAGCAGTGTATCAAAATTTTGAAACCCATGGCTTTAGGTCTTAAGGCGGGGCCAATATGACCATATAGTGAAAATATGTTAAATCTTAGAAAATCTTCTCAGCTTCCACAGTAGTGGGAAATAAACTGGATGCATAGTTTTGATGTTTATGATGCCCACTACCTAAATTAAAAAACAAAACTAAATGCATGGTTCTGATGTCCGTGAAGCACTATATCAAAATTTTGAAATTCATGGCCTCTCGATCAAGGTTTCATGACTATATGGCCATATAGTGAAAATATGTTTTATCTTCGAAAACCTTCTTCTTAGCCTCCACAGTAGTGGGAGATAAACTGAATGCATGATTCTGATGTTTATGAAGCCCTCTACCTAAAGACCTGTATTGTGAAATTCATGGCCCCCGCATAAAAGATTCAGGCCCCAGGGCGAGGCTAATATGGCCATATGATGAAAATGTATTATATTTGAAAATCGTCTTCTCTAGTCCCATATATTTATATATTTGAGAGAAAAAATAAAGTCAAAGATTCTGATGTCCCTCTACCGAAATCGTGAAATTCGTGGCCCCTGTGTCCGGGGTCCAGGCCCTAGGGCGGGGCCAATAGGGCCATATAGTTAAAATGTATTAAGTCTTAGAAAATCTTCTTTACTCACATATATATTTGAGAAAAACTACACTTGCGTGCCAAAAGTATGTGAAAAGAAAAAAATTGACATACTTTTGACACCTGAGTGTATATGCATGGTTATGATGTCCATGAAGCACTCCATTAAAATTTTGAAAACATGGCCCCTGGGTGGGGGTTCAGGTCTTAGGGCGGGGCCAATATGACCATATTGTGAATCTAGACAATCTTCTTCCCCCTTTCGCAGTAGTGAGAGTTAATAAAACTAAATGCATGGTTCTGATGTTGTGAAATTCATGACCCCGGATTAGGGGTTTAGGACCCTTAGGTAGGGCAAATATGACCACAAAGTAAAAATGTATTGAATTTTATAATAATTTCTTCTGTACTTTTACAGTCGAAGGAGATAAACTAATTTCATTGTTATTGTGTCCAAATGTCCTCTTCTTATACATGTATTGTGAAAATCAGTTCCCTTTGGGCAGAAGTTGTGGCATTTTAATTGGGGGAGGGGTGTTACAAAGGCCGTTAACAAATTTATATTTTTAATTTAATCTTGAAAGCTACAAGGTAAATTTTGACTTGGCCATATTGAATTAAATGTGTGTTCTATTTTAGGAAATCAACTTTAATTTTCTGTGCATTGTATGCTTATAGAAATAAACTTTTTGTATATTGTGTGAATTATAAATGGAACTGTGAATATTATAAAAGATTGACCAGGGCGATGAGTGAGAGAGAGGATGTGAAATAGAGGATGAGAGAGAGAGGGATGAGAGAAAATGTGATGTGAATATAACCTAAGAATGAGTGGATTGTCCTAATTCGTATCGCTCGCTGGGCTTCATAATCTTTGTATCTTGTGTTGTAGTCCAGTAATTTGATGTATAATATTGTAAGAAATCTAAGAGAGGGAGAGAGAGACCTTCAAGAAATTATTATGAATATAACAAGATTTTTTTTCTGATTTAAAGAGGTATAGCGCCTTTTTCCATTATTGCAATGAATCTAAGTGTACATAGACTACATGTATAGTGTTATTGAAGAGATCTGTTTATATTGGGTGTGTCATACTAAACTGAATTAAACAAGATAATTTGAAGAAAAAAATCCAGAAGATTATACATCTAATTTAAATTCTCTATTCTTTTCATGCTTCAATTAAGGACACACGCGACGTCCCTTAGACGTTTTAGATAATTTTTCTTGATAGATTATTTCTTCTCAATCTCCATTATAACCTGTTCATGCCCCAAACCAAAATTCAGGGTGCATTATCGGGCTACTTTTGGAGTTAAAATATTTTGAATTTTCTTTTAATATCATGCAAAATGCAATTGAATGCTTATGTATTAAGTCATGGTATATATTTTCAGTTGAAACTATATATCTAAATAGAAAAATGAAACATGAAAATAAAACTCTGGAATTTCCTTGTGGAAAGTTTCACATTATGGAGATAAGAAAAAAGAAAATAATGGAAGACCTTAAGTGAAAAAAATATTTACTACTTGATGGAATCGATAAAGCGACCACATATTCAAAATAACCTCTGCGTTACCACTAGACAAGACATCTAACAAGATCATATGATGTCTTTTCAATATATGGCTATATACATGATTGTCTTAGAAAAGTCACTAATTGAAATATTTGTCTAATTATCAGTACGAAGACCGCGTTAAACCAAAACTAATTCAATGTGAACGTGTACTACAATACCTCTAAAACATAATTTCAATCAGATCTCTCTGGTTACGAGTGGTTCAAATAGTCAAATATCCAATTGTTTATCGCATACTTACTGTCTTCCTATATATCCTAACAAAACCTGAATCTTTCAATGAAGTCGTGCAAGATAATTAAGACTCAATCAGAATGGTAATTATGTAATTTGCGTTTCTTTGAATATACATGTATTTTAACTAAATATTGTATAATGAAAATGTCTGATGTTTGCAAAAGCGCTGTATTTTAGGCAAAATCGTTTATTAAGTGCGCTATACCTTTTTGTAGTAATCTAAGGAAATGAAAGAAACAAGTATTTATTGCACACCTGCTTGATTTACTCGGTGCATGATTTTCAATATTCCTTTCATGATGGTCATTTGCCTATAGACAGTGCATTGTTTCTGACAGTACTAGTTTATTCACTTATTATAATATTTACATCTATACATATTCGAATCATCATATGCCTTTAAATAACCAATGTATAATGTGGATATCATAGTAAAGAAAAGAAGAAAATATATTATATAATCACTTTGCAATAATTTATTTAATTCAAAAGAAAAACAAAATCGAGTGTCTGCAGTCATCTTCTAAAGATGTAGGTTTTTTCAGAGAGAGAGAGAGAGAGAGAGGTGTCAGGGAGCGAGAATAATGTTTAAGCAGTTTGAAATCATATGATGTATAACATTTAAAGTAATTTAAATAGAATACACAATGTCTTGTATAAATACAGATAAAATAAACAAAAATGTTTCTTTATCAACAATTGATTCATTAATGACTGGCAGTGAGTGACAAGTCCACAATGATGATACCCTGAGTAGCTAGGATTTCAAAAAAATCCTTGTGATGGAGGCTCTCTTTGCGACCTCATCAGCTCTTGGATGTGCGTTTATAACTGCTTGTTGGCAATCAGCTACATTCAGATCCCTGCAGTCGCCAATGATAATGATATCCCCCCCCCCCTCTCAATGCCCTTGTTATGTAGAATGCAGCATGCAGTAATATATGCCACTGCCTGGTCTGGAGAGGTGCGAAGGCCAAAATGCAGTGCCTGAAATTTTCTCTTCATAATCCCGAATGTCGGCTCAATAAGCACTCTGGTTCGACAAAGACTTGAGTTAAATCTCTCTTCAGACTTGGTCCGATGTGTTAAATATTGAGTCATTAGATACTTGGTGGGGGGATAGCCAGAGTCTCCTAATAAAATGCCATCAAAGTCACCCGCATTGAAATAACTGCTCATGATTATACATGTACATAAGTATACATCGTAATCCATTGCTTATCATACAGTTTTAGTTATATTTAGTTTCACAAAAGAATTGTCAGCATTGGTTTGTAAAAGAGGGTAATTATTAGTATGAAGAGATAGTTACCTTTTTCAAATTTTTGATAGAGACCAG
Organism: Magallana nippona; assembly: GCA_033439105.1. Lineage (NCBI taxonomy): Eukaryota > Metazoa > Mollusca > Bivalvia > Ostreida > Ostreidae > Magallana > Magallana nippona. Next base: position 36,962,753 of record CM065922.1, read on the forward strand.
ATGTTCTCCAAATCCTTGCATCATGACAGGAACAAAGCCATCGGGCAGACAGTGATGTGATTCGAAAATTTGGATCACGCACCATCTAAAATTTCCAAAAAGAGCTATCATCATTTTATTCATTATTGTCATAGAAATCCATATTAGTTTAGTTTAGTTTAGTTGTGCTTATAATTATATTTTAAAAAATATCTTTTTTAAGGGAAATGTGGAATTAACAAGCAAAAATGTGTGATAAAAATATTTAGATATTTGCATGTTTTAATGAGTACCCGAACATTAAGACTATGGAAACCTTTCCTATTTACATAGTCTGCCTCATTAAAGGTATATATGCCGTTTTTAACGGCATTTTTGCGATGTTGAAAACCAGACCCAAATTTTGTCAGCATGAGTAGATGTATGAAAAAGAAGTTTCTAGAAAATTTTGCAATTTTTTGATAAATATTAACAAGGTACCAGCCATAAATTAAAATGAATAACGGCTATTTACCTATGCATATTCATAATGGATTAACGTTTGAGGTGAATTTGCGCTTATGCGCAGGAATAGTAATTCAGAAAAGCAGCTTGCAGAACGAGGTAATACGAAAGGTTTGTTTACAGTTTGAATTCATATAAACAGGTTTGTGTGCTTTTAACAAAAAAAAATATCAGCTATTGCCATCTGCATTTCATGAGGATGTTTGCGTATCGTTGTTGATGTCAAGCTTTTTTGCAATTGACCATTATTTTCATATATTTGACAGCATGTATAATTATAAAATAGAACGTCAAAAGTATCCCTTCTGGGGCCCCTCGACTCAAAACATATACACATGTAGTTACGATATATAGATTTTAAGTAATCGAGTGATAGCTATACAAATTTTATCATATTCAGTCAATGAATATCGTACATAGACTAAACCTTCTTTTCCTTTATGAGTAAATATCTTATTAAACAAAGAAAACACAAAGAAGCCGGCAAGCTCATTATGATAGTTAAAAGTGAAGTTTCTAACACGTGTCCACCGCTTAAAGTGGTAACCAATATAGATTCTCGTTTTATAACGTTCTCAGTCAAACTGGTTTTTTTTTTTTTCTTTTCTCTCCGAACGCGTTATTCCACTGCCGACGGACCGACCACGTTTTCGCGTTGACATCTTGTGAACGTTCTAAAATTAGCTTGTCACATCACGTGCTTATGAATATTTCAAAGTTGGGCGTCAGTATATAAATTATTTAGAATTTATATTTAATACTAATAAATGCGTTTGATTTAGACTATAATTTGCAGAAAGTATATAACTTTTGTAGCTTAATTGAAAAACGCAAACATTTCTTTCTCTTGAAATTTTCATTTCAAACGGCATATATACCTTTAACTTTTGGTGTTGAAATGCGAATTTGGGTATCGTCAACACATCTTATAACTTTAGGGAATCCTGTCAAAAATAAATGATTAAAGTGAAAATAACATCTTCAATGTTATTAGCACACATTTTTCTGTCATCCGTCTGTGTGTAAACTTTTCACATTTTCGACTTATTATCTAGAACCACTGGGTATATTTTAATCAAACTTGGCACATTATATTATCATTGGGTGAGTGGAATGCAATTTCTTATAATGAAGAACCAAGCACATTTTCATTCATTGCTAATTTAAAAAGTCTTGTTAAAAATATTTGCCCAGAAAATTTGAGACTTGTGTGTGGGAGCATTATCATGTAGTATAATTTAAGTTTGCTGAAATAATATGACCCCCCCTTCGGGTTAGGAAGGGCCATAATGGGGTTATATTTAAACTAACGCCAGTGATATGCGTTATAACTCTATTGTTTTAATTATACTGTAGATCAATGCCCAATTTGCTTATATATCTGAATAAAGTAAACCAATTGTACTGTCAATCCTTTTGTGTTCACTGCTCTCATTTATGCTCATACATTTTATCAACAGTTGTTTCATTTCATTAACCGGGTTTTCCAAAGGAAAAATCTGGTTGTTGAAATGGTGAAAATGGCGGGCGGGTGGGTGGGTGGGCGCCAAAAGGGTACCCTTATTGTACGGATAACTCCTCCTATAGTTTACAAGATAGGAAGTTGTTCTTTTGCAGATCAATTGTACATATATCAGAGGTGTGCATATTGCTAGGATTTTGATTTCTGATAATTTGTGGAAAAAAAATACCAGCTGTTGAACTTCGTCAGTTTTGGCAAAATATTGCATAAGGGGTACCCCCTATTGTACGGATAACTCCTCCTACAGTTTTCAAGATAAGAACTTGTTCTTTTGCAGATCAATTGTACATATATCAGAGATGTGCATATTGCTAGGATTTTGATGTCTGATAATATATGAAAAAAATACCAGCTGTTGAACTTAGTCATGTTTTGACAAAATATTGCATATAGGGTACCCCTATTTACAGATAACTCCTCCTACAGTTTTCAAGAAAGGAAGTTGTTCTTTTGCAGTTCAATTGTACATATATCAAAGGTGTGCATATTGCCAGGAATTTGTTTTCTGGTTAATATTTATGAAAAAATACCAGCTGTTGATCTTATTTATTTTTGGCAAAATATTACATATAGAGTACCCCATTTCTCTGGATAGGTAGTGTTCATCAATTCAGGGTTGACAAATTGATTATGGATACTGTTCACACAAAAGAAAACCCGGTTTGCTGCCACATTGACAGCTTTTCTCTTGTTATTCAAATATTATAGTATTAAATTTTGAAAAGATTATAAGTATCATTTTTGGGAAGTCTGCATAAAAATGAGCATTGTAATTTGAGAACAAAATGTTATGTTTTGTTTTATTATTTAAAATGAAGTTAACTGAAATTTCTATGTCAGAGGGGAAAAAAAGTAAAATGCGCTCAGCGACCGAGAGTTGAACCCTAACCGCCCGCCCCGTATTCCCATGACAGTCCCAATACACTACCATAATGGACCTTTCTCCACTGGGAAGTTTTTAACATTTTCCAATACTCTAAATCTATAGATTTAAACTTTTTTTGTTCTTTTACATATTAATTATGGTTTTTGGTTTTGTTAAGTGTAAAGTCAACTACGTCGACTTATAATAAAACTTGTGTGTTGCTTGCATTATGATTTAACAGCTGACTCTATACATACGTTTAGGCGTTCAAATGATATATCCTTGAAAATAAGTTTCAAAGCTTGAAATAACAAATTGCATTCCTCCGCACGCATAATCAAAAAATGATGAGGGTCAAACTGAAAAAGTGATGATAAAAATAAGTATAAAGACTGAATCCTGTTGGTGCAGTAAAAGTTTATTATCTTGAAACCACAACTCGTCGCTAATCAAATGTAGGGAATAAAACATTAAGACTGGGTTTATTCACAATTTTTTTTCCATAATGTTTCTTCTTATTATAAGATTATTTAGTGCGCATAATAACATAATTAAATTTAATTCGTGATTGACACTTTTCGGACTCTTACGTTTGTTAATACGAAAAGGAGACAAAGCGTTTTTTTTCCCTCAGGAACTGCTAATCCCTTAAAGAGACACGGTGACGTACAAACCCATGATTTAGCAAATATAGAATGTTTACACGATTTCCACATTTTTAGACGGTGGCTATAAATAGCCACGGTCTATTGCTACGGTCCTGACCGGAAGAGTATTTCTCACGGGGACCCTAGCGGATAACGAATGATAACTCTGTTAGGCATGCAGTGTTACACGCAATGTTTATCCATGTGTCGATTTCAGTAATTTTAATCTTTTCAGATATTTTAAGCATTATAGCTGCTAATCATTTTGTACATATATTTAAATAATTTATGAAATTGTGTTTTATTTTAAATGAGCCGTTACCATGTCTGCTTACGCGGTATCGATAATTTATGCACCAACTGCCAGTTGTGACGTTAAACTGTGTATCAGGACTGCATAAAATATATCACTGCGATAATTGGCTAAGACATCTCACAATAATCGCTTCTTGTTTTTTTTATGATGTACACAATTGTCAGAAACACACACAATTTAAAAAAGTTTGCCATTTCATATTTCAGCAAGTATGCTTCATCGATAAATTAATTCATTTTCAACGCATTAATTTTAGTTGAGGAAAAATATTTATTTTTTTGTAACTTATTCTAAAGAATTCACAACAGATACTGATAATGAATATTAGATTAATTACATTTTATTGAACTTCAACCGATCAATGGCACACTTTCTTCTACAAGTGTTCATGTGTTCTTTTAACACACAAAAAACTTGAAATTTACGATACAAATGTGTTTAATTTTGGACTATCCTGTGATTTACTTAATTTTGTAACCCACTCAGTCTGTAGGAACATTAATATTATTACAGGCACCTCAATATTCATCAGACAATATTTACTACTGATGTTGACGCTTTACTTGCTGCTGACTTTCTCTCAAACACGCTAATCGATAGACCTCGGATTGTAAAATTCACGTGCAAATCAAGTCGCCATTTTACGTGTACATGTATAAACAAACAACATTTTACGATGTTTTAAAGATTTTCAGTTCAGATTTTTTGTAAGCAAATAAGGGATTAAAGACATGCTGTAAAACGTCTTATGGATTGCACGGCGTATCAGCTCGTGTATCTCTAATTTGCAGTAAACGCTAGCTTTTTTTTGAGAAAAAACAATCGGTTCAACTCATGCAATAGTCCATATACATTTATGGTACATTTTGAACGGTAATGTAAGATATAATAATTTTGTTCACTTAACAGTTTCTGACGAATTTTTCACATTTAACTGAAATAACGCAATTTGATGAGCGAAGTACAATCTGTGACTTTAATCCATATGCACCCGTCTCTGCTACTAGAGAACCTTTTCTTTGGTTTTGGGGGATTTTTTCGCAAACAGATAAAATTATTTACACATGTACGTAAATATCACCCCTTTTGTTCTCAAATAATTTTTAACTCGCGAGTATGAGCTTTCTCCGACATTTGTTTCCATTTACAAATAGGCGGGCCTATATAAATGCGCCAGTTTGTTGCGACTCGCAATTGAAATAAGTGTCATCACTCAACGAAATGCTACATCGACCGTAGCGTATACATCCATGCTATATTTGCGATAAATAATGAAACATGAAGGTAAAAAATGTGCTTCATAGATAACTAGTATTCTGCTGAGCTACAGAACTTTAGCTTTCCGGAAATATTGCCGGGATTTGCGGACCGTAGATCTAATGTATAGACTATAGTACATGCAAAGAATAAAATGAAATTTATATACACAGCTGTACGGTCAGAAAACACATGCGTTTAACTTGGATTTTGTTTGTTTGGTGTTTTTAAAAACTAATTTTGAATAATTAATCTATATTTCTTGTAAGTTTACTAGAAAAGTTTAATGTTGCAAGTAAATTATGCGTGTTAAAGTGTACTGAGAAGAGATAAAATATACATGTGACTTTCCCAAATTCATTCAAATGATTTGAATAAATCTATAGCTAAATACAATTAGACAAATGTACTTTAAAACGTTGATTAATGAAACTGCCGCGACTGAATATTGTATGATATTTTTTTCTCAAATTTTTATTCACTTTCGTCGTGAGCAAATGGAAATAATCCACTACAGTCGAAGATAAAATATTGATTGACTCTTCTGTTTCATGATGACGTGCATTCCAAAAGCAATATCACTTTTATCAAACAGTTTCTTGCAAACCATTCCGTTTTCTGTACACCTAAATGTATAACTGACTATGAGGACAAAAGTAAGTGTGATGGTCCACAAGCAAGTGTGATGATGCAACTTTTTCCCCGTGAAGAAATTGAGGGAAAATGCTGTCGAGAGGGACAATAAACATACTACATGTATGCCCAAATAGTTAGTAAAAACCTGATAAGTATTTTATCATACTAAAGCTTTATTTGTTCTTGTTACTTTGAGAAATCTACAATATCTTTAAAGCACAAAAGTCCAATCCACACTTTTCAAAAGTTGTTCCTCATTTGCAGGGTCACCCCAAAGGTCAAAAGGGAAAAAAACAAAATTCCCCTTCTTTATACAATCAAATACATATAGTTTGGCGTACTGTGATGAAATCGCTTTGGATTTGATTTATTCATTCAATATGTGGTGACAACCTACATATTTAATGAGTCATTCTGGAGCAATCAAAATACATTTGTGTAGTACATGTATTACCAAAAACGGAGTTTTAATATCAACTGATATAGATACAAAACATATAGATACAAACTTCTATACTACAAAGGCTACTGTGATAAATCTATGGATTTTCCCAAAAAGATGACGATAAAGAGACACAACATTTGTAAAGTGTGGATTGTGAACACAACTACGATTTCCACAGAATTATCCATGTAAGTAACTCACGACCAGTTGTGCGAGTAAGCGTTAGGTATTAGTACATGTATGAGACGCTGGCTGTGGATTTTCGACAACAATAATTTACATACATGTAATATGCCAATTTCAAATGGCGCCACCGTCTAACAGTACTTTCAGTACTTTGATTTGTTTATCATATGAAAAGGTGAACTTTTGAAAAATTACAGTGTTCAAAAGTAAATAAATCAAATTAAAAAGAGAAAAATAGAATTAAGTGTTGGGCCAACACAAAAATATTGAGTTTCCCTTCCCGCTTCATAGCCACGCAAGCGCAGGGGAATGTAGAGCTCGTTTCAAAATACCGTCGATTTTCCCACTTGGTGAGAGTCAATGTTTACGTCAGTAGCTCGCTAGACTCAGTCGGCCGGTCGCTTCGCCAGCATCAAAGACATGCCGCCGCCACAACAACGCATGCGGTTGAAACAGTGCAACTGGATTAAAAATAGAGTACTGCAGGTCGAAAAACAAATATTTTACTTATGTATACTAACATTTGAAAGTATTCTTATGTTCGGAATGACTTTATTCAAATATATGGAGAGAGAGAGAGAGAGAGAGAGAGAGAGAGGAGAGAGAGAACAGCTGCCTAAGCGAATTACATCTTCACAATGTCAATGTTTTGTGATTACGGAACTCCACGCAGTTTGTGTGGAGTTCCATAATTACAAAAAAAATGACACGAAGAAGTCCGAAGTATATGACATTTTCCTGGCTTTTTTAACGATTTTGATATTTTACATGGCCGGAAAGGTAGACAGACATCTCGGCTCAACGACAGCTCGGCGTCTCCAGCTGGAAGCGGCGATTTCAAATAGATATATATTTTAACTCAATAATACAGCTTAGAATATAATTTTACTGCACATTTTGATAATCACACTGATAAATAATGGTGTTGTTGACCTATTTTCTCGCGAGATTTAAAAAATGCACAAAATCTGTAAGGACCCGTAAAAGCGATATTAGTGAGCAGCAGTTTTATTAATGGTTGTGAGTGAAACATTTGATTCAACTCGTAAATATTTAAAATCGAGCCGAGAATGCCCCCTCCAGTTGGATGGGGGCGAATTTCCAGTTTTCGTAATGGCGCCGGTTCTGATCTTTTCCTGCATGGCATGTAGATATCAAAATCGTTAGTATTTCGGACTGGCATGTAAAATAACAAAATCGTTACAAAAGCCAGGAAAATGTAAGATATTTCGGACTACACATGAAGATGAGCGAAACAGGGTTTCATCAGATTTAAAAAGAGGTTCCTCGGGTTTTCTTTTTAATTTTTAGCACGCTGATTAATTGATGTCGTTATAGTTGCGCCGATAATGCTAATTAAAGTGCACTTATTTAGTATCGACATGTTTCTGGGTTGACCCATGTCAGTGTACAAGCTGTAACATCTACGCTGATGAAAAATTTTAACTGACTCTTGCCCAATCAGATTGTATATAGCACAGGGGCATCTTGTCCGCTCTGCTTTCTATGTACATACTTATGGAATAAGGAATCATTCCTTGAGTATTATGAAATGATAATTTCGGTCGGGGCGTGATCAAATCCAATAAAGCCCGAAGGGCTTTATGATAGATTTGATCACGCCCCGACCGAAATTATCACCTCATAATATTCAAAGAATGATTCCTTATTACTTATTTTTATATAATTTTCAGCAGTTGTATGATTAAATATTAATATATTAATTATGCAAACCCGCTTGCGCCCCCAACAATACGTCATTTGAAGTTGTTGGGCTGTAGAGTACAAAACCGATTCGTAGTGTTATCACAGACAAAGACACTGGAAAATGTAAATATATATAAATAATACAAATAATGTATTATTTATATGTATGTCATTGAGAGCAGAGCGGATAGGATGCCCCTGTATTTGTAGTACGCGAAGTAAAGAGACTTGAGAGAGAGAGAGAGAGAGAGAGAGAGAGAGAGAGAGAGAGCTGAGGAAGTATATGTATCGATACGATTCAAACATGTAAATACAGTCTTCAAGAAAACAATATATATACAGAATTTGTCAGTAAACGCATGTATATATGCATGCATGTACGTATGTGTATAAATACTAAACAATTTAACGTGCAGAATAATTGCACAGGTGGCGGCACTTCTTTGATGCTGGCAAAGCGACCCGGCCAGCTCTAATGAGGTCGTACTGCGTCGGTGTTTCGGCGGCATGTCTTTGATGCCGGCGAAGCGACGGGCGTCTGGCTTTAGCGAGCTGCTGACGAAAACAAGACTGTCACCAAGTGGGAAAATCGACGGTATTTTGAAACGAGCTCTAAATACTGCAGCGTGGCATATACACTGTATCATGTGGACTCTCATTGAAACATGATGTCTTCAAAAACTGTAAATTTATTAAGATGCGCTCTCTATGATTGCATATTTCTCACCACAGACATCAGTTCACATTCAAATGCTTTTCTCAGTGTGTCGAATCCCACTGTAACTATTTTTAGACAGCAATCGCAATCACGGGACACTGAAAGCAATGTCCAAAACAACTCGGTTTGTTTACATGTGCATTTTCCGGATGAGTTTTATTGACTTATAAACTGAAAGATTGTGACTTATGATGCGTGGAACCTTCCGTATGATGAAATTTAGTATATTTCTTCTGATTTCTGTTATCATAATCAAAAAGTAAAACATGTATTTTGAGTCACCGTGTCACTTTAAAATAGCATTGTGCAAAACTTTATCTGTTTTCATGCGTCATCGAGTTTATTTAAACACTCGATACCTGTAAATCTTTCACTTAATTCAAATTCTTGAGTACGGAATACGGCGGTCAGTCTCGACCACGTCCGACTCGCCAGGAGTTCGGAGGACACTACCGGCAATATCCGCCTCGTTTATAACGTCTTTGTCTGTTGATTCATGTTAAAACCATTTTAACAGGAGCTTGAAATTTGGGTAGTTGTGTCAAACAGCATTGTGACCTAGGCCTGACTATTTCATTGTTGGCCACTCATTCATGGCTCTTTGAAATCAACACGATTTGTCTGGCTTTTGACCCAAGACTTATGCAATCGGTGCATATTTCACTTGAAACCAGCGTCATTTTAACTTGTTTTGATGAAAGAAAAAGATAGTTACATCCTACCGAAAGTCTAAGGTCTTGTTAAAATGAGACTTGTCCATCATTTGTCCATCATTTGGTTTTATTTCTTTGGAAGTGCATTTTGGTAGACGCTCGGGAAATACGGCCCAACTTGGTTTCACTTTGGTACGGTCCACCAGCCCACAACGCGCATCAACCTTTATATAGTTATATCTCTTACCCTCTACGCCAACATTCCCTCTGAAATAAGTATAAATGTCCAGTTATATATAAATAATTATTACGTGATAAACTAATATCTTAATTGAGTATATATCTACTTTATCCAAACTTTCCTATTGTGAAAAAAATCCTTCTTGATAAAATATCAGAAATGCCGTGCATCCGAACTCATTTTTAAAACTATAACGTTATAGATTAATGATTGATTGTACACATAAATTGAGTAAAAAAATGGATATATATATACATGCAAATTAGATTTTCATGTCAAAGGTTGTATTTTGTAATGGCACAATATAGTTAATTTCAATTAAAAATTACATTACATTGCCTGCATGACAATATACGCATATGCATATATTTTTTCTAATTTGTCTAGCAATGATTTATCAGTAACAAATCAAGCCAAAATATCAAACTTCTGAATAGCATATACTTGGCACGCGTTCTAAACGATGTATTGTTTAGAACTCTAGATACATTGCTTGATTTGTCTATAAACACTTATTTGCTTATTAGCAGCATGCATTTAATTTTTCTGTTATCTACAGAATCTCTAGATCGGTCGTTGTCGGCAATTAGAACCCTGCAATGGCCTATTTGCTCAATCTGAACGGCAAATATCGCCATTGTCTTGTTTTAAAAAACAGATTTAAAGTATCTTCAACCACAGTCAAATAAATTACTAAGAGTTCGTAATAGAGGGCTCATAGCGTGAATGAACGACCTCTGTGGAATATGGACGGATACCTATCCGTTCTTTTCCTTCTGAGTTCGTTGGTTATTGGAATAACCGCGGATAATCAAAGATTTATAGACTTTCGACCCGGATATGAATACGTGTATAGTTTCAATGGATACACCAATGTTAGGGAACTTGGAAAGTTTCTTGTTGAAGCAAAGGTAAATATCTGATTTTTTTTTTCAAGTGACCAAAATATTCCTCTCTTTTCCTTCCCAATCTCTCTTTTATGAATTTTACAGATATTGTTTATTGAACGAATTGAGATTGTGAAAAAGTTATTGTAAATTTAAATTTAATCGAAATTTACATACATTACCACAGCTACATTTTAGAATGATATTTGATATAGAATTATATTTTCTGTCCAACCACGTTAATGTCATCGTACCTCTGACCACCTCGGTAATATATACCAAGTAGAAAAAATAAAATGACTACCAGTAATTTTACCGTGTAAATTATCTAGTAAATTGCGAAATTGTTTGTTCATTGAATAATTACTATACAGATATATTTACATCCACTATAAGTATAATTCCCTCTATTTCTTATGGAAATTGATTGTGATTCATAGCTCTATAGAAACTACACGATTCAGTTCTAACCAGTTCATTCGATCGGACGAAGCCTTTTAACAACCTAAGAAAAATAACGTACTGCACGAAATAATCAAGATGATGTCAGACTCAAATTCCAATATAAGAATAATTGGCTATTTCTTCTATCTAACGAAATGATGTACACTAACTATTAATTAGCTACCTTTACTTACTCTTACTGATTATTTCAATAATTTTGAACTGAAAGAAAAATGTAAATATAAATAATAATTTAAATTCTATCTTTGATTATACCTGCATGAATAACCAAAGAAAGCATTTTATTGTTTATATAAAAGTTTAAATTAATACATAAGCATGTTTTCTTATGGAAAAGCGATGCTACAGAATATCAGACGACGTTAGTTTACATGATGATTTTTTTTTTAAATTCTGAAACAGGTACAAATCAGTTAATTATTCAGTTAATTTGAATAATAGCTTTCCAATAAATCAATTCTGAAACAATTTTATATATGATGTCAGAATGCAGGTGTATATGTCAAATTGTAGATTATCGTCAGCAGCACGATTTTACATAGTTCAGCTTTACTGTTGTGATTCGGGAAGTCAGGAACTAGCATCGTTTTTGAGAGTGGGTGGGGTAGGGGGCAGACCTAACCAAACATCTCGACATTTAAAAAGAGGAGGGGAACACTACTTCGCCAACTGTCAAAATCCTAATGGGGGTGGGGGTCACAGATCACAGCTATTGTCATGCATGTCTTAGAATTTAATCTATTTGTTTCCCAATGATTTTTAACACTGTCCAAAAAATGTTGTGAAGCCAGTTCCCTCAAAATTCATCATTTTGGTAGAAATTAATGAAAAATGTCCGTTTAATTTCTTACTCCTCCCCCCTACAAAAAGAAAGGTAGCCAACACCCCCCCCTCCCCACCAAACCACCACCACTGTTAATTGCAACGTACGTGGCGGTGTTTTCAATTAAAATCCTCTTTACTTTAAATTTATATTAATTATAAAATTAATTATACGAGAATTTTCTTTGTTTTGAGTCATTACGAGAAAAGTCGTAACCTTTATATACATCCAAGTTTGTCATTTATTTTTCTTTTCACTATATATTTCATTGAAAACCAATATTTTTCAAGAATCGTTAAAAAAGTTACCCCTTGACCGATTTTGAAAAGATCTGGTTTGATAAATTCAGAACTTCTCTAGCTTTTTGGGAATCATATTTAAATATCTTTCCAACCTTCTGTTCCTGAGATTCGATAAAGTAAGATTTTTCGGCTTGCATAATATTGCAAAAGATATATAGTAGAGCTCTTAAAAATATCTTCATGTTGTGTTTGAAATATCAAATTTTACAAATAAGTTGTCAAAAAACTACATTATTTCAATGTATGTCAAGAAGTGCAAATTGAATCTTCTTTAAATAATATAAATTTCTTCAAAATCTGATAAAAAAATAACAACAGAAAACCTTTTAAACATGAGGCTTTTTTTCAATGAAATATAAATGGAAAAAATGAAAAATTGACATGCATACTTTTGGACGCAAATGCAGGCTACGCAATGATTTCTGAAGCGTCAAAAACCGCGGGAGAATGAATTTATCACGTGATATATTATGTGTTTACTAACAAGAAAAGCGTGCAACTTGAGGACGTTGATATCATGGAAGACGGTTTTAGTCTTGCTGAAGCACAGTAATCGTTACATGTACATAAAGCGTGAAAGGCAAGTGGTAGAAAAATATTGTACACAGCGACCATTAATCATGCTTAGATCTAATAATACTCCATTAATTATTTCTCCGCAGACAAACACGTCTTGAACAGTTGAATGTCCATTACCATGTTATGTTCAAAATCGTGTATATTACAATACGCGATATAGAGCAAATGTTGTTACAGCAGGGACACCGGCGATGAGCAGTGGGAAGAAAGCAGTGAATATCAGTTTATTACATTTATAGAAACATTATTTTAATTTATGTCGTGTGTTAATTACATTATCTGTTCAGATACAAGATATCGATCGAGTCAATCATTGGTAATCTGATGTGGTTTTTATTGTAAGATTGATGTACTGTTCATGTGTATTATTTATTAATAAAATTTTAAGAGAGAACGTCAGCCTAAAATGGACCAGTAAAGAACCATATGCGATAAGGTCTAATTTCTGCCCCCAATTTTTATAAATTTGAAAAAAACATCATATCATATAGATATTTTGAAAAAACATAAAACTGAATATGCTAGTTACAGAAATCTAAACGTTTTACAACTTCGATCATTCCTCGTGCCTCTATGACGTCACAATATGGGCCATTTCCCGCATTTTCTCAAAAGCATGAAAAATTCATCCGTTTTTCTTCATATTCAAGAGTAGGAGGTATAGAGCGCAATGTTGCTCCAAAACCATTTTTACATATATCATTGTTCATATTATTTTGCACATCATATTAAAAAATGGTGTTGGAGCAAGCCTGCGCTTGACGTTTCCTTTTCAAAAAACTGATAGGGAATGCCCCATTTTGACTAAAATGCGTACTTTTTGTGAAATCAGCTCACTATTAACATATCACATTTCTATTATGACTTCGATTAGACAATTTATCTTTATAAACCTGAAGTAGATATTTGTTAACCTATCTTTTAGCAAGTTTCTAAAGCTCTTTTTATAACTTTGGATTTTGGGGCATAAAAACACTTTATCCCGCACATAGTCCTTTTAAAGTTAATCAGTGGTCAAATAATAATATCAAAGTGCATTTATTAATTATTTTTTTTGGTCATCTTTTGTTGTTTTCTTTAGGTTGGTTACACCAACATTGGACAGAGAAATGAAGGGCAAGAACTCTTGCTGAAAGTACATCACTTTCTCTTCTCATCGGCCAAGGATTCAAGTAAATATTTCATGTCTTATTCTTGTCTATATAATTAACATCCATATCATGTGTAGACATGTTTCGAACCAGCTCGGTTCTATATAGCTCCCAGTTTGAAAAAATTCAGATGGATGACCTGGGAGCTACAGTTCCTTTAGTCCAAATATCTGACGTTTTCCGGGTTTTTTAACAAAATCGTTAAACCTGGCCAGGAAAACCTCAGATATTTCGGACTACTGTTCCTTTATATATTTAAAAAAGCTGCAATTTACAGTGCAAGTTTTTGTGCAACTTGTTTTTGGGAGCTATAGACCTGCAGCTATGTAGATCCCTAGTGAATAAAATGCTTTTGGTTCTTCTGCATTTCTTTCTACTCTAGCTCTCTGCTTTTTACTTTTCCAGAATCCAAGAGTAAGAATTCATGATATTATAAGTGTCTGTATGAACCTTACGGACATCCCCAAAGATAAATGTCTCCAAAAGTTCATGGTTTATGCAATATTTTTTTTAATTAAAATTTGTTTCTATTTTTAGACATCAGAGGTGCTGATTTGGATTATTCAAAATGGTAAGATTATTAGCCATTACAAGATAATTAAAGTATAGAGGCAAAAAAGAGTGCCTACCTCTTATAGCAAATTACAGAACATCTTCGCTAGCCAAGGGTGAAGATCCATGGTGTTTCTCTATTCTGAATAGAGAAACACCGTGGATTGTCACCCTTGGCTAGCGAAGATGATTACAGAATACAGGTAGAGTTTTCAATAGCTTGCAAGATTGATCAATAGGGTATACAATTTGGTCAGCCAGGTATCACATGAATCACTTGAATTTAGGTTGTGTGGTTACTCAAGTGTATGTTGTTATTTTACATTCAACCTAGTATTCATATTGCACAAAGAAAGCCTCTAAAACACTCTCTCCTATTGTAATTCAATTCACAGACTTTTACAAAGAATGTTCACCTGAACAGCACTGGATTCAAAAGCATCAATTCTGCTGGAAATTTTTTCCAAATGTAATTCAGGGCATTTCTGAAGAAACAAACAAAAGAGAAAAGTATAACCTTGTAAAGAAGAAATTTTTTTCTGCAAAAATCATTAATGACCATTTTGGTTCCTTGATTCCTGGTGCAACATACCAATGACAATGACAATGAACTTTATTCTCATAACTGAATTTACAGTGTAGAGAAAATACTTATGTACAGTATGTACAAACTACAATATAATAAACGAAAATTATTGGTACATGCGTGATGAAGGGATAACAGATAATTGGTTCAAGTTAACCAAGAGAGCTAACTCTCTCAAATATAGTATCTAATAGTTTACAAATATTGGTAAGTTGGTTTATGTTTGTGACATTGAACAATGTTTCAAATTTTACAACATTTGGATTTTTTATAAAAAATGTTGGTAAACATATAACCCTTGAATTGGATATATATACATCAGTACATTTGAAAAGATAGTGAAATTCATCCCCAATTTCATTGCAAGCACATAATTTACAAATTCTGTTTTCTCTAGGAATATTTAACCATCTACCTGTCTCAATAGGTAATTTAGCATTACCCGTTCTAAAATAACAATATTTCTTACATAGTTTTGTTGGCAAAATCAATAAATATTTTTCAAAATCCAGTGATTTTTTAAAAATTCTATAATTTAAACCTTTTGGAGAATTTTGTACCTCACTATACCATGATTGCTTAAATTGGTCTAATAAAATATTATATACTTTAGATTTTAACCAGGGTATGTTTATTGTGTTTTCATACCATATATATGTCAATCCATACCGCACTAATAGCATTATTGTGCTATGACTGCTTAATTAGTTCAAACTATTATAGCAATAACTTAGAATAACATAGAGAAAGTACATGTATTCACAACCCCAAAAAATCAAAATGTGCAAACATTTACTGAATTGATGTCACTTTATTGATGTCATACCTCAGTAAGCACATGACCTAGATTTAAACCTAATGGGATACCTTGCTGAGAAAATTGAATACCCTATTGAGCAATCTAGCTTGGTATTAAAAACTCTACTGGTATTCTGTAATTCGCTGTAATTCACAAGCACATGTTGTAGCTGCTAAAAAAAAATAAACATGGCAGATCTTACTGCCTTTGTGTTTGAATTTATAACCAGTACTAAGACTTGCTCTTTTATGATAACTTTTTTATCTATCCATGCAGGTTCTCTTTTATAATCTCTGGGAATGGTAAAGTAGCCCAAGTATTCCAT
This sequence comes from Magallana nippona, assembly GCA_033439105.1. NCBI lineage: Eukaryota > Metazoa > Mollusca > Bivalvia > Ostreida > Ostreidae > Magallana > Magallana nippona. Next base: position 36,978,898 of record CM065922.1, read on the forward strand.
CCAGCTGATGAAGATGATGATGTGATCTCCACCAAGAAAGGCTTTGCTGCCCTGTTTGCATCTAGGCTGCATAGCAAAAATGAGGTTGGTCTTTACTGTGCCATGATATTTTCTGATAGAGACTTTATTTCTCTGATATGGAAATATAAATACATATACATGTAGTTAGTGCAAATATAATTTTTTGATGTTGATTGAACATGTCATATGGCTATGTTTTCAGGTCCCGGGAATTTCGCAAGGTGACGTCTTTACATACAATGTCACAGAAAAAGGCCAAGAAGGTAAAGGATCATATTGATTAGAGATTATTGAACTATGTATCAAAGATATATGGTTAATTAGGAAACGAGCATAGTGAGCAGGTTGTTGTTATAATGTATTCAAAATTTTGTTTTAAGGAGAGCACAATGCCACATACACTGTGTCAAAGTTGGACACTGGGTTAAAATTCCAGAAGATCCGACACAAACACCCAGTCAGCAATGCAAGGGCTAGCTATGTAAAGGTAACAGTATTTAATTCTATTATATGTCTTATTACTTACATTTAAGTAATTTTAGTCTAACTTTAAAATTCTTTCAAATGTATTACCGGTGTTTGAATTATTGTATTTTAAGATAGAACAAAAACATCAATTTTTACATTTGGAAAATAAAATTTTTTTCCCACATTTATTTGCAGAATCTTTATTACCATGATTCACTGGGAACTGTACACAAAGTTGAAATCAGTGAAGATTTCAAGTCGCCCAAGTCACCACCAGGGTTTGACCCATACATCGGCATGAGAACAGTGCCTGCAGTACATGAAATCGGCATAACGTGTACATTTTGTACCATTTATCAATAATACTGTGAAAGGATAAAATATAGTCTAAAAACAGATATTTAATTTGCTTTGTAAATATTATATTCATGAAGTGTTATTTAGATGGCTTTATGCCAAATTGCAAGAAAGTTTGAATTCTCTGGTTTATTGTAGCTACCCCAGAAATGAGCTACACCAGTCAGGCAGAGCTAACGTTCTTAAGCCGAGAATATGTTGGTGAAAGACAGAAGAAACCGCTGAAAAGATTGGTTATAGATGAATTAGCAATACAGCAGGTACGGTGTATAAGAATTCAGGATTTTGATTTCTTGATACACATTTGCATTTTGATAGAGATATTTAGGCTTATTACTGCCACACTAGTATTAGCATTAGCTAGCGAGTTATTGTAACCCTTTAGCTCAGTTGATAGAGTGTTGGTTTTTTAACCGCAGTGTCTTGAGTTGAGCCATAGTTGTGGTCATCAACAACAACACTTTATTGAAAAGTATTACTAGAAAGATCTCATTCTAAATCTGATAAAATGATATTTAAATTAAGGGAAAAATTAACCAGATTTGTCAAGAGATAGTTGCTTGATTTCAGAGAGAAGAAAAAGTGTCAAAATACAAGAACAGTTCAGAGGCTATAGAAGAAATAAATGGAAATGTTACTTGTCTGCTGCACAATAAAGAAGGTATTTTTCATTATCGGTTTTCAGAGTTTTTTAAACAAAAAAAAACACAGATTAAATTAATGACATTCATTTGTTTAACCTTTGTTACAACATATAGTTGAAGGTTTTGAAAATGATGTATGATTCAAAAATGCCATTTGGATCAGATTTTTTTTTACTATACTATAATTAAGAAATAAAGTACGAGTTTTCGTGAATGTTGCAGAATAACCTCCGAGGTCGAGAAATGTTGTTTTGAAATATAAAAGCCGAGGCGTTTTAAAACCACCATGTAAGAAAATCTGATTAAATTTTATTTCTAGCTACTGCATTTGGAAAATGTTTTCAAAATATCGTCGGAATTTTGAAGCAACTCTCAGCAGACGACCTTAGCCACATTGCAGACAAACACTTCCTGTCATATAGCAAACAGTAAGTTCATAGACTAACTCCTATTTATTGGATTGAAAATTCAAATTAGATTGTTTTGTAAATCACTAAATAATAATTATGAATATACATGCATCTGTAAAAAGAAATGCAGCTCAGAGAGAAGTGTCAGGATACATACTAGATGCATTTGGGGTGATTGAATCAAAGACCATACAAAAGCTGTTGGCCCTAAAGATTATTAAAAGTTCAGAGCCCAGTGAAGACCTCATCAAGAGAATGCTTGTTCATATAATAGGAAATGAAGAAGCTCCAAGTGAGGTAATGCCAATTCGTCAAATAAATGAAAAGTGGATGAAATAAAGGTCATGCTAGATGTACTCGTTATTTGTAAACCAGATCAGAGGAGAGAGAGAGAGAGTGATTATTTTAAATGCTCTTAGTATGTTATAGAAAAGAATAAATTAAGCTTTGTAACTGAATGAATTTTTAATTAAGGTATTTTGTTTTTTTGGAGGTTCTTGTCTATAGTACAGAATTTTTTTATTTTTAAGATGTTATTGAGGATATTAGAGGAGGCAGTGTTTCAGGAAGAGGGAAATGGAGATCAATTATATGGGGAAGAGGTACACAGCCGTCTAAAGCTGACCCTGGGGTCAGTCTGTCAGAAGCTAACCAAACAGGGACAGGGAGAGAGAGCAAGGAGAATCATAGACAGATTCCATGATCAGCTGGGAATGCATGGTAAATCAAATTTTATCCCAATTCTTTGTCATTTTACTAATCATTTTAGATGTATTAAATTTTTAAAGGGCTTGATAAACTAGTACACGCCTTATTTGAACTTTTATTTATTAATAATTAACATAAATGGAAAAATTAATGTTTATAAAAGTAATGCAGTGAGAGACTTTTTTTTGTAATGGAATTTCAGATCCCTGGGAGTATCGCAGGAAAAGGTCTTTGATGTCGGATATACAGCATACGATATATGATCAAGAGAGAGTAGTTCTGCTGGAGGCACTAGGCAATGCTGGACTAGACCACTCCTACCACTACATAGTGTCCCATATCAACAGCACCAACTCCCCGTGGGTCAAGAGAGCAGCTTGTCACGCTTTGAGGAAATATGAACATAAACAGGTTAGAAATCTTTAGTTTTACAAACCAAAGGCAATATTTATTGAAGGTTTTGGGTTTTATATAATTTAGGTATAATGATGATTGAATTTGCTAAGTCATTATTATTTTTGTGCGGTTGTAGGCATCAGAAGTATTGCTCAACTCAGCATTGTATGATGAAGATCAGAATGTCCGCTATGAAGCCTCAATGCTGTACATGGCCCATCCTCATGGCAAGATGATTGCTCCTCTGAATGAAAGGTTGGCCATTTACTTATCCACATTTCTTTTTTTTTATGATATCTGGGCATTTCTTGAAAAAAGCTATGTCATTGAATATTTTACAGGCAGTTTGAAATTTCACCTTGTTCCAGACTTGAACCTAACTTCAATATGACAAAAAATCAATTCCTTGTTTGTTTTTTTTCATTAAATTTGTGTTAAGGTTCATGTTTACTGGCATTTTTTCCAAGGGCGGGCAATTAAGCTTTTGAGAGTAAAACTTTTTTTTAAATTTTTCTAGGGAACACAGTGAGATAGACCCATATGACACAGGAATAAATCTTCTGGACTTCTCTGATGAACACATCAGGACCAAACGTTCCTCTCCTGACAAAAGATTCAAAATACATGCCACCAATGTGGATTGGAGAAAAATGATAGGCTCACCAGATGTGGGAGCTTCTTTTGGGGTTGTTTTGAAGAACACATTGGATCTGAAAATTGGTAAATTTATTTCATTACCTAAATTTTTCTTATTGAAAAAAAAGATGTCAGGAATAGTTTGGGATACTGAATATGTTTTATCCATCCATCCATCAACCATCCAAGAATTCAAGGGTACATGGACAGACCTGGAAAATTGATATTAGAAAATTATGTCAATAACTTTCAATGCTTTAAATTATAACTTGTAAAATTCAGAGGAAAACTTTTCTTAGCGATATTAGATTGAAATCCAAGTACATTGAAAAAAAAGTTTATATATATGTATATAATATTATATATATATGTTCTCTTTGCAGCTCCTCTGTCTAGTGAAATGTTGGTAGAAGTACATGATGAATCATATGCCAGAATTCACCTTGGAAACATTGGAGTCAACATGGACTTCTTTGTAGCTAGGATTTGTTTTAAAGGCGGCTCCACATATAACATCAACATACTTCAGGTCCTTCTTTACGTTCTGAAAAGTTTGCATTTGATACACATTAATGTTTAAATAGTGCAAGGTCAAAGAATTTTTATGCTTGATGTCTTACTATTTTTGCGTATATTTATTCTCTGAACAGGCAAATGAAATGAGAAATATTGAGCAATTAGCCAAGTCCTATGACAGAGATGTAGCAGCTATAGCAAACTTTCTTACCTCTGGAATTAATCGATTCATCGACGTCATTGCTGGAAACTACAGTATGAAAGGCACTATTGGCCAACTAGTAGAGGCCACAGAGAGTCTGTCTGACAAGGTAATATAATTATCTTACTGCATTTAAAATAAAAGTAATGCACATCACTCAGTTTAATGGCTGGTCTAATTCTTAAAATTTTAAGCATGTAATAATAAAAAAAAGAATTATTACAAGTTTGACATAAATAACTTGCAGCTTTTTGTTGTTTTTTTTGTAGGTGTCTAGTTTGATGAATACCACAACAAGTACCATGGAGAAGATTGGACAATATGACCCACAGCATCTGCCCCCAGGATTTACTCCAACGCTTCATTTCATTCACAGAATCACGAGAATACTCAACGATATTAAATCTCACATCATTGGTTTCAGAAATGTAAGTCCCAGTTAAATTAATCTAAAAAAAAAAAAATAAATTTTCGTAGTCTGTCCAAAATTTAGAGGCTTAGTGGGATGTAATTAATTGAATGAACAGTTTTTAGAAATATTTTATAAATACTGTGGCATCACAGTTTTCGAGATTGCTATTTTTGTCAAAGGTTCAGGTGTGGATGTTATTTTGTGGATTTGCCTTTTGTATAATAATCAATAGCTGTATTTGTTAATTTGTTGCCAATGGGGATGTTAACTTTTCGATAAGGGGTATCTACAAAATCCATGAAAATGGAGTCCACACAAATATTAATGATTCCACAGTATTTGTTGTGAGTACTTTGATTCATAGATAAGGGTTTTCCACAACATCAATGCATTCTGCCTCCTTATTATCAGAGGATTCCAAAATAGGATCCGAGGTGAAGCAAAGATAAGGGCTCATGAAAAACTCTTTTAAGAGATAACCTTGTCTTCAAAGTGTTCGAGTATCCTCTTTTTCAATTTGTTGATGAAGGTCTTATTTTCAACTGTAGGAAGTAGAGGAAACCATCCAGATGATTCTGCCCCAGCAGGCAAAGTTTCTGTATGATGCTCTGCTGGATGTGCTGGGTGGGCTTACCCAAATACCCAAGGATCCCAAGACTGCCATCATGTCAATAGGGAATGGTGTTGTGTCGTAAGTAAAATTACACAAAGATAATGTGGATGAAACTATGAGGAGGAAATCTGAAAGAAATAATTGAGATCTTCCTTATATATTTATTGTGTATTCTTCTAGATTAATTAATTTACTGTGATCATTATTTAAGCTATGTAAAAAATCTGTAATGTTTTGTACATTCTATTTTGTGTAGAATTGGAAATGCTGTTGAAAAATTGGTGCTTGCAATCGATAATCTTCAAGACACTTGCTTGTTTAGTAGAGGTATGATGCAAATAATTAATTCAAGCTTCTATGGATTCTATAATAAAAGTATTTTCCTGTTGTAGGAAATGTTAAGAATTCATGAGATTTTTTATAACAGAGGAAAGGCCCTATTGGTTTGACTTAAGTGCTGTGTTGCTGGAGTTCCAAGATTTGGCAGGAGTTGCTAATTCCACACTGATGGCAGCTGGATCAAACTGGATTAATAACACAGCAGAGGATGATCAGATCCAGACATTTAGCAAGGCCATTGTAAACACTGTAAGAATTTGTTTGTTCTCTAACCACAGAGAGCGTACAGCTGATGAAATTATTGTTTTCTTTTATGAAGGCAACAATAACTAAAACTATAATTTTTAAAGAATATTAAGTAATTTTGAAAGATCTCAATTCAACATTCAACCCATTGTTTTTATCATAGCCCTCTATGAAGCAGGAAGCTATAGATAGCTTCATGTCTGTGACCAAAGAATTGCTCAGCACACTGGAAGGTTTGGATGGAGTTGGAGACAGTTTTCTCTACAGATATTTCAAGGTCTTCAAAATGGTGAAGGCAGCAAAGGAGGCCAACAATATACTGAACACAGGGTACACTCGATGCTATATTTACAATATTGTTAACCTCAGGTTTTTTTTGTCAATAATAATTTGCGATAGAAATATGTTATTTTGTAATCATTTCCAGCTATGAGACTGCAAGAGCAAAAGTAGAGTCTATATTTGGACCCCGAACCCATCGTGATTTTCCTGGACAAATCCGGCTGAGTGGACAGGGCTGTGCAGGAAACGGTCTGTATCCGTCCACCCTCGACAAGTCAGGGGTCGATGAGTACAGTCACATGGGTCTGGATTTATCCATCCTTAATGGAGAATATGTAAGTCGTATATATCCAAATGATGCTTGGATATTTCTTAATTTACTTTATCAGAGGCAAAGTTTTATTTGTGTAATATATTGCAATAAAATTGTAATTGATGTACAGTTGTGTTATACAGATAGTGAATATTTTTGTGGTCTGTTTAGGTTGTGGCACCATTTCCTGGCACCGTGTCTCTAGAGTCTGTTGGTGGTAACACAGTGGTCCTGGTTCCTTCGGAGGGCTCTCTAAAGGACATAGTGATCTACATATCAAACATTGAACCCAACAGTACAATATCAGTGGACGACAGTCGGGCAGTAAGTAATCCTAAGTATTCACCTGGCACTCAAATAAGATGATCTCATTTTGATCTGAATTCATGAATCAGTATTGAGCTTGTCAAACCCACATGGCCCCAGATATTGCAGTTCTAAGAATTTACTAGTGAGAAGATAACTCCTACCCTGTATTCTTACTCAATTTTTTTTTAGAATTTGTTGATAAGAATTCAGTTTTGTTTTTAATTTGAAGAGTATTTCCTTAGTTAATTTGTGTAAAATGGTGTTTTATTAGGTCATTGGAGGACAGGTGATTGGAACAGCCAACAGCAGTCATTGTGAGGATCACATCCATTTGTCCTTCAAGAAGGTCGGAGCTTCCTATGTGGATCCCACTCGCTTTCTGGAGAAAGCCTATCCCACCTTACCTACCTGGGTCCAGCAATGTGATGACTATAAACTTGTCTTCAAGGTGAGAGAGAACCGACACTGAGACTAATGAAAGACATTCACAGCTTAAGAGCAGACGATGAATGATCATATCTTTAATCCGAAATAATGAAATTGAAATACATGTACTTTACTCATTTACAGACAGACACAGTGGCTGCTGGGGTGATTGTGGGGGTCAGTGGTCAGTCTGTGAAGGATGAGGACCCAGTTTTGGACAATGTAGCCAATGTGACATTTCCAGTGGCACCCTCAACCTCTTATGATCCAGATGACACCCAGGCCATCAAAGGTACTGTATATTATAGTAATTGATAGCCAATCTCTGTACATTACTTCTGTCAAAGATGCTTTGTATCTTAACTTTCACTTTGATTTTGTTCTCACAAACAGGGGACTCTCAGAGTTTTTACTCGGTTGTAAAGAGTCAGATTGAAGTTGTTGGGAATGATGTTGATTCAGGAATTGATACTTGCACAACAACTACTACAGACAGCAAATCAGGTTGGTTATGCTATTAAATAAACTAAGAGTAGAGATCATGCACATGGGTTTAGAAATTTGACTTTTCACTAAGAAGGCTTTTTAAATAATAAATGGTTTGAAACAATTTATTTCAGTTTGGTTCATACCAACAACAGTAAAAACAAATGTTCACATTCACATTCACAATCTTTAAAAAAAACTCAACATTACTCTTAATTCATACTGGTAAGCAGCATACTGATAATACAGGTGATTTTAAAGTTTATTAATATAATTGGACTCTGTTATTGCAGGGATGTTTTCAACACTGCTCCTGAAGGCAGATACTTTTCTACAGAAGTACAATTTGAGGCGACTAAAGTTTGGAACCATAATTGAATTCATGGACAAGTTCAACATGACCTCAAGTAAAGAGGCCCTTAGAGGAGTTGTGAAAAGTGTAAAGGTAAAATAGACACTCAAATCCCCCCAAACATGCACTTATTTTTTTTTTTTTATGAAATATTTTTTGAAACACCCATACTTGGCCAACTGATTCAGTAATTGTGCATGTTTCATAGGATATCATCAATAACAAACCCTGCCTTAGTCCCAGTGAGATGACAGAGGACCAGTTATTAATGGAGCTTGTGCAACAGGGAAGGAATACGTCTGGTTCAAGAGAAGACATGGTTTCCCGTCTAATGGACCAATATCTAGGTTTGAATTCACTTCTTTCTTAAAAGAATAAAATCACTGACAATTTGAATTATATGAAGTGTTAAGTTTGATTTTCTAATGATATAATTGCTTTGTTATTATGTAGACTGTCCATTGATGTCCTTCACAATGCCCAGGGATGTGTACTGCACATTTGACAAGAACTGTTTGGGTGTTGAGTGCTGCATTAGTCTGGAGTTGTCTTTCTTGACTAAGACATACAAGATCTGGATAAATGTGGACCCATGTTCATCTCCAATCAGGCTCAGCGTGGGTGTAGGGATGAATTCTTACCAATTTGATCTGTTATCCTCAGGCTACGACAGTAAGTTTGATATGATATCGGGGAAATCATGAAATTAATAATTTGAGTGAAATTAACAAATCCTCTGGTGGTGTCATCTTTGGATAAAACATATTGTGGAGTAAATGTATGTATAATTTTTACTATGAGAACTTATCATTAAAATCAGGTGTAGGAGGAGACATCATTGTAAATGATACTTTGGACACCTCCCTTGGAGGTATTGCAGTGATGCTGAAGTGAGTATCAATTTTCTACATTAATTTGGTTTAAATGAGAAAGCAGTCTACACATAAAATAAATGTAATAATTATATGACTGTGTTCAGCACCTTTTAATCATGTTATTTCACTGCACAGTGTCATAGTTTAGAATAAAGCTAAAGATTGGAACTCAATTTGAAGTTGGAACAAAATAGGGAAATTGATGTAATATAGAGCATTTTATACACATTGTTATACTTTTTATTAATATAAAAAGTTGAAACTTCATATACTCTTTCACTCAAATATTTAAGGTATGGAGTATTCAAGGGAGAGAATGCCTCGTTGGTGACATTAGGAGCTGGACTGTGTAGTAAGAATGACCCAGATTACTGTCCAAGCTATGTGACTCTGTTAGACAATGCCATCTTCAGAATTCCCGACTGTCTCAGTGATGGATCATTTATGTGGCCTGATGGTAATGTTTTAATCCTGAAAATGACATGATTTCAATATGATGAAGACATAGAGATACATTTACTGATGTAATTCAACATATAAATTTGAAAAAATAAGTTAACATTTGATGAATGTTTCAGTGGACTATTTGCAATTGTTAAGAAGAGAAGCATCCTGGAGGATGATCAAGCAATCTGGTAAAACACTGGCCAAGAAGGCCATCACAGATATAGACCAGGCCTACCTCCAGGAGCTAGGACTCACAAAGGTAAGGTTTATAGGATCACAGGCAGTCATTCCTTCTTCCACTTTAATGAAGAAAATGAGTTTGTAACATTTGGAGTTTTTTTCAACTGAAGGTTATTTTTCTACAGTTGTAATGATTTAGTTTTGTGGGTTTTTTTTTTCATTCCAGAGCATGATTTATGAAACGGGACCATGTCCGAGACCAGAAATATTGACAGATGGACAAATCAAATCAACCCTGGAAGAGAGAAACCTATCATCAAATGGAACAAGAAGTGAACTAAATGCCAGACTTACACAGGACAATTATGGTAATTGAGGCCATGAATCTTGTAAAGTCTTGAGTTTCTGAAGAGTATCAATTGTAGTTTGTTATCTATTATACTTATTTGTTTTGACTTTGTACAGTGTATATGATTATGTATGATTACATTTGGCTGTTTTTCAGCATGCTTCAATGCAACACTCCCAGCCGTACAGAACTCAACCATTGCCAGCATTATTCACTACTCTATCGACTCAGATTGCCTGAGGATAGAAACATGTGCGGATATTCCTCTTAACATCAGTGAAAACATCTACTCCAAATCTCTCAAAGTAACATTTGATGTGGAGCCTTGTAGCTTCCTGCTGAAAGTAGAATTTGAAAGAAGTATTGTGACCAGGGTTCTTCTGTCTTACAACTGGGGTAGGTAAACCATAGAGAATGATGTTCTTCAGAAATATTCAAGTACAGTAGAACTTGTATAATACGTCACCTGAGTAACTTGACAAACTTGATATAAAGATTTTTCATATTTAAAAAGTATCAAATGGCTATTTTATTAAACTGCATGTGTCTGAAAATCTTTTCTATTTTATTATTAGTCTATATATTTCCATGAGTCATTTTAAATCTTACAGACATTAGTTCACAAAACTGTGATTTACATGAATGCATGGAATATTTACATGTGGATTACATTTCTATTTCAGGATCTGAAAAGACAATTCAAATTTCCTCAAATGTGAAGATAAAGTAAGTACTAGACAGCATGTAAAGAGTTAAAGGAGTTGCAGTTTAGTGCAGTGTACTTGTATTCCAGTTATGACTGGACTGAATGATAAACATTTTCTCCATTGTAGGTATATACTCGATCGCAATGTCTCCAGACAAGTGTATGTCCTTAGCTTAGGACTGGTAGCATGTCCAGTCTCCTCAGAGTGTGTAATAGATGGCTACTTCCTTGAGAAGTTTGAAATACCACTGCCATCATGTGGAGAATTTGTTTTACCAGGTATGGATTGATTGATATTCAAACTGATTTTCTCGATGCTATACATGCATAATTTGGTACTTTCGAAAGGGGTTTGTCTTGATGCAAGAAAGCTGTTTGAATGTGTGTTTAATAAAAGACATTCTGAAATTGATATAAAGATTGTTCAATCCTAATTCTAATATTTGTTGTAACAGGAGATGGAACAATCATTGGCTTGCTAAGTTCCATTGGGGGCAAAATGACAAAGGAGGCCTTTGAACTTGTTTTGAAGAAATTCAACATCCAGGTAATACATTATTTTTTCCCCTTTTAAAATCAATATGATATTTTTTTTAGCATTAAGATAAGGCAACATTGGGTTAATAAATAATAGTGATAGTAAAACTTTGATGATTTATTTTGACAGCATGTGATAAAGAGTGAGACCTGTACTTTACCAAGATCCCCAAGTAGTAAGTGTAACCTTGCAAGATCTCAATTCATTACATGCATAGTATGTACATGTATGTAGACCATGAAGCTCAATTAATATTCATAGAACTTAAGTAATCATTTCAAATCATGCTATAGGCACTTCAGGGGTAGACAATAGCTCAATTACATAGCTAGCACCAAAGACAATCAAGATAAGCTCTGGCATTGTTAGCCTCATAGGTTTGACTAGTGAATACCACACATAACTTATCTTTTACTAGCAATCATCTGTTTTTAAGACATTTGGTTTGTATGAATATTTTTCTTTTAAAACATGCATGTAGTCATGTACAAGTGTTTCAAATATTTTTCTAAATGTTGATTTTAGCCTGTATCAACACCATTGATGTGGACAGTAATCTACCAACCAAAGCTGTGAAGGACATGGTGACCTGTCAGCTTCCCCAGGGTTGCTATGGTGTCCAGTGTTGCCTTGACCTGACCTTCACTCTGCCTCTGGGTGACACGGTCACCTCTAAGAACTTCTCCTTCTGGTTCATTGTGGATCCCTGTGACTTTTCCATAGACATTGGACTGGGGGATCTCACACTGCTCAAGTCCACCTTCCTTAATTACGACTTTGGTATGAAAATTGTTATTCAAATTCAGTGTTCAGTTGTTTAAAATTAGGTAGATGTACACGTACTTCTGAATGCAGTATGTTCAGTTTTGCTTATATTATCAGAGCTTTAAATTTGTTACAGGAACAACCAAAACAATAGAGCTTGGAACTGGAAGTCCAGCACCAGTTCAAGTTATGTAAGTAACAAGTTATTTCCTTCAGTAGTTGATTAATAGATTTCTAGAAGTGTATGCAAATCAGAGGCCTTCTTAGCAGAGGGGGAGCTTGCAAGGGCTTACCTATACTATAAATCCCCTATACTTGTAACACATATTTTGGCAAGCGATTGCAAGCACCTCCTCTGCTTAACAGGCCCCTGTTCATACACTGTCCTGATGTACAATATTCTGTATTTAACACAATGTATAAGGTTCCCATTATTATTTCATTAATGGTATTTGCCGCTTTTGAGTTTTTTAGATACAAAAGATATTTTTGTCTATAAATTATGAGTATGTACTATATTGTTCAGAATACTTTTCTAGATACTCTATAGCACAGAAAGGGAACAACCAGGGGTATATAGTAGATGTGAAGCTAAAAATCTGCCTGAATCTGGATGGTCAGGAGTTCTGCCTTCCCATCAGTGAAATGCATTTCATGAATCAAGTGGATATTCCTGTTTGTCAATCCAGGTCCCTGGTAGATTTCAGAAGTAAGATTTAGATACAAATTTACAATAGAATCAGATATAAATTTCATATTGAAATACTGTAGATTCCTTATTTTACGTGAGTATTTAATTCCGCGATTCCACTGTTTTGCATCAAATTGCAAGAATATAAAACCACGAACACCAAATTTTTATCATAGTTTCATTTAGTTTACGTCTGTCCGAAAAATAAAAACGAGATTTTGAAATCTGCAAGATGTGCTCTTCGCGATTTTATGCGGATATTAATTCCTCGCGTTTAATTAGGAATCTGCAGTATGACTTTGACAGTTGGAACGTACATGTATATGAACTACAGTTAGCTTGAAGTTAGTTTAGAATGGATACATAATAAATGTACTGTATTATCAGAAAAAGAAAACCGCTGTATGTATTATTTATTATTTTTTATGGTAGCTTTTACACTCCAAAATTGGGCACAGAGTGTGAATGTAAGCTTGACAGAAAACCTGGACTCTGGGGCACTGACCATGTTGTTGGAGAGGCTAAATCTGACCAAATTCTTCAGAGGTCAGAAGTGTGATCGCACCAGGAGCCCTTACAGTCCATCTCTAATGGGATACCACAACAGTGAGTATTCACATCTTTTCATCAGAAGTTTTTTCTGTTCTTTTCAGTGACAGCATTTCATTTCCCAGAACAAGGTAGTACAAATTTCCCTTTATGTTACAGAATTATCAAAGAACTATATGCGATAAGGTCTAATTTCTGCCCCCGTGTTTTATAAATTTCAGAAAACAACATATCATAAAGATATTTTGATAAAACATAAAACTGAATATGCTGATTAGAGAAATTTAAAGGTTTTGCAACATCGATCACTCCTCGTGCTTCTATGACGTCACGTAAATGGGCCATTTCCCGCATTTTCTCAAAACATGAAAATTTCATTCAGTTTTTCTTCATATTCAAGAGTAGGAGTTATAGAGCGCAATGTTGCTCCAAAACCATTTTAACATATATTATTGTTCATATTATTTTGCATATCATATTAAAAAATGGTGTTGGAGCAAGCATGCGCTCGATGTTTTCTTTTCAAAAAACTGATAGGAAATCCCCCATTTTTGTCTAAAATACGTATTTTTAATGAAATAAGCTCAATATTAACATATCATATTTCTATTATGACTTCTATTAGACAATTTATCTTTATAGACCTGAACTAGATATATACTAACCTATCTTTTAGCAAATTTCTAAAGCTTTACCCATAGCTTTGAATTTTGGGGCATAAAAACACTTTATCCCGCACATATTTCTTTAAGTGTCTTTTAAAATTCATTTGTATGTCTCTCTTGATTAAAAATTCAGTGTGCCCTCGGACCATTAACTCCTTGCCTGCCCAAGTGCCTGAGCCCATGACCTGCTACATCCCTGACTACTGTACTGGCATTGACTGTTGTGCTGAGCTCCCAATACTCGGACTTGGGCTTCGGTCTTATGTGTTTCTGGATCTAGAGAAGTTGGAAATTCGATATGGCATGGAAAATGTTGAGAGGACTGTGAAAATAGCAAATAATTACACATGGGGTAAGCTGTAGAAATAGATATTGTCTTAGAATTTGTAGTTCACTTTGATAACTTGAACACTAAATAACATTTTTCTTATTTCTTAGGACAAGAAAAGACCATATCTGCAGCAGGAGACCTCATTAAATTAAGGTAACATGTCCAAGTTTTTTTTTTACCATTTTTTGCAAACTCACCTTGTTCTATCTTTCTAATCTTTTAATTTTGAAAGGGCAAATTAGATTTGTTTGCACTTGTTATTCCCAAGAAGAAAAAAAATCAACCTAAACCTTCCATCCTTTGCATAGATTCACCATAACAAAGGCATCGGACACAGACTATGTCTTCAGTGCCCATGTGTATGCCTGTTTAGAAGGCTCGGGGCAGTGTGCCATAGACATCCCTGTGTACCAGAACACCCGTCTACAGGCCTCCACCACCGGAATATCTACTCAAAGTAATATCCATATAGTGTTCCTGTATATAAGATAACTAATTCTTATGTAGAGATTTGTAACTTCAGTCAGAAACTTTATAAGAATAATTGAGTAAAATAGTCATTAGAATAATTTTAAATTAGTAAAAATAGTAATTGTTGCATGGCAATTTTGTAGGAAGATAGAATTAATATGATTAAGTTTGCAAACTATTTTTTGTCTTCACTGTAGACTTTTCTCTGACTATATGGATGGCAGAGATGGGAATAGCTTCCAGAGACCAGGTTGAGAAGGGGTTCTTGATCCAGCAGCTGGGTATTGATGCTTACCGCCTGACCACACCCTGTGACCCCTCACAGAGCCCCTACACCCCCTCGACAAATGGATGGAACAACTGTAAGTATCTTTTGTGATTTAAGAATTGGTGAATTATTAAAAAAATATAATAATAAGCAGTTGTACGTTAATTAATTTTCTATTAATGGTCTTTATATGGTTATAATTGCCAAGTGTCGGCCTAATAGCAATGAATTCTATTTTAATTACCCTTTTTTAATGAGATGGGTTTTAAATAGTTCTATAATCAGAATGCCCTGCAATGTGACTTTATTTTCAGTGTGTGGCGAGACGTTTGTGGTGCCCACTGCTATCCCTGATGCTGTGGTGAAGTGTACACTGTCTGCTAACTGTAGCAGGGTGGACTGTTGTATGGACTATGCCTATCTAAAGATGAAGCTCCATTACTTCCTTCATCTGGACCAATGCAACTATATCGTCAAAGGAGGAATTGAGAAGAAAAACTTCACCAAAAACATCCTTGGTTTCCAGTGGGGTAAAGATTAACTAAAGTCATTTATTATGAAAAAAAGAAATAAATGTAATATAATTATATATGAGTATTTCAACTGAATTTTAATGAATATTTCCCATCCTTATAGGATCAGAGAATGAAGAAAGCATCAGCAATGTGATCAAAATGAGGTAGGAATCTTCTTGTTTTCATTAGTTTGTAGATTGAGGTTTTGTTTGCTTTTGTTAACCTGTCTTCTAAGGAATGAAACTGCAATAATAGTCAAATGCTGGTTGGACTTTAGGTACAACATTGAGCGGTTAGGTCTGTCGGACAAGTATGTGGTGGACATGTCCGTTGCAGTTTGTCTGGAGCCTGACTCCTGTGAACTGGACATTCCTGTTCTGAACCAGGTCATGATTCCCATCATTGAGTGTAACCTTACCATGCCGGCCCGAGCAACAGGTAATGTCTAATAAGTCAAATCAATGTACATTTTCAAATCAATTGTATTTGCTGTTCTTACTCGCTTATAGTAAATTTACGGATGATCATTATCTTCCTTGAATGACAAAACTGTGTTTAGAAAAATTCTCTTGTCCCTGTGTGATATGGTCTTTATCTATATTGTGTTTCAGGGTTTTCTTTGACTGACTGGATGGCAACCAGAGGCCTTACCGGAAGTATGTCCAAAGCTGTGTCTGACGAGCTGCTGAACACTTTAGGGATTGGGCTTTTCAAGAAAGAAAGGTCATGTGACCGTGCTGAGGCTCCCTATAGCACCAACAAACTGACCACCGAAGGCTGGTCATCTGGTAAGATAAATGTATCATACTTTAATTAAGATGTTATTCTCAAAAGAGCACTTCCCTTTATATGTTTATTAAATTTAATACCATTTGATTCCTATATACAGTTTAAAGGCAAGATAACCTAAAAGCAGTAAAACATTTTAAAGATGAATTTAGGCAATAAAGTTTGATTAAAATATTTTGCATCAGTGTGCCCTTCCACCATTGAGCTGCTTGAGATCCGAGACACAGTCAGTTGTTTTGTGAACAATTCTTGTACGTCCATTTCCTGCTGTGTGGAGGTAGAAAACCTGGACCAGACTTTTGAAGTCGTCCTGGACCTAGACTTTTGTAATCAGAGGATCACATTTGGAGTGGAAAGACTTTTGCAGATGGAAGCTTTGAAAGACTTTGATTTTGGTAAGGGATTATTCCAGAATTTTATAAATTGAAAAGAATTAACTTTAAAAAAGCTTCTTTTTTTTTAAAAAAAAAATACTACTGTCAAGAATGATCTTTTTACTTTGACAATTGGTAAAGGTCTTGAAACATATTTTTTTCTCAATTTCAGGTGTGAAAAAGGAGATTATTATCATGGGAATTTTTAAATTCTGGTGAGTTTTGATGTACATGTATATATCATTTCTCCCCACTTACTTGTAATTCATTTAACCAAAAATGCTCTTACCTAAAAAGCGTTTTAAAAAATACTTGAATTATATTGTTAGGGTACCACAGATGAGTTATTTTTTCATGGAATTTTTGTGCAGGTACACTGTGTGGGATTTGGTTGGAGAGAATGTCTATGCTGTCACGATTGACATTGCTGTCTGTCTAGAAGAGAGCAGAGAATGTATAGTGGAGGTCAATGTAGTGGACAGGGTCAAATTCCCAAAGACAGACTGTGTGTGGTCCACCAACTTCACACACACAAGTATGTTCAACGTCATTTTAAGCTTTTATGTAAAAAGTCCATGTCTTTTAGTTTAACATATCATGAGTGAAGTAAATATCAATACATTGTATTATAAAAAGTTGTAGTATGACTAAGAATATAAATTGTCAGTTATGTGATTTATTTGTAAAAACCTTTTTAGTCTGTATTTCATTAAGACTTTTCCCTGACTGGTTTCATGGCTGAGAACTCTGTGACCACTCATGCCCAGATTACAGGACTGGTGTTGGAAAAATTAAAGGAAACGCTGGCACTATCCAACCTAATGAACATTGCCCAGTGTTCAAAGACCGATGCCAAGTACACTCCAAACTCCAATGGGATCAAAAATGGTAAGACCTATAGGTGCTATAAATAATCAATTATTGCATATATGAACAATTACACTACATGTATTAAAAAAATCATGAATTTACACAAACTAATTTTATCAGGGATAAAATGATATATGTATTTTTTTTTCTTTTAAAAAATTGAAATTTAAAAGTTTTGTGATGGATGTATACTTACAGATTGTTCTCGATCAGTAAATCAGCCTGTTGAAGGGACCACACCTTCACTAGTTACCTCCCTTCCAAGCAAGGTGTGTCAGATTTCAAGCTCCTGTACAGCCATTGACTGCTGTGTACAAGTGGCCCCTCTCACTCACTCGTTCCACACATACCTGGATATCAATCCCTGTGATTTCCACATCAAGTTTGGAATTGACAAGCTTCAGTTTACATTCAATCTGAAAGACTTTACATTTGGAGAAGAAAAAGACTTCAGACTTTCTAATGTAGTTAGAATGAGGTGATTTATGTGTCAAACTTTATTTTATGATTGTTAGTTTATTGAAAAGTAAACATTTTATGAATTCATCTTTAAAGTGAAGTCAGTTTTATTTCCTTAAAATTTCATTAGAATTTATCGAATATTATAAATTATGGTCATGCTGAATCAAAATTGCTTGTTCTAGGTGCTGCACTATGACCATGTTTTATCTTGTGTCTGTACTTTGCGTTGAAGGTTCACGGTGTGGGATCTTGCTGCGGAGAGCCAGTATCTGGTGAACCTGAGCTTGAGTGTGTGTTTTGAGACCAGTGGGACCTGTCTTACAGATGTTACAGATGTCCAGATATTCAGCAGGAGGAGGCTACCAAAGGCTGTATGTGACTACAATACTCCACCTGCCATTCCAAGTAGGTGCAAAGCCATTACAATTGATAAATTTTTTTATAAATAAGTGTGTGTTAAGGGCGTTATGTTCAATGTATTCTGAAAAACTTGCACAGTAAATATCTGCTTGACATGACTCGTTAAGATTTTTCTGCTACAGATTTTTCTCTGAACCAGTGGAAGCAATCAAGGGGAATAACTTCTGCCACTCTGTCTCAGTTTGATTCGGACTTGTTGATGGAATACTTGGGAGTCCTTGGTTATCTCGGAGCCACCCAGTGTAGCTCGAAATCCCCAAAGTCAACCACAGGCTGGGTTGATGGTAATCAAAACTTTGGGATTTTATCATTTTGCTCCTATTGTTTGTTGGTATAACATTAAAACACTGTAAACAGGAATGGACAATCTAAATCCTGTTCTACTGTAAAATTAATGTATTGCATTCTATTTAGCATTTTTTTTGGCAGAACACATACAGCTTTCATTGCATCAAGTACACTGTCAGATGTCATGCATTTATATGACTTGTTTGATTTTAAAAATTTGGAAATTCACTTAATCAAATTCAATTGCACACAAACTTGTTGAAAAACCCAATTTTTGCCTATTATGGATATCAAACCTGCTGAATATAATGCATTTTCAGTATCAAAGTGGAGCAAAAGTGTTTTTATCATAAAACGTGTTTGTGATTACAGAATGTCCCAGGTCCTCCCTGTACATGAAGCCAGACTTGTCCTCACACCTGGTCCTCTGTACTGTCTCCTCAAAGTGTACGGAGGTCAGATGTTGTGTGGACGTCAGGCCGGTAGCCAGGAAGTTTGAGGCCTTCATTGAGATAGATCCTTGTCTCCACACAATGTCTGTGGGAATAGAAGATTACAAGACGGACATCAATCTCAAGACCTATGCATATGGTGAGTTCTAACCTTGGTGCTGCAGCATAGAATATGGATTAATGATCTATGAAACAATCAGACAGTAAAGACTTCGGTATCCTTTTATTAAAGTTATGAAAAATATCTTTAAAAAGTCTGTCATCTTATTGCCTCCAAATAAGGCAATAAAACTTTCATGAATATTAAAATTTCATAAATCTGATAGTGCTTATTCAAAGGTAAAGAAAATTCTGAATTCAATACATATGTATTTTATTTTGATTTAGGAACAACAGAGATCATTCAAATGGAGAGTTTGATCAAACTGAGGTAAAAAAAGATTGATTTGTTTTTGAAAAGGATAAAGTATTAATAATTGATGCCTTGAACAAACAAAAGGATAGGCCTGTCTACTTTTTGTTTAAAATAAGATGGGGATGGTTGATTAATGTAATATAATTTTCATGCTAGTTACCTTGTGGAGAGATTTGAGGGAGCTGGGCGATTCCTTGTGAACTTTAACCTCAGTGTTTGTCTGGAGGCCGGGGGCACCTGTTACCTGGATGTGGTAATCCTACAAGATGCATACCTTCCCACCATCCCCTGTGACTGGTCCAACAGGCAGACTAGTAAGATTGACCCATTTTCATTGAATATGATTTTTAATCTTTGCATTATAGATGAAAGTTAATTTTGAGTTTGATTACCTCCCCTCATTCCACTACTTCGTTATATTTTTACACTGTAGATTTCTCCCTGACTAACTGGTATGGTAACCTGTCCATGGCCCCAGGAACCACCCTGTACCCTAGCCAGCTGTCTGTGCTGAGGGAGTCCCTGGGTGTCACCGATTACTTGAACTCTGCCCCTGACAGGTGTGACAGATCCTCGGCACCCTTCACACCTCTGACCTCTGGGCTGACTGGATGGAGGATAGGTAAACTTCTAAACGATTGATATGAGGTGTATGTTTACCATTGATTTATGTGAACAGCTGTAAAGTATAGCAAGGACAGTTCTTCCTGCCAGTGGTTAGAAGTTAGGCTGGAGTAGAGAGTGACGAATGTTTAGATAGTTACATGTATTAGTCTGCTGGCGGATCCTTGATAAATTAATCTCTTTTGGAAAGACAAATTGAAAATAAGAAAAAACTGTTATTTTATATATATTTCTTATTTGATTTTTAATACCTTTTGCTCAGATAATTAAAGGTTTCTTTTATTACAGACAGTGGTTGTACACTGAATTTGTTGTTGATGAGTACCCTTCAGACGAGTTCTGGGATCACCTGTTACCTGGGGCCTAAGTGTACAGCTGTACAGTGCTGTCTTGATGTACAGGACCCTCTACAACAGATGCTGCACTTCTCCATGGATGTGGACCTGTGCCTGCAAGTACTGGAGATCAGCCTGGAAAAACTGGTGGAAAAGAAGGCCTTGTTCTCATACTCATATGGTATAATATTGTATACATTTGTGTCTGATTGTGAAGAGTAGATATATAATAATGCATTAATTTTTATGATATTTTGACCATGCTGCAGTTTTCATTTAAATAAATACATTGTTGTCTGGATCTACTATGTCTTCTTTTTCTGATCTTTGCAGGGAAATTGGATTATTTCAGACTGTCTGATTTGGTTCAGATTGAGTGAGTATACAATGCAACTTTTTTTTTGGCTTTGATATATCTTTGATGAGGTACAGTATTGTATGTTTTACGAAACTATTTGCTTTTTGTCTCATCCTTTAGGTATAAAGTGGAATTGATCAGTTCCTCCACTGTGTCTTTCTACCTGAAACTTAAGCTCTGCTTGGAGACAAACTCATGCTCAAGGGAGATAACTGTGTTCAACAACAAACATCTTCCTGTTCAGACCTGCCATAGAAATCTCCCCTACAAAAACCCAAGTACGCCATGAATTGTATTCTCTCTCCTTCCTTAAAGAGACTAATTATTTAGCTTATCATATTTCACAGGATCAAATTTTTAAGTTCAATTTATCTTTGAAACTAAATTAGATATATTTGATTATGAACACACTTAAAATGTGTTATAGATTACTTGCAAGTTTACATGCATGTACAGATTGGCTATAGATAAAGAAACTGTTGATTCAGAACTTTCAGATTTACAAATTGCACAATTGTTTTATAGCAATGAAGATAGAGACATACATGTATATTGTTCAGATGTATGTTGATTTTGCAGCATTCTCCCTCACACAATGGTACACCTCTAACGGACTGACTGCGGGCTCCAACCTGACTACCCTGGAGACCAGGACTCTGATGGAGACCCTGGGGGTGGGGCACTTCCTACAGGATGTGGGCTGTCAAAGGTCAGGGTCAGCTTACAGCCCCTCACAGAGTGGATGGAAATCAGGTACATGGATAATGTATGGATAACAAGAAGTTATTAGCTAAGATTTCAAAAATATGGTGAACAAAATGTTTTTGAAATCATAATTTCAATCTTTTTTATATTTTGAGTATTTTTCATTTTTGTAATAATGTTAATTTGTGACACGTGTTCTAAATCTATACGCTCAGTCCAATGAATTGTGATCATTTTTATGTAGGCATGCAGTTTCTCTGAATATACATGTAATTTTATTTCTTGTGTTAATTTTATCACATTATGATTTGACCTTTCAGAGTGTCAGTTTGAGGTGGCTACCAGCCCTATCACAGAGCCAGTTAGCTGTGTTATTGGGGACACCTGTACCACTGTAAGGTGCTGTGCTGAGGTGGGATTTCTTCAGCAGTCCTTTGAAGTCTACCTGTCTCTGGATCCATGTACTCAGACCATACAGGTCGGAATAGAGAAGTTCAACTTCAATGTTAGTCTCAGCACCATTACCATGGGTAAGGGAGATAAGGTCATGTTGCACAATATTAATAATCAATTTAATATATTGCGCATACTGTCAGTAATCGTTATGTAATCTGAATTTTTCAGGGGCTGCAAATGAACTTTATTTGAATGGAATTGTGAGAGTCATGTGAGTAAATGTTTAATTCAATTCTTGAATGTATATCTTCAATACATTTACCTGCGTATTAAACACTTTATTAAGGAGATTGAAATAATGTGATAAATATTTTAATGTTGTGGGGAATTGTAGATACACCATTGAGGATTTGCTGGTGGCCAGGAAGTACAATGTCTCCATGACACTGAAGCTCTGCTTTGAGGCCTTAGACGACAACCTCTGTCTGTATTCAGTGGACATTTTCTCCCACACACAGCTGCCCAAAAGAATCTGCGACTGGGAGGCTGACTTCTCAGAGCCAGGTTAGCTAAGATCAATCAATGTGATTTTATTTATTGTGCAAACTTTTTTAAAAGTAAATTTTTTTTCATACTAAATTGCTGGGTTATGTTCATTGAAATATTTTATAAACTTGTATGAATATTCATAATTTTAATTTTATCAATTAAATTTGAATTCAAATATTGATTTTCTTTATGGACTTGATTCTTAATTCATTGTAACAAAATTGTAGGTTTTCGGATTGCTAAGTGGTATTCTGATAACTACATCTCGCCCCCAAACTACTATTTAAGTCCAGAGAAGTGGAACAAACTGCTGGACGATTTAGGAATCAGAGCCTTTATCAGCACCAGTCCCTGCTCGTTTGACATGGAGGCCTACACCCCCACCAACCCTCAAAGATGGAACAGTGGTATTTCTCACCTCTGTTAGATTGACTAAGCAAAGCTTGGAATATATATTTTAGTCAGCAAGTTAATATTTATCAATTTTCAGCAAGTGAATGTTGTCATATCAACAGTTTTAATAAAATTTCCATAAATAGCATAATACATGTAAACTAACTTTTATTAGTGAGCAAGAAAATTTCATGAGAACCTTGTCATTAGAAATATTTCTCAATGCAAACCGGTTTATTTTTATTTCAAGACTTTAATTTGCAAAATGAAGTCATTGTAAAAAAAAAAATAGGTTTACAGTATCTGTTTGAACTATGCATTGATGGTTTGTGTTGGTAATTGTAGCGTGTCCCCAGGATCTGGCCTCGTCCTTCCTGACCCTCCCCCTACACGCCCGCTGTCACATCCCCCACTACTGCTCGGGGTTCAGCTGCTGTATAAACGATGAACACATTCTGCACCACCACTTCACGGTGGGGGTCAGGCTGGACGACTGTAACCACCTGGTCACCATCCAGCTGGAGAAGATATTTATTGAAATCCCCCTTGTCAACTATACATTTGGTATAAGCCTTCTTCTACAACATTTTGATTGCCAGCATCACAAATGTGTTTTTTGAATTTGATTTATGGTGTGGTGTAACTGTGTTATAATTGTATTACAGGGGTTTCTGAGAAGAGATGGATAATGAGTGTCTTAAGATTTGAGTGAGTATAAGTCTGATAGATATTAAAAAACTTATGTCAATCCTCTAGATCGTCATCACTCTGTTGAATTAAGGTAGCAACATTGCTAAACAACTTTGTTCATTTGAGACATAACTCTGTTTTGACTTTATAGTTTTGTCTTGATGCTTCCTCTTACAGATTTACCATAGATGACCTTCCATCAGAGAACAGCTACAAGATGACTGCCTCAGTCCGCGTTTGCTATGAGCAGGCCTCATGTGCTGTCAACACCATCAACTTGCTCTCTGATTTCAAGGTGCCTAAAACTACATGTGAATGGGGATCTGGTTTCTTGACTGGTAGGAGTTTTTCATATTTTTAAATTTTGAGGCCATTTTAGAAAAAATTTTAATATACATGTTCATTGATTTTGATAAAAGTTTTCATATTTTGCAATCAAATATCAATTTAATTATTATTAATTAATGAGAAACACCATTACACATTTCAAGCAATGCGTATTAGAGAAAAGTAATGGAGAGAGTTTTCAAATGATGTGAATTTTGATTGCTTCGCAGACTTCTCCCTACGGTCATGGTTGAGCAGTAGGGGCCTGCCTCAGGGAGAGAACTTGTCCCCTTCTGATGCCAGACAGCTGGAGACTACGGCGGGGCTCGCTGACTACCTACAGGATACTGACCAGTGTAACAGGACTGAAGCAGTGTACCAGTCCAGTGACAACAGTGGATGGAACAATGGTAGGTGTGAAAAGTAACCTATCTGTACATCTGATAACATTGATGCTGTATCATATCCTCAATTTTAATTTTTAATTCATATTTTATACATTGTAATAAACTGTATCTATCTCCCATACAAGCTATCCAGATTTATGGGTATATACATGTACTCATAAAATCTGATATGTTTTTCTTATGTACTAGGTAGGTTTTCTTATGTAGGAGCATTTTCTTGGATTTGCTCATTGATCTATTTAGAGTTCTTCATTGTGTGATGTGACCTTTACCCTGACCCTGTGTGATTTCAATCGTTGATACATTTAACATTTCTCTGTCCTCAGAGTGTCCTACAGCCTCCACCCCTGCTCTTGTCTCCTCCTCCGTCTCCTGTAGAATCCTGCCAGACTGTACCAGCATTGATTGTTGTGTGGAGGTGGGCTTCCTGGCAAACCGATCCATCAACATCCTGGTCTCCATGGAGCCCTGTACCTCTGTGCTAAGTCTGAACATCGAAAAGCTCCAGCATAATGTCACGCTGTACAACTATCAATTCGGCAGCCCAGACAACTTCACTCTGCAGGGAAGCATCAGAATTGAGTAGGTGTTTAGGTCTTCATTTGTAGGTACTAATTTTTATTGAAACTTGAAAATGTAGTGTAAGAGTATTCGTATATCCCTTACCTTAATAGGGTGTATACAAAATCTGGACTTACAGTGCTACTTTCCAGGTGCATGTTGACATTCATTATCTTTTATCCACTAGACATCATAATGCTTTTTTTTTCTTTTATCAGCTTTGTTATTGAGAATTTCCCATTACTGAGAACATTTGTCCTGAGCTTGAACTTGTCTCTGGGATTTGAGTCCACCAATCCTAATGACTATGTGTACAAAGAAGTGATTCTGAAGAATGCAGTGCTTCCTAAGCATGAATGTGATTATGCCATGGAATACAAAAATCCTGGTGAGTAGCTCTAACAAAAAGCTGTAAAGCAATTAGAAGGCACTGGAATTGTTTTTGCTTACCCAGGGTTATTTTACATAACAGAGATTTGTTTCAGTTGAAAGTTATAATCATTGAAATACTAAAGAAAAAGATGAAAATTGTTTGCTGAGGGAATTATTTTCACAATTTTAACCTATTGACAGAAATAGATAAAATTATTATCTGTTGGTTTCTTTGCTCAGGGTTCAATCTTGGAACCTGGCTGTCTACAAAGGGTTATGTAGAGCCACTGACCTGGGACCGGACATACTCACTGATGAGGGAGCTGGGAATGGACCAGTTTGTAGAACTAAAGTGTGACAGAAATGGAACTTTCTACCAACCTGAGACTCTTCCTGGCTGGAAAATTGAACCAGGTAACATCTCACAACATCCTGTCAATTTGTTAGTCCTTCCTTTTTTAAGTAAAGCATTTCCCTGGAATTCTTCCATCTTTTTCTCTCCCAGAATGCTTAGTGGAGCCAGTGGAACTCTGGGAAAATGACACCAACTGCTACCTAGACAACAACTGCACTATGATCAGCTGCTGTTTGGATGATGAAGTGACAGGTAAATCATACCAGGTTTCTGTTGGGATCCTGACCTGTGACAATAAGCTGCTGGTCACCCTTGAGAAGAGGACCCTTACCCTACCCCTACATCTGTATGCCAATGGAGCCACCCACAGCTTCAGGCTGTTTGGAGTTCTCATTCTGGAGTGAGTTTTCATAAGTTTTCTCCTTATGGTGTGATAAAAATCTCTCTCTCTCTCTCTCTCTCTCTCTCTCTCTCTCTCTCTCTCTCTCTCTCTCTCTCTCTTCAAGAGTTCATTATTATTTATTTCTAACAGTGTTTTGTATACTTGTAATAGTAGTGTACACATTGCAACAAACCATGTTTTTTAATTTTTTAATTTTCTTTAAGATTCAACATTGATGATCTGGTGTCAGTGAACCAGTATGCAATACACATGAAGCTGAAACTCTGCTATACACAAGGAGCTACTTGTCAGAAAATTATTAAATTTTTGGATAATGCTAGATTTCCCAAAGTGAACTGCTCTTCAGATCAGTATGCAATAAATGGTAAGAATGCATATGAATTTATCTACACAGTTGGATTTATGCATCAAGAAATGGTTACCTATTACGGGGGCCGAATTGTGTCTAATTTTGTATTTGCAATTTTGCACATCAGTGTATGCAAGAGAACAGTGTCCATATGCTAGTTGACTTTTTTGCCCACAGTTAAATGTCAAAACTTAATGCATTTTCATTCTTACAAGTTTTGATATCTGTCTATCTTAGGCTTTTCCCTGTCTGGTTGGCTGAATGACAGCCAGTTTCCAACTGGCTCAGTACTGGAGCCCTGGGTTGTAGAACACCTCAAACAGGACCTCAAGACGTCAGCCCTGCTGCTGAACCCAGCCTGTGCCAAAACCTCTGAACTCGGGGACCAGAACAACTGGAATAGTTCATGTAAAGCAGTTCATACTTTCATATTCTGTATACAAATATCATTCTGTTATTATAAGTTAACAGCAAACCAAGTATATGTATATCTTTGAATTACAGTTTTATTTTTTAAAAAAGGTTAAATTCATTGATTTCTTGCAAATGTGCCTTGTAAAGAAAGTGGTTGCATGCATTATAGTGTGTCCTGAGACCTTTTCACTGACCACCCTGCCACCACACACCTCTTGCACACTCAGTCCCTATTGCTCAGGGGTCACCTGCTGCACAGACATTGGGCTGCTGGGAATGACCTTGCAGACAGAGGTCAAGTTAGATCGATGTCAAGGAAAATTACATCTGGCTATTGAGAATCACAAGACGTCTTCTGCGCTTCATCAGCTCCAGTTTTCCTCTTGGCAGATGTTTACACTCAGAAATGTGTTTAGATTAAAGTGAGTATGAGTCACCAATTTTCTATTTAACTGATTTATGTCAATATCTATAAATTTTGAATTATATTTTTAAGAGAGAAGAGGAGAGAGAAATGTTTATATAAAATTTCACTATTCAAATTCTTTTTTTAACATCCCAGGTACAAGATAGACCACATAACAACAGAAGATAAGTACAGATTTAATCTGAACATCAGTGTGTGTCTTGAGTCTTCAGGGGCATGTAACCTAGATTTCCCAGTGATGACAGATGTGGACATACCCATCCTTGACTGTGACTTTGAAAATGTGTCCTATGCAGTTCAAGGCAAGAAGAACCAATATTTGTTGGTTATATTTAAATCTAATGTTAGAAGAAGAAAACAAAGCACAAATGTACACAAGATTATAGTAATCAAGACATGAACAGATTTGAGCCAATTATTCTTACATTTTAAGAGCATATTACCCTTTAAACTGAAAAAAGTTAACACAGATGTATATCTTATTATTTTGTAGATTTTAATTTTACTGATTTCCTGATCACTCGAGGACTCCCATCCTCCACTACAGACCTGTCATCCGAGTTGTCATTGCAGCTTCTGGAACATCTGGATGTAGAGACATTCTTAAATGAGACAGCCTGTGACAGGTCTTCTTTTACTGGTGCCCTGCCCTCAGGATTCGTGAAAGGTTGGTGCTGTTAATGTGGATGATGAAGATTGTTTTAATTCTGACAACAATTAACTATTACATGGGTATTCACAATTTTGTTTGCATTTGGACACTGGGATATAATCTTAAGAAGTGGGGACTTGTAATTTTTTGTAAATGGTGTAAGTTGATTGGTATTGGTTACAAGCAATGTAATGTGTATTACAGATGCTGGCTGCACAGAAAACATTTCTCCGTATCTACAGACCCTTTCTGACACAAACTGTCGTATTGGCCCCTCCTGCCAGGATTTCCTCTGTTGTTCACAGATTGCTACCATTGGCCGGACTCTGAGATATGAACTGAGTGTTGATGCTTGCTCCCACACCCTGAAGATCAATATTGAAGACTTCCACTATCAGAGATCACTGGTCAACTTCCCATTTGGAGTCGCCCAGATATTCACATTAAGCCAAATCTTTGCATTAGAGTAAGCAAAATGGTCTTCTGTTTGGTGCATAAACTTAAGAATTTTGATGAAATATATGATGATGGTCAGTTATAGTTGATGAAATGCTTTGTTGTGAGACCTGACTGAACGCTATGCTTCTGTTTCAGATACAAAGTGACCGACCTGATGGGAGAGAGGCAGTTCCTGATTGACCTGACCCTTAAGGCTTGCTTTGATGCCAAGGAGCCCTGTCAGCAGACTGTACTCATCCTCAGAAACTACCTGGTGACCAAGCCACAGTGTGCCTGGTACACAGGATTTGTAGAAACTGGTTAGTGAAGGAGGTTTATGAAATTGATTTTAATTTCTGGTTTGGCAAGGTGCAGTATGTTAGTTATTAGCAACTTTTTAGATAATGGTTTCCAATATTCAGGATTAAATATATGTTCAAACAAACATTGTGGAAAATGTTTTTACTTTTTATTACCCTTAGGATTTTCCTACTCAATCTGGCTGAGTTCTCGAGGACTGACCAGGACCTCTGTCCTAAAGAACAATGATGTGGCCCACCTCCTTAGTACCCTGGGGGTCACCAAGTACATCAAGTCCTCCTCCTGTGATGGAATGACCGGGGAATATGAAAACTCTTACCAGGGCTGGAGATCTTGTAAGTTTCAGATGACATTGACTTGTATTAGAATGTCTTCTTTTTTTGTCTTTTGTATATAGCTGATGCATATACATTTGGCTGAAAGATGAAACTTTTATTTTCATCAAACTATTCTCTGTTAAAATATTTCAGTGTGTCCAAATGAAGCTGGAATCCAGAGACCCTGGTTAAACAGCAGTGAGGCTACCTGTATTTTGTCTGGGACCTGTACAGGTGTAAAGTGTTGTATAAGTGTTCCCGGGTTGAGCTTGTCCATAGAGGCCTACATTGAGATCAACCCTTGTAACAAAACCCTGCAGGTCAGGATAGAGAACCTCAGGTTCAACCGCAGTCTGTATGGCTACACATTCGGGGAGCATGAACAGTTTGATCTGTATGGTTTCATGGTCATTGAGTAAGTCTCCTTTGTCAAGAAACAAAGATTATTGATGCTTGTTTGTTTGCTCTTTATATGCATTTACATATTTGCTGTAATAAAGATTCATGTAAGTGTATCTGCACTTAGAATTTTGATTATTTCACTAATTTTATTTCTGTATATTGACACATTGAATCAGATGCACAAAATGACCAGATTAATTTGGTTGTAGTTTTGTGATCATTGACCTGCCATTTGGAGGAGTAGATGGCCAGTACCTGGTGAACATGAACATGAGTGTATGCTGGGAGTCTGGCCAGCCCTGTGACACTGTTATCACTGTGTTCAAGGACTCACTGCTGCCCAAAGAAAACTGTAACAGGAGGAGGGACTTCCTAGACTCAGGTCTGTAAGAGGCAATCTGTCAATCATAGTGCAATAAAATCGTCAGAGGCAAAGAGGAGGGTTATTAAAGGGAATTAAAGTAATGTTTTAGATAATGATCTTCACATATAAGGGAATTAAAGTAATGTTTTAGATAATGATCTTCAGATATTAGAAAGATCTTCATAATAACTGATGTATTTAGTAGCTAAACAGTTTTCATATATGGTACAATAAAAGATAATGTACAGGGAAAAAATCTGAAAACCCAAATGAAGATGTGTGTATGATACAAGATCCTTATGTATATGCAGGGTTCTCAATGGCTGCTTGGAAATCTGAGCATGGTATCGCCACCACTGGACCACTAGACACACACCAAGTGAAGCTCCTGCTACAGGACCTGGGTGTGGCTTCCCATGTAAAAGACCCCACAGACAGGTGTGACTGGATGTCCCCCATGTACTCTGGAGCCAATGCAGAGGGGTGGAATGATGGTAAGCCTGACCCTATAAACTT
Source organism: Magallana nippona (assembly GCA_033439105.1). NCBI lineage: Eukaryota > Metazoa > Mollusca > Bivalvia > Ostreida > Ostreidae > Magallana > Magallana nippona. The sequence continues at coordinate 37,009,129 of CM065922.1, forward strand.
GACAAATCTCAGAAATGACAATATCAGAAGATATTTTCCACTTAGTCTGAAAGATTTCCTACTTTGTCTCTCTCAGGCGGACATGACAAATTTGTCACAAATTTTAAAATTAAAACTTTTTTTCAACTTAAGAAATTTCTTGTTTTGTTTAGGGTGCAACACAACAACAGAGGGGTTGTCTCCCCTGGGTGCCAAGACTCGCTGCTCGATCTCACCATCCTGTACAGACGTCCATTGTTGCCTCCAGTCAGACACCCTACAGCAGATGTTTGATGCCTACATCTATCTGGACAGCTGTAACAGTAAAGTGACTGTAGGAATAGAGAAGTTCCAGTGGAATGACACACTGGTGGAATACCAGTTCGGAACCTCCATGCATGTGTCTCTGTTCGGACTTGTCAATCTGGAGTAAGTGGTTGGAATTTGAATTAAACCTGCATCTGGATTGAATTTCACATGTTGTGATAAAATGTCCAGAAGAAAGCAAATGTTTCTGTGTTATTTGCTAATGGATACAGTTTTCTTGTCTATATATTTTTCTTGTCTATACGGCACTTGAAATAGTACTTTCAAAGAATCATATTTTTATCCCCATTACAGTTATTTTATCTCAGTAAGAGCAGCTCAGTGGTAATGTTTGACATTGTGTTACAGCTATATCATCACTGACTTGGTGAGCGAGAATGTGTATGGAGTCCGATTCAATCTGAGCATTTGTCTAAATGCCAGTGGACCCTGTGAAGTCCATGTGGAAGTGTTTGATGAGCACAGACTCAACAAACCCAGCTGTAACTGGACCAGGGGCTTTGCCATTGAAGGTTTGATGATTAAATTCACAAAGTATAATATTATGAAGCATTTACATTTAGGAATATTTTAGGGCACTTTCAGCAAGCATAAAAGTACTAAATTGATGTTTGTAACAGATTTCTCCTTGGAGTCCTGGCTGTTGACTAAGGGGTACACAGACTCCATTGATCTGCCCAATTACGTTGTGTCAGAGCTTCTCCATGACCTGGACATTGCTCCATTCTTGAATGATGTTGGTTGCAATAGGCGATCCGTTCCTTTTTATCCAAACACTGATGGATGGAACAAAGGTGCGATCATTTGATATCTGAATAATCAAAATACAGGGTTATTTTCACTCTGGGTAATTTTCGCCCTTCTACACTTGCAAACAGTTTCCCCTCGTCTTGAATTTGCCCAGACACAGTTGTGTTTAAAAAGAGATAATTTGAGACATTGGAATTCGCTAAGTGTTAAATTAGTCTGCTGGCAACGAGGACATAAGGGGCGAATATTTCCCTGTATACAGTAATTATCTGAGGAAGAATTTCTTTTCAACAATGCATTTGAAATAGAATTATGCCTTAAGTATTCCATACTAGTGTTATGGAACTTTATATTAGACTGTCAATATTTTGCTGCTTCCAGCATGTGATGAGTATGTGGCCCTTAGCCCAATTGCTGGCTCAAACACGACCTGCCATCTGTTTGACTTCTGTACGGGAGTGCGGTGTTGTTCTGAGGTTGGCATGATCAGAAGGTCCCTGCACACTTTCTTCATCATCGACCACTGTAACTACAAGCTGGCGGTGGGAATTGAGAAACTGGTGGTCAACACCAGCCTCCATTCCTATGTGTACGGCACCACCCGAACCGTTATGCTGAATGGAGTCGTCAGGCTGCAGTAAGTGTCAGGGTTTTTCCTTACTTAAAGAATAATACTTAGAGTAAATAAAGTCATTCCATTAACTTGAATGATAAAAAATCCTTTTATTAAATTTTTGTTCGTGAGATAGAGGTTGGGATGCTTACTCTGCAACTGTCCTTCTGTTTTTTCATGCTGTCTGTCTCTTTCTGCCTTGATTGTTCATCTTTTAGTCTAGACAACATGCAAACTTCATATTTGGTCAGATAAAGTTCAAGGCCAGGGTTGTCAGTAGTTTGGTTACATGATGAAACTGAGTCATCAATTGGGATACTGGTCTTTTTAACCCATGCTGTAAATCAGTGATGCTGAATTAGTTATTAAGATGAATACAGTTGATAATTTATTATTTTTTGCCCAGGTACTCTATAAATGACTTCCCAAATGAGAACAAGTTCCAGGTCAACGTGAGTCTGAAGATCTGCTTTGAGAGTAGTAAGCCATGTCTGCTGGAGATTCCGGTCTTCTCCAACACCAAGCTCCCAAAGAAGGTGTGTGACTGGACTACAGACTTCCTGGATCCAGGTCAGTAAAAGGGTCTATCACAGGTTATAATATAACTCAACAAGTTGTAAATAACTTGATTATTTATACTATTAGCTAAATATAATAATATTTTTTCAATGGACATAAGTATATTAATTATTTAACTTTAAGCTTTCCAGCCACCAAATATTGATCGCATCCCTCTAAAAAAGGTTGTTGTGAAATGATATTTTACAAGATTTGGCACTTGCAGTTATTAATTTTATGTTTTAGTTGTCATCTTTATAAATTAAAGAGATTTTTTTTCATTTAACACACAAGTATTTGAGCAATTTTATACCATTATATATATATATATATATATATATATATATATATATATATATACTTATCATAATGGGCTTTGTTGGGAATATTTGTTATTTATTAACAGCTTTCTCCTTTACGTCATGGAAAACTGAGAGGAAGATCACAGGGACCGGATTGTCGGAGAACTTCCTGGCGGAGCTGATGGATGACCTGGGACTGTCCTCATTCCTCCTGAGCAAGGACAACAAATGTAGCAGTGCTAAATCTCCATTCACACCAGCAGTGAATGGCTGGAACTATGGTAAGAAGAAAATTCACTTATAATAATATTACAATTTTAAAAATTCTGTATTTAATGGGTTTTCAAAATTGAAAGAAACGATACAATTTTTTGTTACAAATTGATGGGTTATTTTTTTCAGAGTGCCCCCTCACCCTGAAGTCTGCCCTGCCCTCCCTGTCAGCTCAGCCCATCACCTGTCAGGTGGACTCCTCCTGTGGTGGTCTCCACTGTTGTATAAATGTGGCTGCCCTCAGCACCACCTTCACCACTAAACTGGAAGTGGACCCCTGTAACTACAAGATGACTGTGGGCATTGAGAAGCTCATCTTCTCCAAGGATCTGTTTGATTATGAGTGGGGACAGCAAGAAGAAATCTGGATGTTTGGGGTCGTCAGAATGAGGTAGGTTGGACACTATATTTATGATGATTCCATTGTGCAAGACATGCTTATTCAGCTATGTAACTTGCAGTTGAATATGGGTAGAAAGATGTGACATTTATAATAATGATTGATCTTTCTTTGTAGATTCACACTATATGACCTATACATAGAGGGGTACTTTCTGATTGACGTGGTGGTAGAGGTCTGTCTTGAGGCCAGTGACGTGGACAACTGTGATATATCCATCGTAGTGCTGAAGAACTACTACCTCCCCAAACAGAACTGTAGTGGAGATCCTGGTTTTGCTACACCAGGTACATAGTACATAAAATATGTTCACTAGTTTCACTTCTCAGTAAGATTGTTACTTGATTATCAAGCCAAAATTACTTCTCTGGAGATGATGAAATATTTTTTCTATCTTTTTTATCAGTAGGTTGCAGAGTACGTACTATCATGATTTAAAGCAATTTGCTATTCTAGATAAATTAAAAACTATATTATACAGTTGAGCTTTCAATTGATATCTTGAACATTGATATCAGTAAAACCATGTGTGAAAGAGAGTGGGAAGTCATAACTACTAATTCATTTAATTCACAAATCCTCAGATGTTTCAAAGTTTTCTTGGCCTATTTGAGTTAAAAGTAACAAAGTTTGACTGTATTACCAAATTATTAAATACAGTTATCATATTTTGAATGCTTGTGCATTACAATTGACCAGGGTTCAACATCTCGAGCTGGCTGGTTGCCCAGGGAGTACCGTACACTGAACCACTAGACAGTCACATTGTAGACAACTTGATGTCCGATCTGTCCATGGCACAGTTCCTGCTGGAGCCCTCTTGTTCCTGGACCAGTGCCCAGTACAGTGATGCAGCTGCCATGTGGACCAACTGTAAATATACTTTCATCTTCATAAGTCATACTTTATTCTTAAATCTTTTTTGTGACAGTTAACTTAATAAAAGCAAGAGCAAATTCCATGGTGATCTTCTCTAGAAGTTAATTTTTTTAGCAATTTCAAAAGCTCTATTTAGTTGATGAGTAAAACCTAATGTTACAAAAGTTTTAACATGATTTTTTTGCTACCTACAGACTGCCCACCTAGTGTACAGGCCTCCCTGTTGGCTTTGTCAGACCGGGCCCTGTGTATCGTGTCCCCGTCCTGTACTAACATTACATGCTGTGTCCACGTCCCTCTCTTGAACAGAACGTTTGAGGTACAACTGGCCTTGGACAGCTCCTATAATGTACTGAGGACACATGTGGACAAGATATCCAGGAGACAGTCTCTGATTGGCTACAACTTTGGGACACAGGAGGTTCTGAGTGTTCAAGGGGTTTATAAGCTACTGTAATTACCATTCTTCTATTTACATGTATACTGATTCAATTTCTGCTTTCTGAGCACTTCAGGATCATGGAAAATGGATCATTGACTCTATGTGTACATGCTTTAAAAATATTCTGTTTCTTCTGTACACCAATACTGTACATATTTAGAAGAGATTGCTGATTTGTCATAATTTATCCATAGATACAAAGTGAATGACTTGGTGGATGGTAACCTGTTTGACGTCACCATGACAGCGGAAGCATGTTTTGTGGATGGAGCACCATGTGATTACAGTGTCCCCATTCTGACCAATTCACTCATCCCCAAAGTGGAGAGAACATGGAACAGAACATACATGTTCATAGGTAGATTATTTTGAGGAAATGTACAATAACATGCGACTTATCAAACTCTCTGTGATAATTAGGTCCATTGACGTTCAAATTGATGAGTTAAATGTACCGGTATTTATTATACAGAAACATGTACTGCCATCAAAAAATTTGTAATATTTTTAGGATTCAGAAATGGAGATATTTAAATTTATCTGATATTATATCATATTTGATATTTTGTTGTATTCATTGATTGTATTATGATTATATGTTTGGTTGTGTTTGTTTCAGATTTCTCATTGTCCCAGTGGTTGAGGGAGAAGTCAGTAGCAGTAGGCTCTGTCCTCCAGCCGTACCACGTCAGTGAGCTGTTTGAGAAACTCTCTGTCATCGCCTACAAAAGAACGCCATCATGTACCAGAAGTGGATCTCTGTATGCCTCTCCAGACTCCCAGGGCTGGGTCAATGGTAAGTAACAAGACTCTAAGTGTTTCGCTAGTTAACTGCCATCAAAATGATGTAAGTTTCAATTATCAGTGAATGTAATGAAGTGACACAATTTAGTGAATTGATTTGTGATCTTGTAGATTGTGCAGCAGTACCTGACATGCTGACCTTAACCTCTTACCCCTTGATCTGTAACCTTGACAACAATTGTAACAAGGTGTCCTGTTGTGTGGATTCTGTCTTCACTAACTCCACTTTTGAAGTCGTCTTTGACTTAAACCAGTGTACAAGGATGCTTACTCTTGAGATAGAAAATCTGAAAGTGCTGATTCCATTTTCAGAAATACAGTGGGGTAGGTACAAGAAGAAAGTAGATGCAATTTTGAAGCGTTTGATTATATGAAAAGCGAATGTTTTAAAGTGAAAAATATTTATATTGTACAGATTCTCAGGTGAAACATTAAGATTATTATTTTACGTTATAGAGAGGCCATCACAGTTTTACCTGAATAGTGTTGTCAGACTAGAGTAAGTATTGTCATCTATTGGATTTATTTCGATTGCACACTTCAATGTGTTGATCCCTTGCTTGTTGAAACTGGTCTATATTGATATTGTTTTGATTTGTTTGTTGTGCATATTGTTCAGTACATTGTACAATTTAATTCCTGTTTCAGTTACATTGTGTATGACTTGTATGCAGAGAACTTCTATCTAGTGGATTTAAGATTATCTATGTGCTGGGAGACATATGAACCTTGTGAATTCATTGCGCATCTGTTTAAGAACAAAATGTTACCAAAACGACATTGTCCTGGAAACATGACTTTTGAACATTCAGGCAAGAACATTATTTTGCAGTAAAAATCCAAGAGAAATGGTGTAATGCTCACATTTTTTTTGCCTTATTTTGTTTTGATTCAGCTTTGTAAACATTGGTATAAAGAATAAAATTGATCGTCTTTATCAGGTTTCTCACTGAATAATTATGCCACCAGTAATGGCCTTGACCCAAATAATATCCAAGGCAACAACTTGGATTACCTGTATGATTACCTGGGGATTTCTAATTACCTGAACACCCCCACCTGTAACAGGAGTGAGGACAAGTACACACCCAGCACCAATGGATGGACAAGCAGTATGTGCATTTTTAAGTACTTTATGTGTACTTTGTATAAATTCTGATTCTTTGTTGTGTGAGAGTTAATAAAGACGCTTATCATGAACTGTACATTTTTATTCTTTTCCTCTAGAATGTCCTGTAGACATTTCCTCCATCCTACCAACTTTGCCTTCAAATATTAACTGTCTTGTGACCTCGTCATGCACCAAGATAGAGTGCTGTATGGATGTTGCCAAGTTTGACTCAAGACCTGTGAACTTTTACATATTCTTGGATAATTGTGACTGGATGATCAGTTATGGGATAGACAACTTTGTTGCAAAGCCAGTTGTGTTGCTTGATTTCACATTTGATGAGTGGCATGAATTTTGGATGAAAGGAGTTTTCAGAATAAGGTTGGTCTAGTTGTCATTTATCATAACATCGCAGGTTTCCAAGTACTATAGAATTACACAGAGACGATGATTGCGATTTCATCTGCTTGTAGGTTCATGGTCACAGATTTACCTGGAGCTTTTGATTTCCGAGTGACCCTGATTTTCAGCATATGCATGGAGGATGGTTCAACTTGTGAACAAGAAGTGGTCCTTTTGAACAATGCTCTGTTACCACGACAATCATGTGACTTTAACATTGGAACCCCAATAACAAGTAAAAAATATTACTTTTTTGATTCATTATCCATGAATACATTCTGACTATAAGTTAAAAAAATTTAAGATTTTGATAAAAAATAAAATAAAACTTGATGCTTGTTGTAGAGCATGTATTTACAATATAATGAATGATTCCTGAATAGATTTCACCTTCACGGACTGGAAGCTACTAAAAGGCTACACACAGATGGAGGAGTTCAGCATTGCCAAGCTGGAAGAGGAGCTTGGACTCTATGGCTATCTACACAATGCTACATCCATGTGTAACAGAACAGCTGGGATTTTTGCTGGCTCTACAGATGGGTGGAAAAATGGTAAGAAAAGGAGATTTATTAATAAATACATGTACATACTGCAGTCTTTCATGAATCATATGATTTAGATTAGAAAATGAAAACTTTATCTAATATTGAAAATTTTATAAGGACCATTTTAAAAGTTGCAAACAAACACTGAAAAGGAGAATTGTTTAAAACTCATAGAATTGTAAAAGTTTTGTCACAAAATTTAGTCTTTTACTTCTGTTGACTTCATTGTTTTGCTGACTTCAGACTGCCCGATTGCGATCTTTGGAACCCTGCCGTACATTGATGGTCCAATCACCTGTAACCTGGGATCTACCTGTACGTCTCTCACCTGTTGTGTCCACACAGAACCGCTGTCTAGACACTTGAACCTGGAGCTGAGTCTGAACCACTGTCTGGACAAACTGACCATCATGGTGGACAAGTACTCCCACCTGATAAAGATCAGCCAGTATCAACACTGGGGTAGGACTCTCATCATGTGCACTGTCACAGTATTGTCATCTTCTCTTTTTATGAGAACAAATCATTTGTCATACTTATATTATGTCTTCTTTATAGGTACCACACAAGTTTTGGACATCAGCAATGTTGTAAAACTAAGGTAAGAATTAGTTCTTTACTTGGTATTTTGGGGAACACCTTCAGTTATTCAACCTTTGTTAAATTCAGTCTGTAAAATCATGAATATTTTTTAGAGATCAATTTTCTGTCATTTTAAGTAAATAGGGTGTATTTTCAAATATTCATTTACAGATACCATGCATAAAAAATATGTTATATTAAGATATTTACACTTGCAAATATTTTCCCTTATATAACACTGTTTGTGCAATCTGCTGTTATTCCTGCATAACATCATTATGGGTCAAGAGGTCAAAGTAGTGCATGAATAATCTAGGTCACTACTTTTTCTGTGTGCTCAAATATACATATCTGTATTTTGTTATACGAGGTTTTCTTTCATTTTCTTAAAAAATATAACATTAATTGACGGGGATAAATGATCCATGTAAGATAGGCCTGTAAAAATTAAGAATTATAATGTTTATGGATCAACATCGTAACGAGGCGTTCTTGAAAATTACAATCGCAATTTGTCAAAGGAGTTAATTCAGTTAAAATTCATTTCTGACTTTATTACAAGCCTCTATCAAAATTGCAAAAGCAATATCACAGACCTTTCGTGTTTTGTCCATTCGCGGATCACGATCAAATTTAACTCCTTATGCTTCTATGTCCGTTTTGTTCCGTAAAAAGAACTTAGAAGTTAAAATTGCTTTCCTCTATAATGTCGGATGAAAATCATTATGCTTTTGAATCTGATTCTGCAATAGAGTTTTCCCTGAAAATGCCTAAGTAGACTCTAACTCAACTTTCAATCGCTTTGTTTTCAAATTTCCAACCGCTCTGCGACTTCAACAGAATTGGTACTATTCCGCCAAGCTTCAATCGTTTTTTTTTTTAATGTACAAGTGAATTTTCTTTTCTGTTTCACTTTATTGTAATAAAAAAGTGTTGTCTTGTCAAAAGTAGTGTCATATTTATTTATTATGATAATCAAATACGTTCAACATTGTTGTACTATTTTTTGTTACGTCATCTTAATCGAAGCGGCTTTCTATGTCATCACAAAAAAGAAAGTATGGAGCAATGTTATCGTCATAATTTGCAACAAATGTAAATATTAGAAATAAGGTATCATTTTTGGATGTTTATCGGGATATAAATACGGGTTGGTACGTGATCAAATCTTCCATAAAGCCCTTCAGGCTTCATGGGATTTGATCACGTGACCAACCAGTATTTATATCCCAATATACATCCAAAAATTATACCTTATTTCTTAATTATTGGTTAACATTTCTGATTTTCCAATTGTAGATGAACAATGAAATCATCCTATAAACCAGTTATTTTTCTCAACCCGTAAAAAATTACTCTCCAAAAAAAAGAATGTTTTTACTGCCTTAAATATTTGTAATATATTAACAATTAATTAATTTACCTAGTACTTATTAGTGCAAGACATTTTTTTAATATTTCAGTTTTAAGCTTGAGAACCATGAGAGTGAGAACACCTACCTGATCAGTTCTTCCATTACTACCTGCTGGGAGGGCACCTCCAACTGCCAGAGTTACCCCCTCTTTGACAACGTCAGACTACCAAAGTACACTGGACTGCCAGAGTGTGACTGGAAGGCAGATTTCATTGAATCAGGTAATAACAACTGTGACTGCATCCATAGTGGATATTCTGGATTTTAATGTCACAATATTTTTAGAAATTGTAATTTAAACATTTTAATTCTGCACTGGTATGAAGATAATGACTCTATAAACTTAAATTGTGAATCATCTTTAAGGGTTTTCAACAAGCAGTTGGTTGTCCACCAATGGCTATACTGACAGTACACCTTTGGCTGCTGTCACAAGACAAGATTTGTTGAAGTATCTCCTGGTGGCCTACTACAAGGACCCTGATTGTGATGGAACAGGTGCCCCCTACACTCCAGCTAATGCAGACAGATGGAATACAAGTAAGGCATCTGCTACTGTTCTAATCACTTACCAGTATATTTTGTTGCTTTAAATCATAACAAGAAAGGATAAAAAAAAAAGAATGTTTAAAAGTTGAACTTTTATTTCTCTTAACATTTAATAAAATTCTATAGATCAGAAGTTACCTAAAAACCTGCAATTATTTTTTTTTATCATGTAAAACTAATATCAAAGTTTACATTGAATTGAGAACTTGGAATAAAAATCATTGTTTCTGAGCAGCTTTGATTGACATTTTCACATGTCTTGTTTTCTGTTATATACAGCATGCTCCAGCAGCACAGATCTGAGTCCACTTCCCAGTACCATGTCCTGTCACCTCCCCAACACCTGTACAGGGCTGGACTGTTGTGTGTCCAGCTCCAAGCTTGGAAGGACATTCCAGGCAACACTGGACATTGACCCCTGTACATACAGAATCATTGCAGGCATTGATAGCTGGAGGTTCACAGAGACTCACAGAAATCTATCCACTGGTAATCATAATAAACATACCAATCTTAGGTGACTGGCTTACACACCAATTGATTTCAATCTGAGAGTTTTTATTTTGACTGACAAGATTTCTAATATGTACTTTTTAGGTTTGGCAAAGAGTATATGGTTATTGGGTGTTGTAAGAATGGAGTAAGTATGAAATTAATTTTGATGATAAATGACTGAGAAGTATAGAGATGTTTGGGAAATATTTTTATAATTCTTCATACTATTTTACAGTTTTGATGTGGAGACCTTGTGGAGTGACCAGAAGTACATTGCTAACCTGAAGATGAGCATTTGTCTGGAGAGTGGAGGTTCGTGTGAGATCAGCAATCAGACAGTGTTCAGTAACAGTCTACTGGCCTTCAGACAGTGTAGCTGGTCTCAGGAGCTGCCCAGTGGTAAGACATAGCCTTATATAGCATGTAACTAGTGTTTTATGGTTGTCTCCTCTTTAATAAAATCTAAGTAAAATTTGAAGACAGTTTTGGTGTGTTTGGAGTTTGAAGCAAACTTGTTTTTATAAAGGAGCTTTTTTAATTCAGATATCTTTAACTTAAAAGACCCTTTCATTAGATGTGTAAATGAAGGTTTTCCAAATCTTTTTTATATGATCATTTTTCTGACTGCTACATATAACTTAATTACTCTTTGTTAACCTGAATGACCATATAAAGTTAGGAGACAGTCTTGTGTGTATTCAGTTGATTTCTTTTGCAGGATTTTCTCTGAGCTCTTGGAAATCCAGTCACAACTTCTCAGCCAGTGACCCCCTGCCAGACTATGCCATTGCTAAGGTGATGGATCTGTTGGACCTGTGGCGGTACCGTAAATCGACCACTTGTCAGAGGCCCCAGCCTCCCTACTCCCCAACCTACATAGGATTTGTTCAAGGTAGGGTGCAACTATCCTCTCTCTATAGTCGTAATTCTTTGTCTGTAGATTTAAAAAAAAAATTGTGCACTGCAAAAAAAATCACATTTCTGGCTCAATATCAATCTTGTAAAATTTAACATCATTAAAGATCTGCATAATCTTTCAAGCCCTATAAAATGATCCTCATTTAATATTCTGACAAGATGAGTGTGTAGAACAAGCTTTCCTTACTCTAGAGCCCCCTTGTAATGTGGCGGGCCTGCCATACAACCTACAGAAGAAGACGTACTGTGTTGTACAGTCCAGCTGTACTGCCATCTCCTGCTGCTCAGACGACCCTGACATGGAGATGACCTTCACCTGGTACATTGACATTGACGTCTGCAGCCACGTCCTCAAGATAGGCATAGAGGAGTACACTGCCCAGTTTTCACTGCTCAACTTTCCATTCAGTAAGGTTTCAATCAATGTTAAAACTATAGTAAAAATTGAAATCAGTAATTAAAACTAATTATTATGACCAAGAACCATTTCATTATGTCATATTATTTTTTTTTTTTAGGAAAACCACAGAGTTTTGTTCTTTCTGGGGTATACAGAATCAAGTATGTGAAATTAGTTATTGTGGAATACAAGAAAATCTGTTGGTTCAGTTTACCATAAAATCTGTTATTTTAGCAGTTTGTCTCATGGCTGCTTAATATGTGTTTTGCTATAGTTACATCATCTATGACCTGACTGGGGTGGAAGAATACATGATGAGTGCCAATGTCTCTGTGTGCTATGAACCAGACAGTTGTGTCTTCACAGACATTGTCCTGGTAGATGTCCGGTTCCCCAAACCAAGCTGTAATTACATGTCCTCAGATTACAGCATGCCAGGTATATGCAATTCGTGTAATTCATGTATATATTGTTGAAATGTTATGACATACTGATGTACTTTTGCCCCGCTGTTACATGTTCATGTATGTGTATGGACTACTTTGTATGTAGAATCTCTCTTTTAGAAATTTCTCTCTAATAATTGTAATCTTGTATGCCCTCTGGGCCCAAAATTGGAAATAAAACTATCATTATTATTATATTATAATGTATATGTAATTCAGTATGGAGAGCTGTTGCTGTTTTATCTTTTATTTATTATTTACTGTTTTTAAAAAGTCACTGTGTTATTGGGACATTTTGACCAAGAACCAATGTGTTATTGGGACCATTTGATCAAATTTTTTTCTCAGGATTTTCATTGACGTCGTGGTCTCTTGACCAATCTCTCTCTGGAGGAACTCTGCCCACCTATGCTGCCAGAAAGTTGATGAAGGATCTAGGAATAGCCATGTACATGAACGAAACCTCCTGTAGTTCTGGAACGGGAGCATATACAGGTCTGGTTGATGGGTGGAACAAAGGTCAGTTTTTAAAACATTTCTAATAGATAAATTAATGACAGTTTATCTTAATTTGTGTATCATGATAATAATCAAGTGAAAAACATAATGCACAACGATTGTGTCCTTTAAGATTGAAACCAAGTTGAACTTTCTGTATAGTTTACAGCTAAATTCATTTCTGAAATAAAAAAAAACTGTATATTTTCATCAAATAAGCTTTTCTTGAATTTAACTTTACAGAATGTGATACATCAGTAACAACAACTGACCCCCTGCCATCTGGCATTGTGTGCCACATTCCGTCCACCTGCACCACCATACAGTGTTGTGTGGATGCCACCACTCCACTGGGGCGGTCCTTCACCACTGTCCTTGAGCTGGATCCCTGCACTCACCAACTCACACTGGGAATCGAGAACTTTGAACACAAAGTTTCTCTCTTAGATTTTAAGTTTGGTATGCCAATTTGAAATAATTATAAACATGTATTATGTTATTTATATCCCTTTAAACAAAATTTTTGGTGTTGCACAATGCTACCACAATAACACATTGAATGTTGTTATTTTTTTGTATAGCAGATTTCTAACACATTTTTTAACACATTTTTCTCCATCCTTTTTTTCAGATGAAATACAGCACTTTTACCTGCAGAATGTTGTGAGAATGATGTATGTATATATCTAGTGTTTAGAATAAACGAACCAAAACTTTCGTTATTCTTGACAATGTATACTAAATTGTTTAAAACATTTGAAAATTGTTTAAAGTCAGAAATCATTTTGATATAACAGGTACTCAGTCTATGACTTGGACAGTGGAATGTTCATAGTGGATTTGAACATCAGCCTGTGCTTTGAGTCAGCTAGCCCCTGTGCCTTGGATGTTGAAGTCTTAAAGCAAACTGTTCTTAAGAAGAGAGAATGTCCAAAATATACAGGGTTCCTACAATCAAGTAAATGCCAAAGAGAAATATTTGACAGCAATTCAAAATATGGATCACATAGAGTCAGCCATTGTAATTTGAATGCAATTTTAATGCAACCAAAGTTAAGCTGTGGTTTCCTTTCAGACTTTTCTCTGACTGTGTGGAAGCTGGAGAATGAAGTGAATGGCACCACTTTGACCACTGCAGAGATCGTGGTTCTCCAGGAAGACCTGGGCTTGTCTAGATATTTCCTAGACTCTGCATGCTCTAGATCGACGACACTGTACAACCCTCATATAGACTACTGGAGGAATGGTAACTATAGAGTCTAACTGATCCATGTTCTTTGTTACAGATTTATACATAACAGTTACTGTTGAACAATTTCAAAGAAATAAATTAGGATTTTGAAGTGCTTTCATTGAAATTTCTCAGCAACTCTTTTTCAGGAGTTGATGGACAGTGGGTGTGGATTTTTTTCTTTTAATTTTATTTATTTATTTTTATTTATAATTTTAATTTATTTTAGATTGTGGATCCTCAGCCACAGGACTGAGCCAGTTTGTTGTCTCAGACAACATCAACTGTCAGCTGTCCTCTAACTGCACGGCCTTGACCTGCTGCATGGAGGACACAGTGACAAGGTCCCACATACAGGTCCAAGCCTCCATGGATCCATGTCAATTCAATCTGAGGCTGAAAATAGAAAAGATGACCAGGGATATTTCTCTGTTGAATTACACTTGGGGTTTGTTTGATTTCTTCATGCTGAATGAATGCGTAGATAGAAAGCATTTGAAGAAAAAGCCTTTATCAATTTTTCCATCTTTTGTTACAGGAGAGCATGAAAAAGTAGACCTGTATGGAGTGTATGTGATAAGGTAAAATCTTATTTAAATTTTTTTTTGTAAAAGACAAATTTCAAGTTTATTCTATTGATCTTCGGTAACAGTGTGTAAAACATGAATTATAATTTTGTAGCATATAAACTGTACAAGTTATTGATCTTTCTTGCATAGCTTTACGCTGGACAACTTGTACAACTCCAGACAGTACCTGCTGAGTCTGAACATCAGTCAGTGCTACGAAGCGGACTGTGCCGTCAACCATGTGATTCTGACTAACTCTCTGCTGTCCAAGCCAGTCTGTGATTGGTCCATGGACTATCTCATCACAAGTAAGAATAGCTTAAGTTTACAAAGCCATCATTACTTCAAAAAATTAAACCAAATGAATTAGAATGCACCGTGCAGTAAAATCATTTCACTTTAGAAATATATTTTGATATAATTTCTCACTTTCGTAGGTAATATAAATTGTGCTTAACTTATATGACACTTTTCATGTGAATTTATGGGAATTACCCACAGATTTTTCCCTGGCCCAATGGAGGATGGAGAAGTCCCTCCCAGCATTGGGAGACATTCCAAATAACTACCTGCTGCGTCTGATGGATGAGACAGGAATTGCGGGCTACCTCAAGGAACCCAGCTGTAACATGTCTGATGGGGTGTATGCTGGAGCTGTTAATGGCTGGACCAATGGTAAGTCACAGCTGAGGATGGGCAACATTGGTTTTTCATGCCATTGTTTTATTTTTTTCAACTTACATAAAGACTTATTGCAGGTTGGTGTAAAAATCTTAAATTCTAGGGCGTTAACTTCACTGGTTTCATGTGCCAACGAGATATATATATATAAGTTGTAGAACTTGTTTATCAATTGTTGTCAGTAAAATAAAAAAATTAATTAACTTTATAGATTTACTGGTTTTTATAGGGAATTCAATTCATTTTGGTTTACTCTTGATTAATTTAGTATTCTTCTTATGAAAAAAATTAGAATAGAATTTAATTAAAGGTTCGTGTAGTGAAAATTGATGGTTATCTAGACTAAGTTTTAATTTCCTTGTAAAGATCATGTATACTAAGTTCAAAACCAGGGTACTAGATTTATGAAACAGTATAATTGATGTATTGATTGCATTAAATATCATTTTGGACATTTCTAGATTGTGCAAAGAGTGTGAGCTTGTTGACCTTGACCTCTGACCTGAACTGTAACCTGCTGGCTTCCTGTACGGGAGCCCAGTGCTGTGCCTCGTCTCTCACACTACAGAGAACCTTTGAGGTCGACATCAACATTGACTCGTGTATCAACAGTCTCAGTGTACAGATAGAGCGGATCTTCTACAATCACACTCTTGTTGACTTCCAGTGGGGTGAATTATTTTGAAACTTTTTGGACAAAAATTGGCTATCTAATTTGGAAGGTTTAATGCATATGTATCAAATGAATTTTGAATTTCAGGTGTTGAACAACATTTATGGCTGTTTGGAATATACAGAGTAGAGTGAGTAGTCTATTCTACTGATATCACTGTATCACATTTCCATAAGTACATAAGCCAATTCTGTACTAACTAGTTATTAATTCACCTTTAAAGCTACACCTTGGATGACCTTCTGAAGGAGAACTCCTATCTGATTACCCTGACTATCTGGTCCTGTTTTGAAAGTGCAGACCCACAGTGTGACTCCTCCGAGTCCTACACAGTGTTCAACAGAACAATCCTCCCCAAAACAGACTGTGTCTGGGAGGCCGACTTCAAGCATACAGGTAGGATCATAATAACTCTCAGTGATTTGATTACACACAGTACAGTGCCCAATTTGTGTAAGGTAGGACAAGGGATTTTGGATTTGTGCCCCGTCTGCAACAAATTTGAGTTGAGGAAGTATAGGTGGTACTCACCATAGTTATTTCATCATCAAAACTTTAAAAAAGATCTTTTATAAAGTTCATCATAAATCTATAGCATGTTGATAAGAGTGAAATGCTTTAAAATTATCCATCAAAAGTGAAAACAATCAGGGATTGTTTCATTATCAGTGTAAAATGCTTAGAAGGCAATATAACCATTTATGATCAACCTTCCACCTAAGCCCCTTGTTTTGACTTTCAGGATTTTCCCTGTCTACGTGGCTGTCATCCAATGGACTGGGTGACCAATCAGAGCTGCCGCAGCACCAGCACCTAATCGCTCAGCTGTTAGATGAGCTGTCTGTGGCCCAGTACCTACAGACCCCGCCCTGTGATCCTTCCAAGGGAGTGTATAGTGGGGCGGTGGAGGGATGGACCTCTCGTGAGTCATTACACACTAAAATGCCAATGTTTTGATAGCCCATCTCTTAATGTGATAAGGCAGTACATGTACATTTGCTATAGAACATACAATAAAACACGGTTATAGCGAACAGGCTTATAATGAATTGATGCTTACAGCAAAGTGATTTTCAGTCCTCGTGACTTTATTTCGTGTAAACTTGATGGATATAACGAATTACGCTTTTAAATTCGCCAGCCCTGGCACTTCGTTATAAGTGTGTTTTACTGTACTGTGCTCGTTATCCCCAGTTTCATCGTGGATGAGAAATATGGAGTTTATGGATGATATGCACAAATGAAACACATTTATTTCAAAGAATAATGAAAAGTACATCCATTTTATACTATAACTGTTGTAAAGACCAAATGTAAGAAGATATTTGTTTTGTCACAGTGTGCAGCAGGACTGTGGCCACAGGTAATGTCTCGGGCAGTGTGTGTCACCTGACGTCAGAGTGTACGTTCTCCGAGTGTTGTACAGAGGTTAACTTCCTGCAGCGATCCTTCCAGACCTTCCTCCACATTGACCCCTGTAACT
This sequence comes from Magallana nippona, assembly GCA_033439105.1. Taxonomy (NCBI): domain Eukaryota; kingdom Metazoa; phylum Mollusca; class Bivalvia; order Ostreida; family Ostreidae; genus Magallana; species Magallana nippona. Next base: position 37,026,457 of record CM065922.1, read on the forward strand.
TTGTGATGGTGGTGGGCATTGAGATCTTCAGCAGGAACATCTCACTGGCCGGTTATCAATGGGGTTCGTACTCACAATCTGTCGGAATCAAGAATCTTCAGTTTTCAATTCAATTCATTTAACAATTTATAAGGGCCCTCAAGAGGCAACAAGATGGTACATTAAATTGAAACAATTTTAAACATTCACATAGCCCTAATATATACATAATTATGAGATATATAAGCAACAGTTACTGTACATTTTGACTTTATATGTTTTTATTTTGCAGGTATGCAGGAGCATTTTTGGCTTTCAGGAATTATAAGGATAGAGTAAGTAATATGAACACAGAACAGTAGATGATTTCAACTGATTTCTTATTTTGTAAAAGACTTGAATGATGATTGGGTATTTAATTTACTTTATTTAATAGTTTCACTGTGGATGACATGTATGGAGAGAGGCTGTACCTGGTCAACATGAACTTAAGTTTCTGTTTTGAGTCTTCTGCAGCATGTTATAAAACCATTGTAGTGTTTAGTGACACACTTCTCCCTAAAACCTCATGCAGCTGGAATTCACAACAAGGTACGATATTCTACAATATCATCCATAAGGAATTCAAAGAAATACAGAAAATAGTTTAATGCAAGATATAACAACTTTTTTTTTTATCATTTTGGTAATATGGTTTTGCAGGTTTCTCCCTGAGTGACTGGAGATCCAGTAATGGGATCCCATCTGGTGCCTCAATGACTGGGTGGCCAGAGCTACTGTTGTATGAGGAGCTAGACATTGCCCAGTATGTGTACAGCACACAGTGTGTGAGGGGAACAGGACTGTATACAAGCTCCAGTGTCTCAGGGGTCGACATCGGCTTCAACACAGATGCTGCTTCATACTCAGAGAGTAAGATGAATTTAAAACCTTAGAAAAAGATATTTTAGGAGACAGTGTAAACTATACAATATTTGCATTTCAGATGCTGTGTTATATTTATCTTAATCACTTCTTGCAGTATGCCAGCTGTCCATTGACTTTGCTGGTCACCACATGAGCACCACCACGGCTGACAAGGTGACCTGTTACCTGCCCTCCCTGTGTACCGCCTTGGACTGTTGTGTGGAGGTGGAGCCCCTCTCTCGCTCCTTTAATGTCTACCTCCACATTGACCCGTGTAACTACCTGCTGAGGGTGGGCATAGACAACTTCTACTTCAACCAGTCACTCGACAGATACACATTTGGTAAAGCTGTCCTTTTGAGTTGGCACTTTTGAAAAATGTACATTTATTCATCCAAGTTTTTTTATTCTGAAGTACATGATTTTGAAGATTTTTATATTTTTCTTTAACAGGGGAAGAAAAGGTATTTTCAATGGCAGGAATTTTGCAAATGAGGTGAGTCTCGATATTCCAAGGGGTTTTAATTTGGAAGAATGATACATGTATCACTAAACTTACAAGCAACAGCCCTCTGAAATGTAACTCCTGAACCTTTTATTATAATTACAGGTACACAATTAACAACCTGGTAGATGAGAGAATGTACCTGGTGGATCTGATGCTTAGTGTTTGCACTGGGAGTGGCTGTGAAGCTAACTACACCATCCTCAAAGACATGCTCCTTCCAAAACAACCTTGTTCCTGGAACTCTGGATACATTGACACAAGTAAGTGACAAATGCAGAAAACTTTATCCAAAAGTGTAGTGCCCAAGGGTTGTCTAAGGGTTTTAGCCTCTTTTTTACTGACAAGCTCAGAACAGTGGTGCCCAATATAGCTCGATTTGAATGACCTACATTTCTACTGTACTTGTTTACAGTAATATCACTCATAGTTTGAACTTTTCGAGCAGGTTTTAATGCATCTGACTGGATGGCCATCAACGGATACAGCAGCCCTCTATCAGACTCACAGACAGCAGAGCTCATAAAGACAATTGGTGGGGGCCCTTACATGCTGAAAGACCAATGTAGCCCGACATCAGGAAGGTTCAAAAACTCCCAAAATGGATGGGTCAAAGGTAAACTATATGCAATTATAGATGCATGGCATTTCTTTTAGTGCAAACTCCTTGATAATTATCAGGTCACTCAGTGTATCATTTTGTTGGGAAGAATGTAATTATGGCAATTAAACGATATAGAAACATTTTTGTATTATAGAAGTTTTAAGGGAGAAATAAAATCATAGCTCATGTTTGATTTAAATCTGAAATAGTTTAGACAAGATATCAAACTCCAGTCTCTGCTGTTGTTTCTTGTACAGGCTGCTTCTCTCCTGTGTCACTGACCAATCTGACAGCCAGCTCAGTGGTGTGCTACTTGAACCCCACCTGTACAGGTGTGGACTGTTGTATCCAGGTCAACCGGATCAGCAGGAACCTCAATGTCAAGATCACTCTGGATCCATGTTCCCACATGCTGACAGTGTCATTGGAGAGATTTGACATCAAGCTGGATTTGATAACCTATACCAAAGGTACATTTACAAGTTCTGAGAGTGATGTAAAATAATTAATTGTCATAATGAATTATGCTATTTATATTGAAATTAATTTGATTTGAAACTGTCACCTTATTTTGTGTTTGGTATTTATGTTAAAAGGCACATGGAAAGAATACTCTTTGATGGGATTCTTGAAAGTTAGGTAAGTTAGTGGAGGAAGTGAACATCCGTCAACTTATAATTTTTTCCTTTGAATAATATACCATTAATATGTTAATATGACTGTGTGTCTGCAATTTACTTAATATTGCTAAAATCATATTAAAAATTGAAATAATTGTTCGTTCACTGTAGTCTAAAATTAGATGACCTGAGGTCACAGAACAACTTCCTGCTGGATTTGGACGTCAGCTTCTGTTTTGATATCTATTCCTGCGATGTCAACGTCTCGGTTCTGAGTAACACCAAATTACCAAAGAGATCATGTGACTGGTCAGCTGGTCTCCAAGGTATATTACATTAAACTCCCTAGAAGAATTGTAATCTTACATAATTTCAGATGAATATACTTTGATTTAAAAGTAACACATAGTTTGCAGAATTTTGGTAACAAGATAAAGAGAATATTCGAAATAGGAATTGTTGTATTAATTGTTTGAGATATTTTGATTATTACAAGGTTAAATGAACTATGTGGTGCTATTATATTTCCAGGCATGTCATTGGCTAAATGGTTGACTGATCTGAATGTGGACAACACAACTCACCCGCTACCTGACCACCTGCAGAGTCTGCTGCTAGAGGATCATGGGATAGCCAACATGATGAAAGAGGTGCAGTGTAGTAGAACAACGGATGCTAACTACACCTCCACAAACACTACAGTTGATGGCTGGAATGTCAGTAAGTGGAGAACCTTAATTTAATATCAGTACAAGTATCAGAGTATAATGAAAAACCTTTCTGTGTGGTATTGTGATTTAAGACATGTCATACAGGAAAGTATAAGGTATGGTTTATGACTTTCCTTTTATGTCTAGCAAGTGGGTTTAGCTTGTTTTGTACAGATTTAAAAAGTCAGAACATCAGGGTTTAACTCTAACTAATGTCAATATCTGTCACTGTACCCACATATAACTATGTAGTACCACTGATATTCAAGGTACAGGTCTGTGATATTTTAAAATATGTTTTGTAGATTGTCCATCCCCGCCGACCCTGCCCGCTCTGACAGGGGACATCACCTGTTACCTGGAGGATACCTGTACTAGCGTCAGGTGTTGTGTGGAGGTAGCCCGATTCAACAAACGATCACTGGAGGTAGCACTGGACTTCAACCAGTGTGGGAACTATCTAGACATCACTGTGGAAAAGATCACCACCTCATATCTTCTTACTGACTTCAAGTATGGTAAGATCCCTTACTTTTGTCCCTTCTTTTGGCCAGTAGGATTTATTTTATATAAAAATATCTTTAAATGGTCAAGAATTAAGCATGTTTTCTTTGATTTTGAGTTACAGATTTGTTTTTAAGTATTAGGTTTTGAATGCTTAATTAATATCTCATTTGTCTAAAATTTAAATATGTCATGTAGGAGTACCGCAAAAGACTTCATTGAAAGGAATGTTTGAGATGCAGTGAGTACTACTTGTTCTAATTTCAATTACAGTATATGTAGAACTTATTAAAGGAGAATTCCCCATGTTAAACTTTTCTCAATGATTTTACAGATACAACATCACAGAGGATAACATTAACAAGAAGTATCTCTTTGGCTTGAAATTTGCTGTGTGTTACGAAGCAGACTCCTGTGATGAGACTTTCAATATATTTAGCAGCACAGAGTTTAACATGGAAACATGCAGCTATAGATATGACTTTTTGGACCCTGGTGAGTTTTTGTAAGAAATTTCTGTGAAAGGATTTCTCCATTAACATAAAAATAACTTTGTTTTAAGGTAATTGTCTTTAATGCTGCCTTCTTTACATTCCATTCATTTCTCTAAGGACACCCAACCTTAAAATATAAAACTAATGTTTGGGTTGTAATTTGAAGGTTTTTCACTGACTGCTTGGAGGGCGAGTAGATCCATAGCCAATGTGAATGACATCACAGAGGCCCAGGCTGATGAGCTGTTTATGGAGCTGGGTCTGGATCACTTCATGACAGCCGCTGACCAATGCTCCTACTCTGACAGAATCTACAATGGGACAGTGGATGGATGGACCAAAGGTCAGTGTCTGTGTATATAATTATATACTGTAAAGTACATTGGAATTCTTTGTGAATTTAATATTCTTTCTAAAAAAAAACTATTTTTCTTAAAAACATTGGTGTTTTACTGACAATGATACATTAATTGTAAAACTTATATAAGCATGACATTGATAAATGCTATAGAAAATTCAGCTCAAAAAGTATGTTCGATTTACAAGAGGTACTTATGGGCAAAAGTGGCAAAGCTATGCAAAATATGGTTCATGAGCTTTTTGTGTACATAAAAGGTAAAATTTACCCAGAAGCTCATCTTCTTTTGAATAATTTACTTTTGTTTAAATTGTTGATCAAATTTTAAGTACCGGTATGCTTCATTGTATGTTTAAGATTCGTAAATGCACACCTGTACAGATATCCCATTCTTGTTCTGATTGTAGTGTGTGTGAGCAGTGTGCCTGTGCTGCCTCCCATCACAGACAGTGTGTGTCACCTCAAGGCTGACTGCACCTCTGTGGAGTGCTGTACAGAAATCACCTTCCTACAGAGGTCCTTCAGGACCTCAGTCACCTTGGACCCCTGTAACTTCCTCCTCACTGTCAGCATAGAGCGCATGAAAAGGGAGATCCCCCTCACCGGATACAGCTGGGGTCAGAGTAACAAGCTTGAATGAAATTATTGCTGCAATAGTATTTGGAAGTCTGTTAATTACGGTTGTTAGTTTCTACATGTTAGTTCTAATGGATTTTACATTTATTTACAGGAAAACAAGAGCACCACTGGTTAAATGGAGTTGCAAGACTTGAGTATGTTCTAGATTAATTTTTTTTTACCATGAGCAACCATTTGATTTGTTTAAGAGAATGTATTTGAATAATTTCTAATTTGTTATTCTGCATCATCATTTGAGATTTTTTTTAGTGAAAATTATTTTTCATTAATAACATCAATTATTTAGCTACTCTGTGAAGGACATGTATGGAGAAAGAAAGTACCTTGTGAACATGAATATGAGTTTCTGCTTCGAGTCCTCAGGAGCCTGTCTATCAAGCTTCAAAATTCTGGAGGACACGCTTCTACCAAAGGTCCTCTGTTCCTGGGATAGCACACCAGGTGATGTCTCTATTACTTGTATTTGTACATTAAAGAAAAAGTGAAGACTGACTTAAGTAAAATTTGTTAAGGGTGATATGCAATGCCTAATATTAACTATTATTTATGACTGTGACAGATTTCTCACTGAATGCATGGAAGACCGGCAAAGGGTTAATCCCAGCAGACCCCCTTCCATCTTGGGCACAGTTGGAGTTGTTTGAAGAGCTAGGGATGGCTCAGTATCTGACCCCCTCTGCCTGTGCCAGGGGATCAGGACTGTATGTGGACTCCATGAGTGGAGTAAACAACATTGGATTCAATATCAACTCCAGTGCCTACTCCCAGTGTAAGGATGTTACCTATTGTGTTTAAAGATAAAAAGTACCGTACATGCTTCTCGAATTAATTAGCATATAGAATTACTCTCTCTTTCAAATTCATGGAAATTAGTATTTTTATTTCAATACTAAATGCTAGGGTTTTTTTTAGAATAGCTTTGCTTTTTTTCAGTTTAAAGCAGCACTACAAAAACTTAATAACAGGCATATCATTTTCTCCTCTTTTAGTATGTCAGCTGTCAGTTGACTTTGCTGGTCACCACATGAGCACCACCACGGCTGACAAGGTGACCTGTTACCTGCCCTCCCTGTGTACCGCCGTTGACTGTTGTGTGGAGGTGGAGCCCCTCTCTCGCTCCTTTAATGTCTACCTCCACATTGACCCGTGTAACTACCTGCTGAGGGTGGGCATAGACAACTTCTACTTCAACCAGTCACTCGACAGATACACATTGCGTAAGTAAAGTAATTTTGGTAGTTAACTAACATTTATAGAGTTGTCATATAAGTTGTGTATGGTAGAGTTTCGAAACCTTTGTTCGTTTTGATATTTAGCTTTCTTTTTGACATAATAAGGTACAACAGACAATTTCTTCATGACTGGAATATTGCGTATAAGGTATGTATTCATCATATTTCCAAATAATGATTATATTTTGAAAATCAGGCATTGCTTCGTAGAAATTGCCAGAGTGTATGATTATATTAATCAGAATTAAATTGTTTTTATACATTGATCAGCTACAGCCTAGAGGACCTGACAGATGACCGTGCCTACCTTGTGTCACTGAATGTCAGCGTGTGCACAGAGAGCACCTGTGATGCCACCTATGTCATTCTGAACAACATGATTCTCCCCAAACAGCCCTGTAGCTGGTCTGAAGGATTCGCTGTCCCTGGTCGGTCACTGAATCTTTGTTATTTTATAGAATGAATTTCTGTTTATTGAAATGTTAGAACAATTCTCTGCATAGATTTGATTGATGTTTATATAAGACAAAGTGAAGGGGAGAAAATATGGATAATTTTTTCCAGTAAATATGAGATTTTTAAATTCTTTTTTCAGGCTTTTCCTTCTCCAGCTGGAAGACAAATCATGGCTACATGTCCCCTCTGTCTGAGTCTGAGACGGCTGAACTGATGCTGTACATGAAAATGGGGCGGTATCTGGTGGAGCCTTCTTGTGATGCCACCACTGGGATATACTCTGGGTCCACAGATGGATGGAACAACAGTAAGACTTTGTACCATCAAAACATATGTCTGAGTAACTCATTGCGCAAATGTTTATTGCTTTACATTTTAATACTATCATAAAATCATGTTTTTTAATGTCAAGTTTTATACAGTTTATTTCAATTGTTGTCTTTTCAATCTGTCCAGTTTGTTGATAAACTTTGATTTTAGTTCACTTTGTTATAGGATGGGTATTAATAATTGATATTTTACAAAATGAAGGGAAAATGAAGAACTTTTTTTGATCTCCCAGATTCTTTCAATTTCTATAGAACACGCAAATGACACATACTTTATACAAAGAGGAATTACACTGTTTACTTTTTTTCAGCTTGCACAGCTGCGGAGGGAGTGCCCACCCTGACCACTCACCCCCTGGCCTGTCACCTGGACAGCTCCTGTATGGCTGTAGACTGCTGTGTCCGGGTCAGTGACATTACCAGGAACCTCCATGTTAAACTGACCCTTGACCCCTGTGCCTTCACCATGACCCTACAGATGGAGAGGTACCAAGTGGAAGTGGACCTTCTCACCTACAACTTTGGTAAGTTACACTAAGTCTTGTATTAGTTGAACTTTGTCATGCCAAGCTGTTATCATTCTTATGATATACAGAAAAATTGTTCATTGCATAATTATTGGGAAAAAAAATCAAAAGTGGTTTTTTTTTTCAGGCACTGCTGTGACATATCAGCTAATGGGGATGATCAGAATGATGTAAGTTGGAGTTACATCTATATTTCAGAAGGTTGATTTTCTGTATCTGATTATTTGAATTTTTTCATGTTGTTGAAGAGCTTGATGAAAACTTATTAATATGCTTCATCTGCCATGCTTTTCAGTTTGACACTTGACAACTTGGAATCGCAGAATGAGTATCTGGTCAGCCTTGACCTTCAAGTCTGCCTTGAAAGTGGGTCAGCTTGTGCCATATCTGTGTCTGTGCTGAAGAACACCAAGCTTCAGAAGACAACATGTGATTGGGCAGCAGGATTAGGAGGTAGATAATATATATCAAATTTATTGTATAGGTTTCAAGGGAACAACACTAGATTACAGAAAAATACAATACCAAATCTTTGTTAATAGGATTTTCTCTGGCAACATGGTTAAGTGAACAAGGGGTGAGTGGCAACCCTAATCCATTACCTGACCACCTGCAAAGTCTGGTTCTAGAGGATCATGGGATAGCTATCATGTTGAAGGATACTCCCTGCAGCAGGTCCACAGATCCAAGATACAATGATGTCAGTGGCTGGAGTACACGTAAGGCTTTTGACTTTGTGTTACTGTTACAAGGTTGAAATCTTCAATTCAAGTTTGCCCTCTGTAAATTGGCAATTTTTCCCCACTGTTTTTTTCTTTTAAAGTCTGTTTTCTAATTGGCCAAGTTTTTAATTTGTCCATAGAAATCAATGTTGTGTTCAACTATGTTCAAATATTAGTTTTAAATAGCACAAGTGTTTTACAGTATTTCATAATTATGTTATTTTGTATTTTGATTGGTTTACAGAGTGCCTAAACAGGACAGATTTGGTCAGTCTACCAACAGGCATCAGCTGTCACAACCCGAGCTCCTGCACGGCGGTCTCCTGCTGCCTGGCGATTGAGCGGTTTGGGGGACGTCTGATGGAGGTGTCTCTGGATTACAGTCCCTGCGGGAACTATCTGGACATCACCATAGACAGGATACCCATCAAACAGTACCTCACGGGATTCCAGTATGGTAAGGGCTGGTCTGCTGGGATTACTGTGTGTCTCATAAATGATACAGCTATTTGGTGACTACTAATACAGTAAAACACTTTTAGTATGAACACGGATATAGCGAAATCTCGGATATAGCGAAATTTTATGGAGCCCTCAGCAAAATTCTTTAACTAATCCTTGTAAAATTTTACCATTATAATGAACTTGATTTTAACAAATTAACGGATATAGCGAACTGAATTTAAGTCCCATAGAGATGAAAAATAATGAAATTTTCAGCGTATATAATAAATAGTTTTAAATCGCTGAAAGTTAGCAGTACAAATTGACATAATTGTCAAAATGAGTTTACATTCACATATATTTTGCAATATCCAATCCAATTATTTTAAGTTTTGTAAAAAAAAATATATTTTTATTTAATCCCTAAATAAACACAAATGGTGGTCATATGGAAGAAAACATGTATATAACGAAATCACTATGCTTAGCATTACAAATTCGTTATATGGTTATAGTGAATTATGGATATAGCAAAGTAAATTAAATGGCCCTAGGAGTTTGCTATAACCGAGTTTTACTGTATTCAGACAAAATGAAGATTTTTGTTGTTTCCAACAACAACAGTTACTGTGATATGTACCGTGATATGTACCCATTTGATTTGTAGGCACAGAACACACAGCTTCCTTGAAGGGAATGTTCAAGCTCAAGTAAGATATGCATGTATTTTATTGAAAATCATTGTATTACATACAAGGTCAGTTAAGTGAATGATTATAATTTGACAGATGACATTATTGTGCTTGGCTTAGTAATAACTTGTTACCCCCTACCCCTATCACCACCCCAACCCCACCCACCCTTGGATCAAAAAAAGAGGTGTGCATCATGATTTTTTCATAATTATATGAATGTTCCTTTTTCTAACAGGTACAACATTACAAGAAATGAAGGGCAGAAGAAAATAATGATAGACTTTGAAATGCAGGCATGTTATGAGATGGGATCTTGTGAACAAACATACGTCATGTTACAAAAGACAGAGTTTGACATAAAGGCCTGCACACATAATGAAGGATTCTTAAATTCATGTAAGAATTTGTCTTAAGGGATAATTGATTTCCAGTATTTTTTACTGTGATAAGGATTTTAAATATTACAGTCCAAGTCAAGCATATTATTTAATAAAATTCAAACTGCTTTTAAATTAGTTATAACTTTTATTTTATCCTGTTTTCATGTAAAAATCAACCACTAAACTTTAGGCATAAAATTTCATGGAAAAACTTGTTGATCAATTGCGTATCAATAGCTTTCTCGCTGACCAACTGGCTGGCTGCCCGGTCCATCACTGATGTGGCCTCCATCACAGAGGCTCAGGCAGACAGTCTGTATCTGGAGTTGGGACTGGATCACTTCATGCACTCTACAGACCAGTGTACTCTCTCAGACTCCACGTATGGATCTGCCACCGGGGGGTGGAAAAATGGTAAACATTGTGATTTTACATATTAATTACTAATAAAAGCAATATGTATTGACAAATGGTGAAGTTGTGAAAGATATAGATTTCAGGATCTTTTAAAATTCTAATTTTTTAAGGCGTTGAGCTAATGCTCGGCAGCCTTCTAGCGATCGTCTGGATTGGCAATCGTCCAAAATTCACGCGCTGCACCGCCTTTTAAATGTGCATTATTAAGAAATAAGTTCCTAAAAGTATTAAACGTATTACAAGATTTTTTTCCATTTATTCAACTAAATTGTGTACAAAAAACCCAACTTTGCCTCCCTGGTGATTGACAACTCATTGCATAAGAATAAATTTGCTTAATCAAGAAATGGCGGATGAATACAATCAGGCCTAAGTGTAAAGATTCACTAGATATTATTTTAGTTTATCGCTTACATTTTAATTGGAGACAGTGCCCGATAGAAATAACATTTTAGATGTAAATTTATTTGTTATCGGGCACGGTCTCCAAAATAAATGTAAGCGATAAACGTATCTAGTAATTTCGTTGCAAAAAATAAACTCGATAATGCAGTTAGTTTGGTCGAGCATTTTAGATAGCACGTGTTGTGAATTTGTTTGTAAACAACCATACCATAGGAAATCTTGTTTCAAACGGGAATTGAAATAAATAAATGTATGTTTTATTATTATAATTAGGGACACACTGTTAATGTATTCAAATTATGAACCTGTGAAAGTTGTTCAAAGACTGTTTGAAGCAGAAAGAAACAAATTATTTTTGAACTTTGGAATTTCTTCGATTTTTGCAATTATGATGAGTCATTGTATTAAAAAAGCACCACTACCTATTTTATAAGAAAATATACTGATTTTTGTTTTTAAAGCAGCAGAAAACATAATTCATATACTTTCTATTCTAAGTCTAATATCATTTGATATGACTATTAGTACAGAAATTCAAATTATTGGTATCATTCTATATAAAAGAAAAAAATGTCAGCTCGACGCCTTTGTGGCCGTTCCGGCCTTTGATCTTTTTTAGATTGCCCATCGATTCCTATCAGTTCTCTGGGAAGTATTACTAACACCAAAGTGCGCTGTCACCTGAGGTCCAGCTGTGACTATGTGTCATGCTGTGTGTACGTGGCAGAGGTCAAGAGACATGTCAGGGTGGACATGGGGTTGGATGTGTGTAACCACACCCTCAGTGGAGCCATCGATAACTTAGCTGTCTCCACAGATCTCATGAATTACAATTGGGGTGAGTTTCAAAGTCCATTTGATGTAAAATGGATCATTGATCATATCCTTTTGAGAACATTGCAATTTGCACCTTCTTGTCTTGCAATCTCTTTTTGCGGGATGGGCATCATTTTTTTTTTTTTTTTCAAATAATGCAAACATTTAGATATATTTAGTGATTAGGCTATTTTACTGTCTGTCTGATGGAAATTTTTTATCTTTATTCTTACAGATACAGACAAAATATTTAGCCTTCATGGTGTGATCAATTGGAAGTGAGTATTATTAAAGAATTGCATTGATCATGATAATTACCATGATTATGATATTACAATTTATTTTAAGCATTAATCAAAAGAGTGACTTTATTGATAGTGATTCAATTTGCTGGATTTTCTTAATCTATGAAAAAAAAATTATCAAGCTTGTTCTTTAAAAATTAATTAATATTTACATTTGCAAATTTGTTTCCTTATATGAACTTAAAGAACAGTGAAAACGTTCAATCCTGTGTGAACTTTTTCACGAAGTCACAATGATCATCGCACATACTTATCGCTTGCATGATTGTTAACATTAAAAACATGGTTATTTTAATGATTCTGAACGGTTTGCCTTTTCCAACGTAAATATAAGTAATAACGACAATGTTAAAAAGTTCATCGGGATATGATCGTCTGAGCAGCCCTTTGGGCTTCATAGTATTTGATCACATGACCAACAAAGTTCATATCCCGTTGAACTTTTTAACTTGCTGTTTATTTCTTAATTAAATATCACTAAACACTCATATATGACATCATCATTGTCCACAGAACCCGATTGGTGGACATCCCTTCCCAGCATGCTCACATAGCGGTGTTCACAATTAGCACCTGTTTTGAAAGCAGCTCGTGTTATGAAGAGAAGATCCTTGATAACACCATTTTCCTGAAGGATTCATGTGACTGGACAACAGGACTTGAGAGTGAGTTGTTGAAAAAGTATTATACAGTGTCTTGCAACCTGTCCTCTCAACTTAATTAATGTTTGTGACAAAACGTTTAGTATAGTCAATGCATGCTATGAAGACAGAACTGATGGTTTGCTATGGTCTTTTGTGTAGCTATGTAAGTGTGTGTATCTGTACCTCCATTCTATTTTTGTCTGCTAGGTGGATTCTCTGCTTCTGCATGGATGACAAGTAGAGGATATACATCCCCCCTGAGCCCCTCACAGACAGCAGAGCTGATGACAGAACTGGACAGCCAGCAGTACTTGCTGAACACACCCTGTGATTCCACAGCTGGGATATATGCCTCTCCAACTGGTGGATGGACCAATGGTGAGCTCGAAAAAAATTCAATTTCTTTTTACAATACTGCCAGTAACATTTTCAAAAGTGAACTATATTTAGATTTAAAATAACCAGAAAGAATAGCAACACCAAGGCTTGAACTCAAGACTCTTCAGTTTGAAAACCAATGCATTACTAACTGAGCTAAAGGGTTAACCTACTACCTAGTGCTAGTAGAAACGTGGCAATGTGCGGCTATTACAATCATTCTTAATAGACTCTCAAAAAGTTGATAATTTTTTTTTTAAACAGTTTTGTGATTATTCTTTCAGGATGTACTTCCTCTGTGACTTTACCAGATATCAGCTCTGTACCAAGTGTTTGTCACCTGGACAACACCTGTACAGGTGTCAACTGCTGCCTCTCTCCCTCACTCCTCAGCCACTCACTCAATGTCAGGGTCAGTCTGGATCCCTGTGCTTACCTGATGACCATCTACCTGGAAAAACTCCAGATCAGTGTGGATCTGTACAACTATACACAAGGTAGGACTGCTTGGTCAACTGGAGTTGGCTATTTTTGATAAAAAGAAATTTTCTTTTTATCTGAAAAGTTTTCATTTGAAATATTTTTAATTGTAGGCACAAGTTTGAGATATTTCTTGAATGGCATGCTTGGCATAGAGTGAGTAGCTTATTATTCCATGAATTCTATATTTTATGAACTTAAATGGCTATCATATGTGCATTGGCTGAATTTAAAATAAAAGGTTTATTGGTCAACTATTTAAAAAATGAGAAAAATAAATATGATTATGTGTTCCCTTAAATATTTTGTACATCAGAATCAATATCTGAATGTCAGAAAATATTTTAACAATGTTTGAAATTTTGTGTTGAAACTTGAAAACTTGAAAAGAAATTATATAGTTTAGTTTCAATGGAAATTCATTTCTTTCATAGAATAAGTTACCATGAGCTTCGAGCAGAGAGAAAGTACATTGTGAACTTGGAGCTCAGTGTGTGCTTTGAAAGTTCAACCTGTGCAGTGGTTGCCTCAGTTTTACTGAACACAGCCTTACCCCAGAAAGACTGTGAAAGATCTGCTGAAATGAGTAATTATCAGCAATAAAATATTTAGTTCTTTGTACCTCAGACATGATTATACCTGCGTTTTTCATTAAATATATTAAAAAATTTCCTTTCATTTAATAATATTTAGTTATCTTTGTTAATATGATAAACGACCTAAAAGATTGAATTATCTAAACAGGTTTCTCAGTGAACAACTTCATCGATTCTAAAGGATTCTCCCCAACCCTCTCTCCTCTACCAGAACACCTTCAAATGAGAGTGATGGAAGAACACCGGATAGCTAACATGATGAAGCAGCCGGCCTGTAACCGAGTAACTGATGCTATCTATTCCTCCACCACCCCTGTCAATGGCTGGAGATCAGGTCAGTCAGCAGAGATCTTAGAGAATCAGAGTCTTAAAATTGATGGTGTTAGGTTGTCACCAGGAAAACACCAAATCATTGAATAAATCTTTTTGACACTTTGCTCTTGATATTGTCAATTTATCAATTAAATCCTTGAGATTTTGGTCAGATGTATTTAAGTCCATGCATGCTTTTTGGTATTTATATTTCATTTTTAATCCTTGTACATTTTGTTATGTATTTGAGTCTTTGCTTTTGGTATTTCTAAAAAGGAAGAAGGACACCCCCCCCCCCCCCCCCCAACTCTTGATGTTGTATCTTTTACTATTTCAGTCTTTTTTATGATAAATATAAGTCATATATCCACTGTTATTTTGAAGACTGCCTCCCAGCACCAATACTAACGGACCTTAGTGGGCAGACTATCACATGTTACAACCCGGCCAGCTGTACCGCCACTACATGTTGTATGGAGATCGACCGACTGGACGGACGGAGCATGGAGGTAGATCTGGACTTCAATCAGTGTGCCAACTACATGGACGTAATGGTGGAGAGGGTACCAGTCAGAATGTACATCACAGACATCGCACTCAATGGTTTGTTCTTCAGTTACTCTCTTTCTGTCAAATTGAGTAAGGCTGGCAATTAGCTTAATGCATAATTATAATAGTAAAAATGTCTCTTTTTAAATGGTATCCTTCTATATTGGATTACAGGTACAGTTTATGCAGTGGGGTTGAAGGGAATGTTTATAGCAAGGTGAGTTTTTTGGACAGTCTTTGTGAGAAATGAGTATGCTTTGAAAAATTTGTGGGTTGTAGACATTTACTAATATGCTGACTTGCAGTCTATTTTCAGAATCAGTACATTGTACAACCAACAAATTTGATTGTACCATATGTACTGATACAATAACATGCTGTCCATTTTTTTTCAGGATATCCATAACTACAGACAAGGAAAACAGCGAGTACCAGTTTACACATAGCGTATCAGCTTGTTATATTCCTGGGACTTGTGATCAAACTTACAACATCTTTCAGAACACAAAATTCATCATCAAAACCTGTGACTACACTGGGGGGTTTCTTGATTCAAGTATGTACATGTACATGTATACAATTTACTCAGAGGTGTGACTGTTCTTGTTATTTTCACGGAAGAAAAATTGACAAACTTAATACCATGAAATTGATAAACTTGATCCTATAATTTGAAAATTTATGTGTCAATAAAATAAAAATACTTTCTTTAATTACTTTCAGCTTTCTCACTGACCAACTGGCTGGCTGCCCGGTCCATCCATGATGTGGCCTCAATCACAGAGGCTCAGGCAGACAGTCTGTATCTTGAGTTGGGACTGGATCACTTCATGTACAGCACAGACCAGTGTAACCTCTCAGATTCCACTTATGGATCTGCTACAGCAGGGTGGATAAATGGTACCATATGCATGCTATATTGGTTCTGCAAATTGACTTGTCCATTATAAACACAGTCTTATTTTAGCCAAAAGAGAAAATTATTTTTAAGTATGCTGGGCCATTTAACTTTGGTAAAAGAGTTTTTGAAATCAGGATGCTTTTTTTTGTCAGAATGTCCAAATATTCCAACATCAGCACTAGGAAGTATTGCAAAACCAACTGAGATCCACTGTCATGTGACTTCATCATGTGATCAAATCTCCTGCTGCGTATACCTTGCTCCTGTCAAACGTCATATTGAGGTGCAGACCAGATTTAACTTCTGTGGATATAAAGTGGATGCCAGCATAGACAAACTGAAAGATAGCACTGATCTACTGGATTATGTTTGGGGTAGGTTCTACACAAGTTTCTTATACAATTCACTAGTGTTTGATAAATGAGTTGAGTATTGTCTTGAAGTGCAAAATCTCCTGCAGAAATGTAAAGGAAATTTTAAAGAAAATTTCGTTTGCTTTCAGGAACATCAAAACAGTTCAATTTGAATGGAGTAGTGAAATGGAAGTAAGTTTAAAAATTTAGTTGAGCATGATTTTGAAATTTTCAATGTTTGACAGTTTAGTAATTCTTTTTTTTATTGACAGAATTTCTTTTTTCGTCAATATCGAACATTTCTAATAAGACTTATGTCTTCTAATGTAGGATGAATCTGGAGAACTTGGAATCTCAAAACAAATACATAGGAAACCTTGAAATTCAAGCCTGCTTTGAAGCTGGCACTTGCATTATTAGTGAGAACGTCTTGCACAACACCAAGATTCCAAGAGCTGTTTGTGACTGGACCCTCGGACTTCAAGGTCAATTTTGTGTCATTTATTTACAATAAAATAAAAATATTTAAATTGATGTATTAAGCTAGTTGCTGTATCAAGGTAAATCTACCTTAGGTAAATACTGACCTTTTTTAATCCTATAGGATTGAGTTTATCTGCCTGGTTAACCAATAGAGGGGAGATTGCAGGTCTCAGCCCACTCAGGAGCTTCCTGCGGTCCGAGCTCCTGGAGGATCATGGAATAGAAAACATGATGAAGAGTCCCTCTTGCAGTAGGACAACAGACACTGATTACGTATCAGCCGGGTCAGACGGGTGGAACCTTAGTAAGTTTACAACTATGTAGTAAAGCAAAGATGCTTTCAAGATGAGAGAGACTCATGCAAACTTTATTGTTTAGAGCAAGACCAACACATTAAGTAGGTATGGGACACCTGTCAATATTAAAGTACATTATAATCAAAATACTTTCACAGGTTAAAAATTTTCAAATTTTACATATTTGACCAAAAAATGTTCGAAATTTTTTTAGAATGGTAAAAATTATAAAAGCCCCTGTGGGTTTCAAACTCATGACATAAATATTCATAGTTATTGCGCTACACTGTTAGATAACAATTTTGGGAAAGAAAACATAAATTTTATAAAATCATACTTGATTTCATGGTTTATTTTGATAGGAAATATGTCGCAATATCTAGATGTCCCATACCACTATAAGAAGCTACTCTCTTTTTTCGCAAGTTTAATGCATATTTGATGCTATTCAAATTGTATGGCTGAATGTACATTATGTGTTTTACACTAATAGCCTGTCCAAGTCCACCTACACTGAGGAACATGTCTGGAGATGCCATGACCTGTTTAATGCCCTCCTCCTGTTCAGCAGTCAGGTGTTGTCTTGATGTATCCAGACTCTCTGGACAGTCAGTCGAGGTGTCCCTGGATTTCAGTCAGTGTGGAAACTACCTGGACATCACTGTGGAAAAGATCACTGTCAAGCACTACCTGAACAGCTTCACATTTGGTATGATGTTACCTATCTGTCTGCATATTTGGCTCTGTCCCTCTCTCCGTCTCTCTCTCTCTCTCTCTGTCTCTTTCTTTGTCTCTCTGAAACTAATGTGCCGCCTTGTTTTGGATAATCAAATATTGTATATTGCAGGTGTTGAGCATAAAATGTCTTTAAGAGGAATGTTTGAAGTGAGGCAAGTACAAGTATTATGATTGTAGCCTTTGAATTCAAACTCTTGTTTCTTCGTTACAAAAGATGAAAAGTTAAACAATGATCAATATATTGTTTGTAGGTACAAGGTCACACAAGCTGCTGGTGTTTACAAAGTGGACATGTCCGCCCACGTGTGTTATGAAGATGGTGGTGCTTGTGCCGAGGACTTCACCATATTTAGAGACACAGAATTCGCGATCAAAACCTGCACCTACAAAGATGGACTATTAAACCCAGGTAATAAAAAAAAAATATATGTATGTTCCAAGGATTTGACATTAACAAAAAATAATTGAAATCTAGCTCTATAAAGTCAACCCTGATTAATACATGTATTATCATTATAGTGAACAACTATATTTGGTTCATAATTATCTGATACTTTCAGCTTTCTCGCTGACCAACTGGCTGGCTGCCCGGTCCATCCCTGATGAGGCCTCCATCACAGAGGCCCAGGCAGACAGTCTGTATCTGGAGTTGGGACTGGATCACTTCATGGACTCCACAGACCAGTGTACCCTCTCAGATTCCACATTTGGATCTGCTATAGGAGGATGGAATAATGGTTTGTTTAAAAACTCTTCATCTATTGGATTTCTCAATCATCTGCAAAATACACAATCATATGAGTGTTTTTTAAATTTTTTAATTTTAGGCTGCTCAACAAGTACATCATCCCTGACTGTTCCATCTGATGCGGACAAAGTTAGATGTTACATCCCATCCACCTGTGAGTTTGTGCGATGCTGTGTATACATAGAGCCAGTGAAACGACATGTGGAGTTGCAACTCAATATGACTACTTGTACTTACAAAATGGTGACAGCAGCTGGAAATGGAGTAGTCAGAGCAGAAAGGGATCTGTTCAACTATGTTTGGGGTAAATACGGACAACTAATGTTTTTTAACCAAAGATTTTGAGTAAAAAAAATTGCATTTTTTGTCAGTGAATTTAAAAAAAAATAGATTTTTTGACTGAAAGTGATATGTTTTTCATTGAAATAGGAACAACAAATGAAGAAATTCAAATTCATGGTGTAGTAAAATGGGGGTAAGTTTACTGTGTATAGACATACTGAGGTATTTTTCTACATTATATTAAAGTCAAATCAATTTTTAAATTGATTTATATACAAATAAATCTTTTCCAGGAATGAGGTGACACATGATCAAGCTGCATCAAAGTTCTCAGTTGATGGCACTGTTTCTCTGTGCTATGAGGCTAGCTCCTGTACAGACATCACCTTGAACTATGAACTGGGCTACCAGTCCTGTGCATCAATGGTCCTGTCAGCCAACTACATGCCAGGTATCTAATAAATTATAGAAAAAGCTAAATGTGATTTTATTTTTTCTTCTTATACTTTACTTCATTGTTTAGATGTTTGGTGTACATGCATCAATCAAATGAGTTCAGTAAAGTATATTGTAAAGTAGACAGTATCTTGTTTGGTTCTTATGTTACTAGGCGTGCCATTTGGACTTTGGAAGCAGACTCAGTGTTCAGCATTTACACCCACTACAAGTAAGTATGATGTGTATTTAGACATAGTATCTTCCATGTGGAGCAGACACAATATTTGTCTTTATCTCTTCTGCAAAAGAGTGGGTATTTTGATTTGGTTTCTCAGTCTGACCACCAGTCCTACATTATTTTTATTTTTAACTGATACACATAGCTTTATTAACATACATGTACATTTATCTCGAAATTTCATGAACTCTGGTAAATAAACGAAATTTTAAATTGCAACTTTGTATGTCTTGATGAAGACACCTGTTGGTTTTAAGGTGCAAAAACCTAGGTCAAATTTTGTATTATTTTCATTAAAATTGTTTCCAGATGACATTTTGTAATAATAAATCTCTTTTGGGCTTAAGATGATTATTACAACTTTAGGAAGACTGCTATTGATATTAAGCCCAAGAGGTCAAAAACACAAATGCAGCGGATAGAGTGTTTATGTAGATTTCCATGTCAAATATTGCCAACCAATATCTAGGGGGAGTTCAAATTTAATATTAAACTAAATCACACACCAGGGAATCAGATGAGTGATATGTTCTATCTTAGACTCCTATTTGGAAAGTGTAAACAAAGTAATTTGAATTTAGAAAAATTTCTAATTTCATTATTTTTTTTAAAGCTTGCCCAGACATCACCCCAGGCTCAAAATGTGTTGCTTTGACAGACTGTACTGGAGTTGAGTGCTGCTTTGACACCAATTTTGAGCTTGGTCCCAGAAATGTTTACGTTAAAATCCGTATCAACTGTACCTCAAATGAATTGGAGTATGAAATTGAAACAGACAAAGACAGAAAAGGCTTAGCAACATTAACAGATGGTATCATATTAAAACTATGAATTAGAAATTGATATAATTTATTTTTGATACTTGATTTAAAACAATTACAATGGTAATGGACGAGTGTAACATCTGGAATTGCTACAACTGTCTTGCAGGGTATGGAGTTAGAATTGTAACTTCTTTTCTTGCAGGCAGTACAGAAACAGAGACTATTGGAGCTGCACCCACATTCAATTTGAGCTACTCCAAGACAGTTGACAACGGCACTCATGAAATGACTGCCTCATTCACGATAAAAACAGGCACCTCCCCCGTGACCTCGGTGATGCATGATGTAATAGATGGTACTGCCATCATTGTCACACCCTCATGCACTGCAAGGAAGAGAAAGCGCCGATCACTCAGTGTCACTCAGTAAGTGAATGATAACCAGGTGTAGCTGATGGAGTACTTGTTTAGTCTAAACTAGGACTAGTGATAGTTAATAAATGCTCACATATATGTACTTCGTGCTAACTTGGATATTAGAGGACAATCTCTATCTATATATTTACTAACATTATTATTACAAATAAATATTTACACATGTTATTCAATGATATTAAGTATAATTTCAATTATATTTTCATCAAAACTAACAATCAGTATGTCAAATGATACTTCAACCCCTGATAAAGATATCAAGAGGAGAGTATGTGAATGGGATGAAGAGAGTTCTTGAATTGGTCTATGGGATGAAGAAAGTGTTTGTTTTGCAGACTTGACCCCACAGACTTCAAGGCTGGGGTGAGGACCCTGCTACAGAGTGGAGCCAGCAATGAGGACATCGAGGAATTCAGGATCCTATGTCAGGACCATGCAGTGAGTGCCTCCTCATTTGGCAATCAATAATGAATAATCAAATTCAATTTTATGAATGAAAGTGCCTCACATGATTAATACACATCATTGGAGATTTATTTCATCTGATGTTTTTACCTGGCTTGTCTTATATTCATGAATTGTGTAGTATTTGCACCTGTTTTCATGACAATACACAGTTATTGGCCTCTTCTTGAGATTTATCAAACTTTATTAAAAGGGTGAAATGTATGGATGATTTTGGACTTTAAATGTTGGATTTTTTTTCCAGAAATCTAAGAGGTTGACAAACATGGTCAGTACCTTTTTATCCAATGATGATGCAAGAACCAGTATGAAGACCCAGATAGTGTCTCTTGGTGTGAACAATCCCTTGGCTCTACCAGTACTGAACAATGTCACAGATAATACAACTGTAATGGGAGGTAACTAACATCTATGTTCAAGTCATACTTGTACATGGCTACTGAAAAACTTAAGTATGTAAAGAATTAAGGCTATTTCAATTAGTTAAAGTCATATGCTTACCATTTTCCTACACAATCATACATGCATGTATCCAGATTCTTTAACACATTTTACAAGTATGCATAATTTTACAGTCCTTTAAGAGCATGAACATGTTTACCCGTGAATTATGAATCAAAGAATTTCTTAAGCTTGATAAAATAATATATCGATGAAAAAATGATTTGTGGGGACTATTTTAGTGGAATCCATTGAGAACTTGATGGGTCCAGGGCCATCTCCATCAGGGGAGAAAGATGGTGGTATATATATGGTGGGTCAAGGCCTCAATGCCAAAGGGACAAAACTCCTGAGTCAGAAGTTGGCCTGTTTGACCATTGGAGATCTGGAGGCTCTGCTTAACTTCAAGAACATGAACTCTTCCCAAGTGTCCCAGCTCCTGTCTCAACTGAAAGACTTGGCCAAGGCTCTGGTAGGTGTAGCCTTATTTTTGCTATTGCATGGTGACATGATGAAGCTTAGACTATTCATCTTCATTGACTTTAAGTAGTGTTTTCATCTACAATAACTAGGATTTACAAATATTTCATGTACCAATCCAAAGACGTCTTGTCATTTAAAAATTCTGATAGGAAATTATATACATGTTCTCATTATTTTGGTGTTGTTTTTGCACAGTATTCTGACTTCAACAGCCGACTTAACCTCAGTAGCAGCACTGAGAGTATTTTTAAGAAGTTTGATTTGGAGCTGTCTGGAAGCCAAGAATTCCCAACACAAACTGTCAATGTATTCTCCTACAGCAAGATGTTCTTTGTGGGAGGCCTCATCAAAATGAACTTTGGTAAAAGATCTCTTAAAATTATTGGAATGTGATTTTCTTTTCTAGCATAGTAGTTTTGCAAGTTAAGAGTTTGCATTATTTCTTTTACAAATTACTCTAAGCTAGAAATTGCAAAATTTGATAAAGATTAAAAAATAAAATTTTAAATATGCAGGATTCAGTGCTGTTGGAAGCTTGAGTTCCAAGTTCTCTGCCAATGTGAAGGTTATGGACATGACGGGGAATGCTAAGGTGGATCCTTATGGGAGTGTGATGGTATCTGGACAGCTCTCTGTTGGAAACTTCTTTCAAGGGTCTCTCAAACTAGAAGGAAGCATGATCGATGTGCATTTCCCATCAACTGCTGAATTAAGCTTTAACAAATTTCCTCTGGAAGTGGGGTAAAATGTTTTGTGTTGATACATTGTTACAAAGTTTGTTAAAAGTGTATGAGTATCTGTCAAACAATTTAAAATAAAAAATAATTCGAACTATATTTTCTTCATAGAGTTCAAATGTATTTGAACCTAAAACCAGTGAAGCTAGCACTGGAAGCCAAAGTGGTCATGAATGTCGACCTGGGTTTTGTGCAGTTCCAGCGTGAGCTGTTTAGGTCCACCCTGTGGAATTACAAGTCCCCGACCATCCAGAGACTGCTGATAGATCTGAAGAAGCAGGAGCAGGACCAGACGCCACCAGAAATCAGGAGCTTTGGGGTACAATGTTTCTTTCTCAAAAATGTTTAAACAAGTATTGTATACAGAGTTATTTTCGTCCTTTCTCACTTGCAAACGGTTTCGCCCTGTCTTGAATTTGCCCTGACAAAGTTGTGAGTGAAGAAAAATAGTTTGAGACATAAAAATTCCCTCAGTCTCAAATTGCTGACAAAGAGGGCGAAAGGGGCAAAAAATAAAAACGGGGGGGTGGGGGGGGGGGGAGGAATATTATCCTGTATACCGTATCTAACTTGTATTGTCTCAAACTTTTCAAAACTCCTCCCATAAATGTTTAGGATTAATATAACATCCCTTCACCTAACCTCACCAATCCTTTCTGGCACATAAGTGTACTAACTGGCACATAAAGCCCTACTACACTGTCTCCACTTGCCTGTCTCTACCTAATGCCCTTGCTGATGCCCAGTTTAATATCAATGGATGGTCATTCCTTAATGATCTGAG
The DNA here is from genome assembly GCA_033439105.1 of Magallana nippona. Taxonomy (NCBI): domain Eukaryota; kingdom Metazoa; phylum Mollusca; class Bivalvia; order Ostreida; family Ostreidae; genus Magallana; species Magallana nippona. The sequence continues at coordinate 37,050,048 of CM065922.1, forward strand.
TAAATTTTGCAGAATTCGACCAGTGAAGGTCGGTGTGGAGTGATACAGGAGGTGGGTAGAGATTACAAGGAGCCTATGTTCCGTGTGTTCCTGGATGCGGGAGACGACCTCAGTGACATCAACATGACACTGGACATAGGAACTGTTCCAGGAGGAAAGGACGTCATTGCCGGAAAGGAGCTTGGAGGATTCTCCACCATGCTGAATGATGTAGGTCATATTATGAAACTAGAGGTGTCAGCTTCTCATTAGAATTCAAACCAAAATACAAATGTAATCAAAATATTAAATGCATAAAAAATGTAATCAATAGCTACAGTGCTTGATTTTTGAAAATAATATTTTTCAGGTTTTGAGTCCTTCCGGGGTACCTCTCTACTTCTCTGTGTATGTCACCAATCAAGCAGGAGAAACTGCAACAGCCATTTGTTCCCTATTGACCTACGATGTCACACTCCCAGGAGGTAGGATGGGAGTGGCCTTCCGGTCAACCAGTAACCCCGGCGTGCTGAAGGCCACAGTAACAGTGTACGAGGACTCGCCCATCACCGAGAGCAGGGTGGCTGTGGGGTACGGGAAGGGGATAGATGGGAGTCAAATCGTAGGCTGGACCACAGTCAATCTACAGGAAAACATAGTGGATTACAACGTTGGTAAGTTTTTTGCAAAGCTTTGCTGTACAACCAAAAATTGAGATGATTAAGATAGCTTTAGAAATGAATAAGTTGGATGTTCATCTTAAAAATAATATTGATATTGTGTATACAAAGCAATATTCTTATTACTGAATTTTCTTTAAAAAGTGGTTTAGTTGGTTTCAATTCAGATCATTTGTTGGGTTTGAAAATTGATGTCTATTTAACAGGCAATGACCCAACCCATGAGAAAGTGATGAAGCTGTTTTCCGCTGGTAAGATAGCTCGCCTGGTGGGGACTGGTATTGTAAGTGCCTCCCACTCAAAGATAGCCACAGTGGGCGAGTGTGCCACTCTGTGTAACGGCATGCACGTCACCAAATGTCTCAGCTACAACTACGATTTTGGCAGCAGTGGACATTGTGAACTGTTGGAGGTCATTGAAGGACAAGACTACAAAACATCAGTTGTAAGTGAAACTGTTACAATTTATATTGTATGGCTTTGAATGTAATACCTGCTATAGAAAAATTGTGATTTTATTACGATCACCATATTAAAAAGTTGGTAGAAGATTTTAGTACTGTCATGACTTTTTCATTCATCTACAATCATTATAACTTGGTTAATTTTTTCTACCTCTCTATAAATATATAGCTCATATGTAAATGTATTGCTACAATTGTGATTGAATTCTTTATCTTTGCTTTGTTTGAAATTGATTTTATGTGTATTACATATATAAAAATTATGCTTTTCAAGTATATATCAGAGGATATTAATTCTTCCTACAGGATGGCCTATACATGCACTATGAAAAGCTAGGAGTTGGGTCTAACAGAGGATTTGAGTACAACAACCTGAACCTTCTCCACAATCAACTGTACTTCTTCAATTTCCAAGTGGTCAATTCCCTGGGCTTTACCAACATTTTGTCCTCTGACCCAATTTTGACAGATTTCACCCCACCAACTCCAACCTCCGGTACTTATGAAATTTTGTTTGGCTTTTATTATAAAATCTGAATGCCAGAACATTTTTTAAATGGAAAAGAGAATCATTTAAGATGTGTTGCAAAAATTGTTTACAAAGTTGTTTGTTTCAATTTAAGGGCAAATCAGAGTGACCAGTGACACAACAGAGACCCTCCCCTGTTCTACTGTAATCCCAGCAGACAGGGACGACTGGCAGAGGTTGTACTGTGTGGGGGTGGATCCAAACACTCACAACCACCGGGTCATTGTGGACGGTCCAGGCTCGGAAACTGTGTACAATGGACATGAATTCAAAACTGACCTCCTCTATACCAGAGCCAATCAGTATATATCTGGTGAGGCTACATAATAAAGCAATTGATTAACAGCAAACTCTTATTTCTGAAGTATGTTGTTTGCATCTGGGACAGTGTTTTCATTTTTTTCTGAAAGAATACAAAGAAAATTTAATGTAAGATAATTTAGAGCATATTTCTATATTTGAGCTTTAATTCATGTTTAACATTTTTAACAAATACTCATATGATCTGGTAAATAATGTTAGTTTAACATTCTGTTGTAATTAGGTACACTTGAGTTTTAAGCACTATGGAACAGAAATATATTGAGAGTTTATTAGATTTTTAGTTTATTATTGAGAGTAATAGAGATAAGTTTATTTTACCAACTGCATGGTTCTTATCACTTGTGATAATTTCAATGGTTGGTTGTAGCAAACTGGGATGGCATCCACGACAATGAGACCGGATTGCTTGGTTTCTCGGTGGGAGTTGGACTGACCCATTGTGATGACACGGTCTACAAATTCCATGACCCCCACGGTCACCTCCTGGACTTCTCCCAGTGGACCTACAGTGTCATCATGACCCCCATACCAGCTCCCTACTCAGTACTGCCAGGTCTGTGTCCTGATCTGAGAATTTTACAAATCAGTAGCATAAAGATTTTTCTATCATAAGTACTGCAAAACACCAGTTTCTAGTATATATTTGATAATTCTTCAAGTCAACAGAGGATCAACATGATGCTTTCCAAGCAGATGCAAAAAAGTATTAATATCAGTTTAAGAATCTCTACATTTCTTTTGGTCAGTATTTTCCAATTCTTTTGTTTGTAGATGGGAAGTACTACATCACGGTGAGGGCGATTAACAGGGTGGAGTATGGAGGACCCCTGGCTACCTCCGTTTGTCACGCTACAGCCTATGCCATAGACAACTCCCCTCCCATTGTGTACGAGATCTTCAACGTCCAGTACAATGAGGAGACTTACAACCTGACACTGTCACACAACTCATCGTAAGAATTAGGAGAGATTCCCAAAATTTAAATATGTGAACTGGTGTTTTAATTACTGAATCTTTAATATTTCAGACAATTGTTCTTGCCTATACCTATCTCAATTCTCTCTAGACCAAAAGTTGCAACAAGGCAGTAAATTTCATTAACATGCTTATAGAAAGTTTAGCAATTATTTATTAGGGAATTCTTAATGGTGTAATGCATTCATTTATTAGGGATCCACACTCGGGGTTAAGCAGAAATGACCTCTGTCTGGGCCACACCCCTCGAGACTGTGATGAGCTGGCCTGGACCCAGATAGACTACTCACCAAACATATCCTTTATACATCAGATGACTGACGGAAAGGAAATCTTTGTCAAAATCAAAGCGGTCAACAATGGTAAGTACTTTGATGTTTCCAATGTCACTCAAAACGTTATAATAGGATTTTGAAAAATAATGATTTTACTTTACATTTGCTCTAATGCTTGTTATTTTTTAAGGAAGAATTTTGTTCATTTCAGTGTGTTTAAGCAGAATCGTTGCAATTTTTTTTATTTCAGTGGATTTAAGAAGCATCGGTGTGGCCAATGCCTCCATCATTGTAGACAGATCAGCACCAGTCCCAGGAAATGTATACGATGGGGAAACAGCTGGACAGGACGTTATGTATACAAAGGATCAGGACAAGGTAATGCTTCATGTTAAATGCTGATATAATGCATACATGTACAGTCAAAGTCAAAGATTTGTTTGATTTGTATGTCTTTCTGTCCACATCTTTAACTTCCCACCTAATATTTGAACTATGCCTATACAAAATGAAGAATTCAGTGCTTGTTGACCAAGGTCAATGGCATACATTACTTGTAAAGATCATTTTTCTACCAAGATGTTTTCACACATTTTTATTTGTTGTATTTTTTCTATGTTTAGATTTGTGCAAACTGGGAAGGATTTAGTGATGCAGAATCAGGCATTGCACTCTACATTGTGAATGTATGGACATTAGAAAGTGGAGTAACTACAAAAGTTGTGAACGATACTCAGTTTTCAAGAACCACAAGTTCTGCTTGTTTTGACTTAGCAGCAGGAAATCATCTCCAACATGGAAAAATGTATTATGTAACAGTCCAAGCCTTCAACAGTGCTAACAAACAGTTAAATGTGTCAGCCACATCAGATGGAGGCAAGTTCTACAAGAATTTTATGAAAGATTTTCTGTTCATGTGTTATATTCTGGTGCTTTTTTATAATAATATCAAGAGCAGTATATCTAAATTATGCAGTCTACGAACCTCACATTTTTTATGTTTGTCTACATTATAATTCTCTTTAATGTTCATTAACAGTGCTTGTGGATACCACCAACCCAGTGTCCGGGACAGTGGTGGATGGGAAGGATGCCGCCTTCACAGACGTACAGTACACCACCAGCCGCGCAATGGTGGAGGTTCAGTGGAAGGACTTCAATGACCCAGAGTCCTTCATCCGGAACTATCAAGTACAAGTCCACAGAGCCAGGTAGGGTCTAAGGTGGAGTGAGTTGTTTGGTATAAACTCTGCAAGATGTGTGAGTATACTTAAACATGTACTTGGCAGTGTTATGCTTGCAATTACAAAACTCAAAGATGCAATCATTTTGGAATCCCTGAAGGAGCTATGGAAGCATTTTTTGTTGTCCTTAAGTCTCGAAAACAATGTAGTAGACAAACTCTAGACATGTTAATACATGTATTCAATTGATGTTGAAAAACTTCAATTATATGGCTATGCATAAACATGTATTATATATTTTTCAACACTTTCAGGAACCTTGGAACAAGCTATGAGTTGCTGAGAGATTGGTCCACGTTCAGTAACACCTCCTCAAGTGTCACCTGGCTGAACTTTGACCTTGAACACAAGGATCGAGTCAAGACAGAGCTAAAGGTCACCAATGGAGCCCTGAACTCTGTGACACAGCAAACAGATGGCTTTGTGGTGGATCTGAGTCCCCCAGAACTGGAGCATTTGTGGGATGGATTAGGGAGTTCGGACATCATGTATCAGGTATGAAGTCCTCACAGATAATATTTTTTCTTCAAAAGTTGAATATGTCTTGAATCAGAGATTAAAATTTAATGTATATGTTGTGATTTTCAGGATGTGACGGATCGCCTTCATGTTACCTTTTCTTTCAAAGACGATGAGTCAGGAATAAAACAATACCAGTTTCAAATTTATGAGTTGTACCATGGCACAAGAATGATAAAATACCCAAGTAATATCTAATTGTCACATCGCAGCTTTAAAACAATAATCAATTAATTAATTGGGTTTTTTTTCTCTTAACTTGCAACCTTTATTATTGTTCTTGCAGCAACCCACACATGGAACACCATTGTATCTGGGTCACTGACCAGCTACACATGGACAGGACTGAGTCTGAGACAGGGGGCGCTGTATACTGTCAGGGTGGCAGCGGTCAACAATGCTGGCTTCATGTCCTCCTTTGAGACCAATGGAGTCATCATTGACACCACATCACCTTTAGTAAGTTCTTCAACTTGTTAATGTTGAATGAAGAATGGAAATCATTTCAACATGCAGCTTTACAATATGTTCTAGATGCACAGTAAAACATGCTTCTTGCAAATTGCTAGGAATGACAAACTTCAATTTGTCATATCGTAATTTGTTATAACATTATGGATATGAAAATTTTATGACGAGGGTTAATAAAATTGACTTTACTGTAAGCATGATTTTGTTCTTACATGTATGAGCTTGTTTTCTGTTAACATGTTTGCTGTACATAATCACAAATTAAAAAAACAAAAGAAATTATCTCTGTTTTGTGTTGTAGGTTCATTGGTTGAGAGTGGGTGTGATGGCAGAGATAGCTGAAGAGTTGGTCAGTGGTTATGTGCACCAGGCTGACAGAGAGGGGATCATGGTGGCCTGGGATATAGAAGACCACCAGTCTGGGATAGTCAAACACGAGCTGGCAGTGGGAACCACACCAGGTTATTCTTCCTAATACACAGGAATCAAATATCATTATAATAGGAACAAATTTTAAACTTTAAGAAATCGTTTTTGGTAATATATTTAATGTTTTAGGAGGAACTGATGTACTAAACTGGAAATTGGTTGGCCTTGTACATAGCTATTACATTGATGGTCTGAGTCTCTCTGTCACTGACCCGGCCACTACCCAGCCTGTGTATTATGTATCCCTTCGAACAGAGAACGGCGTGGGGAGGACCGTCACATCCAATTCCAACCCAGTCTACATCACCCAGGAAGATAAAGCAGGTAATGCTGTCATTCATAAAATATTGATATGAACAACAAACATTGGATAAGGGTTGGTGACAAAGTACCTTTTTGTTCCCTAAAAGTACCATAATGGAGTTGAGGCCTTAAAACGACCATGGCTGTTTGCTTTTGCAAGCAGTACAAAATACTAAAGTTTTGATTATATTTAAAAGCTCTTTTTCACAAATGATGAATGGATTTGGTGATATGACTACAATCTTTGTGATAATGCTGCAATATTTGATAGGCATGGTGTATGATGGAGCTGAGGGCAGTGAGGACATTGTGTCGGGGACTCTGCGCCCGGACGGTGTGTTTGAGATCGACCACCAGCTGGATGCCAGCACAGTCACTGTCCAGTTCACAGGGTTCGAGAGCAGTCTGCACGGCATCATGAAGTTTGAGATGGCTGTAGGAACAGAGCCAGAGAAACAAGATGTCCTGCCATTTACTGAGGACAATGTCATCCACATGGAAGAGACCAATGTGGCCGGGAATGGTATGTGGCAAAAGAGTTATAAAAGCTTGGCTAGAGCAACAATTATCAAGCATATTCTGTATAAGGTGAAAAGAAACATGGCAAGCTAATGTAGAGTTGATGTACCCATAGGTTTGACCAGCTCAGGATATGCACAAGTCAATCTAGAACTGAAGGCCAACCAGACGTACTACACCACAATCAGAGCAGTGACCAATAGTGGTAATGTTCTACAGACCAGTTCTGATGGCTTCACTGTGGACCAGACTCCTCCTGTTATACAAGTGGACAGGTAACAAACTCCAGTAAAAGAGGTCAAAACTTTTTCCTGTGGAATCTCATTGATATTTAGTTTTCTGTAATATGCATGAATTGAAAACTTAAGTTTATTTAGGGTAAATTTTGTGTGGTGTGATGATGAAATAGTTGGCTCATAGAATTTACAATTTCAGTACATGTATTACCATATCAATTCATATTCAATATAGTTTGGAAATGAAGAACAAAAATGTTGCAGATTGAACAAGATTTAAACTACAGTCTTAATAAATAAGCATTTTTTAATAGTTTATGCATATTTCAATGTCTGAGATGTATTTATTTTCCTGCTCAGACTGGCAGATGACTGGTTGTCTGATGGCTCAGTCAATGACACAGTGTATGAGATATCAGAGAAGTATGTGTCGGCAGAATGGCACTACAATGACACAGAGTCGGACATTGTGAAGGCGTGGTGTGCTGTTGGAACATATCCCTATGCTGAGGACATCTCACCAAAGAAAGAACTCAACATCTCCTCAATGAACAGTAATGGAGTGAATGTGGCCTCAGTGCCAGCCATGAAATCGGGTTTGTTTCTCTCACTTATTGTCTCCCGTTCCAGTTTACCTTTGAATTTAAAATTCATGCAATAAAATGGCATTTTCTTTAAAATGTTTCTTAAGGTTTGTGTTAATTTTCTTTATTAATTTTTTTTTCTTTTTTAAAGGCAAACCTAGTATCATAAGCATCTGGGCAGAGAACAGTGTGGGCTTGATCAGCAAGAAGATTACCAGTGCTGTGGTGGTGGATGACACTACCCCCCAGTCGGGTACTGTTACCTGCCCAGAGTATATCCAGGTCTGTACAGTAATAGCATACAAATAATAAAGACTATTATATGTACATGTACCAAGTTAAATTTAGAATGACTGTTGACTTTACCATTAATGAATATTGGTATTATTCATATTAGCTTGTTTCTCTCTGTTACTTCTCCATGTTACCTGACTGTATTTTTCGCAGAAGTTGCACAGCTAAAGGAGATGTTATTAATAACCTATTGTTATGAATGAGTTACACTTTATGAGAAATTTTACTTAAATTTATGAGGACATATCTGTCTCTCCTACAGCTGGGCCAGTCCATAGATTGTAGCTGGACAAGATTTTCTGACACAGAATCTCCCATCACAGAATACCATATAGCAATGGGGTCAGCGCAGGGAGATAACAGCTTGTTGTCAGGGGTGACTGTCGCCGGGGATACATGGAAGTACACCATCACTGGTAGGTAACAGCATGGTATTCATCAGGTGGACAGGTGTGTCCACCAACTTTGGACCTTTTAAATTTGATTATATTGAGCAATTTTGCTATTATGAATTAGGACTGACAAAAACTATTTTCAAGAATAGTTATGTCTTGGCTTTTTATTTCACAATATGTAGGTGTGACTGGCCAGCTGTCCCATGGGTCGGTGTACTATGTGACAGTGACAGCAGTGAACACTGTGGGTTTGGAGGTCAGTGCCTTCTCCCTCCCCATCATCCTGGACACCACCCCGCCCGTCACAGGGAAGGTGGTGGACTTACACAGCGTGTACAGACTGGACTTCTCTGATAACACGGCCACCGTCACACAGAACAGTGTCCAGTGCTCCACAGAACAAGGTCTGTTTTATTGAGATATGCAGTGTATTTTAATACATTGGTAGAGCATATGCTTTTATATTAATTAAATCACACTTAAAACCATAGAGCTTTCTTAAGGGGAGATAATAAGTTGTAAGATAGATTTATGATTCTTAATACAATGTAAACTTTTAACAAACATATATATTAGACAGTGATTTAATGAAATACTATTTAAATGTTATTATTATATTTTCATGGTACATGGGCTTGATATTGAGTCAGTACACTGATTCTTTAGTCTTGTTGTTTTCAGAATGTGATGCTTTAGATGCCATTTGTACAGAGTCCTTAACATCCCTGTCAGTGACTTGGATGCCATTCTCTGACCCAGAATCTGGAATTGCAGAGTAAGTAGAACTTCAAAATGTGATTGTTTATGTAATATTTCATTCTATTTACTTCTAAGATTCAGAGTTTGATTTATCCTCTGTGCGTTAGGTATCAGATAGCAGTGGGGACCTCACCAGGAGGGGGACAGATTCAGTCGTTCATCCCAATCCCTCTCTCCAGCAAACACTACACTGTGGGGGGCCTGAATCTGAACGGACAGAGACAGGTGACTATTCCCTCTGTATAACCAGTTTCATCTAATTCTTTGTTGTATTTTGAAAAAAATTCTTGAAAATTATTATTTTATTCTTATGGCTAGCTGCAATATGGACTATATAGTCAAGGCTAATTTATAGATTTATGATTCTAATCATTTTTCCAGTTGTTTGTGTCTGTAAAAGCTGTAAACAAGGCCGGATTGTCCAGTGTATCCTCCTCCAATGGTGTGTACATGTCATACCTCAGTCAAGGCAGATCACCCCTGTCTCATGTTGGAATCATGGACCTTGTAGAGGGAGGCAACCAGGATGTGTAAGATCATCACTTACATTTGTTATACAGTGAAACTTCTTAATACCGGCACCCCTTAAAACCAGCACCCCCTCAATATCGGCCGATTTAAAAAGTCCCGACCAGATCTCTCTTTATTTCTTCTTTATAAACCCTTGGAAAACCGGCACCCCCTGAAAACCGGACACCGGCTGTGATTTGTTGGCCGATCTCTAACAAATGTGTGAAATATACCCTCCCAAAACCGGCATATTGCCAGTAGAAACGAGACACCCCTATAATTGACGGAAGGTGTGAAAACGGGGTACACAGACTCGACAGATTAATTTCACGTTTGAAAATGGCTTTATAACGGGTTTCGTAATTAATCTGCGTCGTTATGTTGTTATGATGAATGATCAACAGTTTTATTTGGTTTTTGGTGTTTTTTTTCTTGTTTTATTTTTTGATTACGGTAATTGATTCGTATTTATTTATTGTCTTTTATTTATATCACACCCAGTATAGATTAGAACTCGGCGATAAATTGAATGTCAATGATACAAGCGGCATAAATGTTTGGATAATATATTATTATTATTTATGTATGTTATATTTATATAAATGGGTTAAATAGAGATATAATTTCCTTGACAATGGCTAGTTTTTTATTGAACCTCGGTAAACCAGCACCCCCTGTAAACAGGCCATTTTGTCTGGTCCGGCAACCTGCCGGTGTAGAGAAGTTTCACTGTATTATACCAAAGCAGAACAAGTAGTCTGGTTCTCTATAATCTGTTTAATAGAATTACTTTTGAACTCTAGTTTTACTAACACTGATATTTCAAATACCGAGGATACGTCAAAGTGATTTTGAAGTTCCAACCACTTATTCTTTAAGTATTTTACATTCCTTGATATCTATGATTCTTGATAATTATCTAGAGGATATTGCATGGTCCCATGGAGTCAAGATATTGAGGTTTGACTGTATTTAGGGATACATTTTTCTTGTTTTACAGAGACATCCAGACAGATCCAGCAACCATCATGGCTGGCTGGGACACCTCTGGAGATCCTTGCCCAGCCACAAAATACGAATGGGCCATAGAAAGACTGGACGGAAAAGTCATCTCTTCATTCCTTGACATGGGCTGTGAGTAGTTGTCACCATTAATGAAATCTTTTGTTTCTTGTTAAAGACAATCACTTGTTGTGTCATTGCTGCCCCATTGATTAGTTCTATTTATGACTCAATTAGGTTTAAGTTTAAAAAAAAGATCTGATAGATCTTTTCAAATCTTGCAATATAACTGAAATGAAACCTGGCTGCCAGATTGTATTTTTCAATTTTTGAGCTCAGAAACAAAATATGATTTCTTTTGGCCTTAGCAAGGTGAATATTATCATTAGTTGAAGAATTGATTAAGGGTTTGAGTGGATACAACAGTGCAAGATTAATGTCCTGTTTTTTTGTAGTGAAGACCTCTGGGCTGATTGATGGTCTGGTGTTGGTGAACAGCGAGACCTACATCAATCTGTTGAGAGTGACCAACTCCATTGGTTACCAGTACACCGAGAGGTCCTCGGGTGTCACCATTCAGGGGACACCACTCTTACCAGGCAAGGTGTACGATGGCAGCATAGCAGGTTTCGATCTAAATGTTCTGCCCTCTCCTAGGACTGTCTCGGCCAACTGGAATGGATTTGGTCTTCCAGCTGATGCCATTGTGCAGATTGATGTCAACAGTGGTAAATTCATCATTTGTTTGCTTTAGCAAGAAATATACTTGTTGACAATTTCGACTTTTTTTCTAGAGAAATTAATGAATACATTTCTATTGGATAAGATTAGCATATAGGGAGATAAGATAGGACTTCGAATAGGAATGGTGATTACAGAAGTTAAACAAATCTTTCACTGAAGTTGAAAAATTAACAAATTCCTTATTCTGATAATGAGGTATTAAGTATATGTATATCACAAAGGTCTTTCTGTGTTTCCCTAGGAAATCCTGGAGTTCAGACTGATCAGTCCAAGTTGGAGTCTCAGGACAGAAGTCAGCAGATAGCGTACTATGAGGTGGCTCTGGGAACAGACAGACGATTTAACAAGACCCGCTATGATGTGGTGCCCTACACAGAGGTAGGCACCAACACGACCATCACGTTCTACGACCTGAGTCTCACCCCAGGCACTGCTACCTATTACTTCACTGTGATCGCGTACAGTAAATCGTTCTCCAAGACTATGGTCACTTCCAATGGATTCACAGTCGGAGATGGAGGAGGGATCACAGGTAAAACTTGTCTTTATATTTAAATGAGTCAGAAATGATATTTTGATCAGATGCGATGAAACTTAATAGAGATATATAACTTTGCAGTACAGTAGAATCATAGTTAAAATTTAACAGATAAAAATTTTCCTATATGATGGGAAAATGCTAGCGTAGTTTTAAGAATAAGTCATATAGTGATGAAGAAGACATTACATGTATTGTATTGTATAAATTAAAATGCTTTTGAATGACTGTTTGTAGTTGGAATCATATCTAGTCCTGGCAGTTGTGTTCACACTAACGACTCCCTGGAAGTCCAGTACAATGGCTTCTCCTCGTCTTTAGGGATCTTCATGTATTACGTGGCCATTTCCAACACCACAGAGGCCAATAACACAGAGTGTAAAGAATATGTAAGTCAACGTTTATGAAATGACATTGAATTTGATCAAACTTAAACCACTGATTTCTTGTGTTCTTGTTGTGATGTCAATATTGCTGCATTAAATGTGAACAGATTGATGGAGGCTCCCTATCAGAGAGTGAGAGAAAGGCCTTGTTTCCTGCGATGGATGTCGCTAACCAGGGACAGAACACCTACGCCAAACTAACGGGACTAGACCTAATCCATGGACAGACCTACTACATCTGGGTCATTGGTAATACTACTTGTATATCTTATTGATCTGTGTAACTTTCCAACACATGTTTTGCAATAACAAAATGATGAACATATCTTGACTTTGTTTTTTCAGCCACAGACAACTCTGGACAATGCGCTAGCACCTACTCAGCCTTTATTGTTGATGTCACCAAACCCGAGATGGGCAATATGAAAACTGGGCCATTCTATGACATGGTAAGGAATTCTGGGACCATTGCTTTTAAATAAGAATACTGTATAAATCTATTTCTGCCATGATTTTGAATATGATGGATTACTAAACACACTAAACATGCCATGCCCAAATTTTGGATAAAATTACAGATATTGATGATATGTTAACAGAAGACAATATTAAGTGCAAATCTGGAATGCAGACGAAAATAAGTGACTTTTTAAAAAATTAAAAAGAAATTAACAATTGCATGCAAAATTCTTTGTTATGTAATTGCACTTATTTTTAAATATAATAAATGCTATTAAATTACAAATCAATAACTTTATTAATTATTTTGTCATTTTGATCAGTATGCTAAATTGCAAGTATATAAAAACTTCCAATAATTGTTTTAATAAGGTAATTGATTATGGTAAATTCCTGTCTCTATTCAAAGGTCACCTCTGTTAAGAGGTCACTTTGGGTGCCTCCCAAAGGTGACTGCTTAATACAAGTTTGACTGTACTTGTTGACTGATTAAGTTTATTTATATTTTACATTTAGAAGAATTTCATGTTTTTTGTTACAAACATTTGATTTGTATGTTGCTTTCAGTCTGTGACCTACTCCACCATTGACTCCAGTATAAGTGTGAACTGGATGAACTTCAGCGATCCAGAGTCTGGAATATCCACCTTTGAGATTTCCCTGTGGAGGAACTCCTCCTGCAACAAGAACAGAGCCACAGCCACCAGTGTCACAGACTGGATAACTCTATCTAACACCTACACAGCATATGACATCGTGGATATCAAACTACAGGTAATTGTCCATTAACATAAGGGAGGTATTCGAAAATATTACAGAGAAGTCATTTTAATTTTTAGGGGAAAATTTATTTTTATTGTCAGTTTTTACAAGTTCTTGGGTATATAACTTTTGGAAGTCACTTTTATGAAAAATGAATAATGGTCAAGCTTCATAATTCAATGAGGATTAAAATTCTTGAACAAGGGATAACCATGAAATCCACAAAAATGAGCAATTAAAAAGAACTTCAATAGGTTGAATACACTGTCAGTGTACAGTTTGGACTAATTGATATTCTAGCTTTCTGCTCATATGAATCATTTTTGTGATGTATTTTCTTCTTTAGGAGAACATTCCCTATTATGTAAGGATGAGGGTGAAGAACTGTGCCGGTCTGTTTGTGGAACTGCAGTCTCCCCCGGTCCTCATAGACAGAACAACCCCTCACAGCGGTGTGGTCAAAGATGGTCCAGACTTCCTTAGTGATGTATTGTGGGTGAATGATAACACCAAAGTTACAGGTTCCTGTCTTCTTTCTTTATTCATACAGAATAATACAAACCCTTTTCCATATCACATCCTGTATCAACCCAAGACACCAATATTAGCCAAATGGATCAAATTGGTCGAGGGCTGAAAGAGGATGTGATGTGGAAAAGGTATGATTTTCATTTTTGAAAAGTTGGACTACCATGGCAAACCTGAGAGAAATTGTTCAGTTCCAAATTATTGATAAGTAAATGCCAGTATTAATTAATGGTTGTTTTACAGGATCTTTTCTGCATCTTGCAAAACCAACTGGATTGTCATGTCCAAATCAGAACATTTCAATCAAAAGCGATCCAAACTGGGATAAGCTCACAAAGCTTGGAATGCTGGACCCAGAGGCAGAGAACTGGAAGATACAGTACTTGCCCATCTACATCATGGACTTTCCCGTGGAAGACAAAGTGAAACTGAAACTAGCCCTGACACGGGACGCTGTGAATAATGACATTCTTGGGACAGGAGCTTTATACAGGCAAGCAGAGATGTACAATGGAGGAACATATAAAGTAAGCAGCTTCATTTTATTTAATTGCTTAGTACATAAAAGGATGATTGATATAGAAACCTTTACACGTATGTGTAAAGTAAGCTATATGTATACTTAGAGTTTGTAACCAATTGTGAAATTTTAGCACAGTGGAATTAAAACAATAATACAATATTCTTTGTGATATGAATACAAAAGTGAGTATGTACTAGACTAAGTGTAACTACGTGTACATGCTGTATTTGTTAGCTGGAGCTTCGAGCCGCTGACCATGATGGAGAGGTGGTCACAGAGGTCTTGTTCTGGGATGGCACTGACGAGGGATTTGCCACCATGAAACATCAGAGGGAGGAACTCATGAAACAAGCCTGCTCCTGCTGTTTCACAAATCCAATTCCAACAGTCAGTATTTCACAGCTGTAGCAATTTTTGACAGTTGTATGTTTGTTATAGGACTGTATCAGGTTTTAGATGTAAAACAAATGATGATGATTGTGTTTGAAATATATTCCTCAAGTTTCTTATTGAAGCAGTCTTTGACAGGCATTTTAGTGTGACAAATTGAAAATTGTTAAATAGATCCATGTGTCTGTTAACATATGTTTCTTTGATACACAGACTTGTGATAATGGAAAATGTAACTGTCAACTGTACCTGAAAGAGAAAGGTTACTATGGTAATGAGACGTTTCCTGTAGTAACTTCCACAGCGGCCCCTGTACTTGTGTCCACCTCAGCTTCCTCATTTGATGTGGTTGACGATAAGGGGACCAGTGTCCTGGGTCAAGTTGACCCCAGCACAATGCAGAACTCTTGTGGGGTCCAACTTTATGCAGGTACTTACAATATGTGCTTCTAGTTTGCGAAAATTTGAGACAAAAAACATGCCTTGATCACACAGAGTTTAAATAGATTTTAAAAACATTTCTTTCCGGGGTTTTTTTGTAGCTAATCCATCCCAGAACGCCAGTGGATACATTGTGTCCTGGTGTAGATACTTTAATAACACAAGAGAGAAATTTCGACTTAAAACCGAAGTGAACTTTGACCCAAGTGCAGTGTACAAATCCTACATCATCAAATTTGAAGTGAAGAGTGAGGAAGCGACTCTGGTAAGTTTTAAATAAAATTTTGAAAGATTTTCACACATTGTAGAAATAGGTAGAAGTCAAATAGGTGGAAGTTGCACTTTGCATTGATAAGAGCATATGCAGTGACCTTGACTCAAAAGTCAACTTGTTCAATAAATGTCAAAGAAAATGAATTTCTTTGTCATTCATGACTAATTCTGAAGACAAACTGTTAGCAAACTGCTATTGATTGTAGTCTAATCTGTTGAATGGTTTGTTTTCTAGCTGCAGTGGTGCATGTCGGTGTATGTGGGAGAAGACTTCATTAACCAGCTATGTGACATTCCTCACCTCTCCACAGATACCCTTCTCATTGTTCACTTGTTCAAGAAAGACAACATTCTCCCCAAGGCTAAGGATGCCTTCACACCATGGGCTGCTTATGCTGAGTTCTCTCACCTGGAGATGCCTCCACCTGTGGGCACTTTGTGCAGGTCAGGACAACAGTTTAGAGGCTACTCTAACCCAATCATCATGTATGAAGCAGGAATTGGGACCTCTAGATTAGCTACAGATGTGGTGGGATTCAAAGAGGTAATACAATTTTCCTTAGGTTTTGCTTAGGTTGTTGCTCTCATAATTTATGATAAACTGAGTATATATTTGTACTGATATAAATATGAAAAATAAAGTAAGGGACATAAGAATTACAGATTTCAAGCAAATAGAAGGTAAGCGAGCATGATGTTACATGTAGATGTCCATGATGTGTATTGTGATATCCTGTGGATTTTACAGATTGATTTCCCCTGTATCCCCTGTATCAACGACTGCTCCCTGTACAGCTGTAACTCGTCCTGTAGCACTAACAACACCATTCTGAAGGTGTTCTCTCTAGACAACCTCAATCTGACCTCAAAGAGGAACAGCTCTGGTGCCGACGAACTCGCCACATACTATCTCACAGGTAAGCATTACCTTAGTTACCTCAATTAGTTTTATAACATGCTTGATGAATTTACTAACAGTTATAAACACCAATTAAAGTCATTAACTGTAACAAAACTTTGATCGTTTTCTCTGACCAGTTTAGGCAGACCAACTTGTATTGCTTCCCTTTATGCTTACATTCCTCAGATATTGTTGCATTATTGAAATGTGAGGACATATTTTTGGCCTATCTGCACTATCAATACTTTGATTTCTTGTAGTGAGAGCCACCAGTGGGTCTGGGGCCTTTGCAGTGTCGTCCTCAGATGGTTTCTATGTGGACACCTCTCCGCCCGAGTTTGACCAGCAGATCATGGGATTGGACATATACTACGATGTGGATCAAGGGGAGAGTACTCCAGTCCGCTACCAGCAGTCCAACAGTACAATCAAGGCCATCTGGAAATGTAATGACGAGGAGAGTGATGTTGTGGTAAGTTGTATATGTTTTTGGTTTAGATTGGCACAAGATGCAAGATTATTTAAGCAATATGTGGTAAGTTGTTTACAAAGTACAGTGAATGCTTTAAATTTTACATAAAACAGGCAGAGTGAAACAACTTAAACTGTTGTTGATGTTTCCAAAAAGTTTACTGAAGTGTCCAGAACATAGAAATTTTGTCTTTGAAAGGCAGTTTTGATATTAAGTTATACTGTATATAATACTGGTATGTGCATGGGAATAGATTTAACATAGATTCTATGACTTGACAGGAATACTTGTGGGCCATAGGCACATCTGTAGGGGACACTGACATCCAGAACTACACAATTACTGGTAACAACGTGGCAGGCATCAACAGCAGTCTGGAGGGGGTCCTCCAGCATAACCACACCTACTACGTCTCTGTCATCTGTTACAATGGGGCAGGGCAGTCCGCGGCACACAATGATACCAAAGGTACAGATGTCCAATTGCAAGAAAACATTTTCAATATACAATGGCCATTGTTTTTTATCATTTCAGCCAAGAAATCAAATTTTGGACTTTATCATTTTCCTTTTAACAAGTGGCGGAACTGAACGTTAACAATATTAGCATTGAATATGATGCCTTGAATTATTTGATACCAATGTATACTGCTGTGTTTAGCAAATGATGTTACAAGCAATGCTGTCAGAGATTCAATATATGCTGTAATATAGCTATATTAACCATTGATTATCAATAGGTGTGACAGTGTTGCTGAACCCTCCTCAGGGGGACGACGTCAATGTGACCATGTTGTTTGTCACCAACTTCTCCCAGGTTGTGTATCCCCCACAATCCTACAGACAAGATGGTGGAGAAAAGGCTGGGATCACATTCTCCAAATCCAACGACCTAGCTGTCAACAGATATGGTCTGTTTTTGCTTTTTGAAAATTAAATTATCATTATCTGAGTTTGACTTCATGTGTTTATTTCTAAGTGAATCACTGAATATTTAGTTTGTTTCTCACAGATCTGTGCATCGGGTCTACACCCTTCCTAGACGACATCTTTCCTTGTACATGGGTGGGTCTCAATGAGTCTGGCAAGGCCGAAATAAGAGATGGGGACTTGTGGATAAATGGACAGCAGGTGCGTGCACTCTCTGACCTCAGAGTGGGAGGACAAGCTGGTTCCTCCAGTGGAAATTCCACTGGAAAGTTATTCAAGATGCCAGTGGGAAAAGTGATGTTCATGAACATGAGGCTGTGCAGTGAAGCCATGTTGTGTAAGAATATAACAGCTGGATGTATTGTGATCACCAACAGTAATTCTCTTACTAAAGTGTCTAATCATGGAGAAGCCTTAGTTCAAGAAATTACTTTCACTTCCAAGAGGAGAAAGAGATCAACTGGGGGAATCAACATTCAGACACCACGCGGTATGTATTTATCTAAAAAGGCACCTAATTTTTCTTAAGTGCAAATCACTTGAATTTTTGTCAAGCATCAATTACGCTTTTTCAATTCCTTTTGTCTTGTCATTTAATTTCACATTCAGCAAACACTTATAAATACATGTACTATTATACAGCATTCAATTTCTAAACTCTGATGGTTTTGTTATGATTGCCAGGCTTGCCGTTGGGAACCACCATTGTTGTGACACCTCTGACTGATGCTGAAATCACCGCCACCTACGGCTCGGATGCCTCCAACAACTTTGTGTCTTACATTGAAGATCCCGCCAATACAAAAGACAAAGTCCAGAGACTTCTTGTCAACAGGTAACAAATTCAGATACGCATATCATATACATAATGTTGTGAGTCATATATAAAGCTTAATTTGCAATTTCACAATGATTTGTTGTTAACCGAGTTTAACTGTTTACTTTATATTGTATTGTTTATTTTCAGGGTAAATTTTGATAATTATACAGCTTTCTCGTTGGCTGTGGTAGGAAATGTCCCTATGCCTGGTCCTATAGTGATTACTTACACTGATAATACGGGAGGGAACTCTACCGGAAACAGACCAATGCTCATACACTGGAATCCAGGTTGGGAATTTCTAAATAAACATGGAATCAATTTATGATTAAAAGTTCAAGTCACAACATAATTTTAATTTTCTTAGCTAGGATTTAATTTCTGTTATTATTTAAGGCTATAAGTTACATTTCTAACACAGTTATGCAGTACTGGGAGTTGAGCAGCAAGACTTGCAGACATCTCAGTCCGGATGAGCAGGAAGTGTATAACACACAAAAGGTGTCAGTCAAGGTAACAGGAGTATTACATTAAAATGTGTTGCTCAAATATATTTTTCCTGATCAACTGCTAGAAATTAGAAAATAATGTATTTGATGTATGTTTCAGATTATATTGGAAAGTTCATTATTTTAATATATAAGAATATTGAACACTGTTATAATGAGACTTTTAACTTTGAAATTTCAATAAAGAAATAAAAAAGATGTAACTTGTTTCTCTGACCTGTACCCTTTAAACTGATTGATATTTGGCCTATGTCTTGCTAAGCCATGCAATTATATGTGAAAAAAGTAAGATTCCAGATTTCTCCTTGTTGTGTAGGTCTGTGACACCTATTACAATGCCACTTCCAACGATACGGATCACACAAAGAGCAACGGGACTTTTGAACGAGAGACCATGTTCATACTTCCCCAGGGAGAGGCTGCCATTTATAACTCCCCACCCAGACTGAATAGCACTGAGAACATCACTATTGAGGAGGACTCGGGTGAGGTCCCTCAGTTAAATGACCATGAATTGGAGGGAAACATTTTTTTACAATTTGTTTTTGTACTGAAAAAAAAACATTCTAAAAATGCCTACTAGTCAAATTCTATGATCTTTATGACAGTCATAAAATTTGATTCCTTTCTCTAGGAATGCTTGTGTACCAGCTTATTGCAACTGATGATGAAGGAGATGTCATAAAATTTGAACTAAATGAAGAGGAATTTGAATTAGGGGATTTAAATATGACAGTTGATGGCCAGTAAGTGTACATGTACACGTATTCTTATAAGTCTAGGATGAATGTTTTGTTTTAAGGGAGACTTGTTAAATTCATATGTGTCTTTTTACTCCCCCAGTGTGACATTCAAACCCTGCAGTGACTGCTCAGGCTTGCAAATGGTCAACTTTACCATGTATGAGGTGCAGACTTTCCCTGATATAGTTCCCAAGAACAGCACAGCTACCCTGTACATCACCATCCAGGAAGTCAACGACCCACCCACCATGTTTGTGTCCAGATACGGAAAGCTGATTCAACATGCAGACCCAACTGAACCAATTGTGGTATGACTCCTATGAAAATTATAAGGAGAATTCATATTAAGAATCAAAGATTTCTTTGTAATTTAGGAAATGCATGTATAAAGAAAGGATCAGTACAGATTTCATATTACATCCTGCTAAATTGTAGTCTTTCGTTAACAGCAGTCATGTGGAGACCATGTATATTCCATACATCGTCAGTATGAAATATACCTCTCCTTGAGCATTATGACATCATTCTTAGAGTATTATGACGTCAGATTTTGTACCTCAATTGAAACTTGTAACATATTTGTCTAAAACGCTTGCTTCTTATTGTTTAATTTACTTTTTGTCATAAATACAAAGGCATTAGGTAAGATATATTCCTTACATGGTTTGTAGTAGACCTAATATGGTTTACCATATACTTGATCAGGAAATTCCGTGTTGGGGCTCGAGCTCTGCTATTGCCCCATATGGAATTTACTGACCACGATAAACCATATTAGGTCAACTACAAACCATGTAATGAATAAAATGACAACATGTTAAGGTCTATCATCCCAGAAATTTTCAACTTTATACCCCTCAAACTGTTTCTTAGATAGCATTGCATTTCTTTGCTGCCACTTTGTGTGCTAAAGTTTTATTTGCTGTGTACAGGTTTTGCTGGAGGCAAAGAATGATTTTAACCAGGACCGCTGGAGTTCTACCTGGAAGGCTGCGATAGGGGCGTACGACCCAGAAATCTCAGACACGATCGACATCCAACTCAGTCACCCCACCAATGGAACGCTCACAATCACTAACAGAAATAGAGATGTACCCAATCTTCTGCAGCGCTGTGATGATGCCAAGAGTACTACGGTAATGTAACACTTTTGTTGGTTCATAAATCTCTCGTACTGCCTACTAGTATATATCCTGGTATATTAGATATGGTAGTAATTCCATCTTAAGTTGAAAACATTTTTTAATTGCTTATTATGATGTTTTGACGACTATGTGTTACTGGTACACATGCACTAAAATCATTCAAACTCTTAAGATTTTAATTCTCGTTAGATCTCCTACTAAGGCTCTCTATAGAATAATCCTTTAACAGATCCCCTTCTTGTTTTACTTTCATTTCCTTTATTACACAGAGTACAGAGTTAAGTTTTGAATTCCAGGTTAATATGATGCCTTGTGAGAATTTCTATGGGACTTTGCCGCGGAATGAGACTCTCTTATCCTGGCTGACCTTTAGTGTGACCTTCATCCAGCCAAAGAACGTGTTTGGAAACTTCACTGCAAGGATGTATTTCAATGATTCGTCAAATGGAACATCATTGCCCATTTCGTTGCAGTTTGCCATCATGGAGTCACCATGTCACAACAGGGCACAGTGCCTTGGTGGGTGTATCTCTGATCAAAATGAATCTTATGCAAGTGTTTGCACTGATGCAATTAAAATTTTTACAACTTGAATGATGTTAGCTTAGAGGAGGGAACATTTTTCAAGTGATATACACATGTATTAGAAGTTTGTGAATTGATTTTGTTTTATCATGCAGGCAACATTTTATACTATATAAGTTCTGTCTTTCTGTTTCTAGTAATTATTTACTCAAAGTCAATCATGCATACATGTTTTAGTTGAATAATAGTCTTCGTAACTTCAGGATGTTGAAGTCATTCATTAAGAATTTTTAAATAAGTAAACAATGTAGCAATACATGCATGCAGTAATATGTGTTGATTGTATTTCATGTAAATATGTTTTGTGAACATTAACAGCGGATGGAAGCTACCCATGCCAAGACACACATCGCACCCACAGTTTTGACTCCTACTACAAGTGTCTGTGCGCTGGGGGCTGGACCAGTCAGTACTGTGATGTGGACATTGATGAGTGCCTGAGTGACCCATGCCTCAGCCCATACGTCTGCTACAACAACGAGAACTTCTTTGAGTGTGCCTGTCCCGTCGACAACCCCCACTGCGAGTTTGAGCTTTACCTGATCGCCATCATTGTCCTGGCCGGGGTTCTACTGATCGTCCTGATTGGTACTGGGATATACCAATACAAACGGAAGAAGAGGTCAGAGCAAGCATGAGAGAATGTTGAAAAAGAATCAACGAATGTTGAAAATTGATTATGTTTGACTATTTAAAAGTGTTTGGGATTTTTATGTTAGTTTACTCATGATTTACTTTATAATGGTTACACTAACTTTTGTTTATTGAATAGACTCAAATATTATAAATAATATGGGTATGGATGACCATTTTGTCGAAATATATTTATTAAGATCTAATTATGTATTTTAAAATTAAATTACAAAAATTTCATAAAATTTTATTGACAAGTTCTCTTTCGTATTTTAGTCCTCTTGATCGAGAAACAGAGTAAGTATTTCATGAACTTTACTTGTAAAAAGATAACATACTTATTACTTTGCTGTTCTATTAAGTCTTTACTGTTTAACTCATCCTATTGATTTTGTGCACTGTAGTGAGTGTAATCAAGAGATTATGTGATATGTGTTTGCTCTTACAGTAGCATATATGGATCGGAATCTTCTTATACTGGATCGGCCTCAAGCATCAGTGATGACGATGAAGAGAGTCTACTTGGTATGTACTCTTTTTATCTCATTACGTTATGTTAATAGATCTAGATGCACCTTATTCAGTACATACTGTAAAAGTGGTTATTTACGCGTGGAGGAAATTTACACTAGTTACACAGTAAGCTTAAAACCACGTAAAATACTCCCACAAGTATGGTTAAAAAATCAAAACTTGCATGTGGTTAAATCACACATCTGTTTATTTAATACCCAATCGTATTGTTTGACTCCAGAAAATGCGTACTTTACCACCAGCAGAACTTTTCCGGTGTAAAATCTATCAGTCATTTTTGTGCCAGGAAGTTAAGCAAGCTTTGTACATGTAAACGCAATACTGACACAATCCAGCCTTTTATGTATCCTGTAAATGCATGATGAAAGAAAGTTGCCACGAAAAAAAAAATTCTACCAGATTTCTACCAGAAAAATTACGCAAGAATTTGCGTAGAGTAAAGAAAAAACTGTTTTATACATGTACACTGTAATCTTAATTCCTTCATTACATTAAAATTTGTTTAAAAGCTAGAGTTTTATTATGTGATTTGAAATTGGTTTAAATGCATGTTAGTAACAAAAATATCCTTAGGATTCTAAGGTTTTAGTCCAAAGATCTTGTTTAAATTTATTGGATTCAACCTACTTAATGACAATTCTTAAAACTACCTAAAAAAAATTTGGTTTATGAATTTAAAAATCTGTTAAAATTTCATCACCTGAAGTGCAAAATTTATATGTACTTCAATACACCATGAATTTGTTATAATGATGTACAAAAAATGCCAATAAATTCACAAAGGTTAATATACCGTCAAGAAACCTACAGGGACACAAATTGAAATTTATTATAGCGGTAAATATTTGTTTTTAGCAGTTTTTGTTATTCTTGAATTTTGCTGTATAAATATAAACAAGTTATTATTTCAGATGAAAAAGCTTGGAAGTACGATGGAGCCTCAGATGATTTTAATGTAAGTGACATTAAGAGTGAATACACTACTAACAGCATGTTTTTATGCAAAATTCAGATAGGACAGGAAACTTAAAAAATTGAATTAGGTGATTACATTTACTATTAAAATTGTGATGATCACTACTTTAATTACATAAATTATTGAAACATCCAAAAAATAAGATAGCCTGGTTTTATCCACATACTTGAATGAAGTTAAGTTTCCTGTTTTGCTTAATATTTTTGATGTTTGTTCTTTAAGAATTGCATGGATTTCCATATTTGATGCTTTTAATTGCAATACAATTTTCCTTGAATGCAGATGGATATGTTCTATAGGAATCCCAATTTCAACAGGGTAAATATCAAAGTTGTTGTTCAATCATGTTGATGTTGTCTGCATTGTCTGTAGTGTTGTTGTTGTTATACTCTGTGTTGTCTGTAGTGTTGTTGTTATACTATGTGTTGTCACTCGTGTTGTTATTGTTATACTCTGTGTTGTCACTCGTGTTGTTGTCATCAGTTGTTGTCATTATTGAGCACATAGATACATTACATGTCTTGTTTTGATGTGACCTAATCTGTAAGTCCTCTGTTCAGTGGATGTTTATGTATTACAGTAAAACTCTTTTAGTACGAACACGGATATAGCGAAATCTCGGATATAGCGAAGTTTTTTTGAGTATCCGGTAAACTTCGTTACAAATCTTTGCAAAATTTTTCGGTTATAATGAATTCGGATATAACGAAATTACGGCTATAGCTAACTGATTTTGAGTCCCGTAAAGGTGAATAATAACGAAATTTAACACTTTTATAACGAATTACAGTAAGAAAAGTTCGCACTACCATTTAACATAGTTTGAATGAATTTATTTTCACATAAATTATTCAATTCACTATCCCGATTATTAAAAGGTATCAAAAGAATGTATTTTCATTCTAAGCCTCAATTAGCAAAAATTGTAGTCTAGTGAAAGAAACATGTATATAGTGAATTCACTATAGTTATCATTACGAATTTTTTATACGGATGTAATGAATTTCAGATATAACGAAGTAAATCCATTGGTCCCTAAGACTTCGCTATAACCGAGTTTTACTGTATTCAAATATATTGTAATTAAGATGCATTTGTTCTCTGTTATGGTCCCAAAACTTTAACTTAAAATACCTCAGGTACATTGCTAAATCCATTATTGATAAAATACATGTACATGTATGTGATTATCAAAGGTACTGCAAAAAATGTACCCCCAAACCACCAAAAGATTGGCCAAATACTCTTGTTGTTATTATTATACTCTGTGTTGTCACTCGTGTTGCTCTTGTTATTATCAGTGTAATCTGTATTGTTGTTATTGTTATACTCTTTGTTGTGTGTAGTTGTGTTATTATACTCTGTGTTGTCTGTAGTGTTGTTAATGTTATACTCTGTGTTGTCTGTAGTTTTGTAATTGTTATACTCTGTTGTCAGTTTTGTTGTTGTTGTTATACTCTGTGTTGTCAGTTTTGTTGTTGTTATACTCTGTGTTGTCAGTCATGTTGTTGTTATACTCTGTTGTCAGTTATGTTGTTGTCAGTCATGTTGTTGTTATACTCTGTGTTGTCAGTCATGTTGTTGTTGTACTCTGTGTTGTCAGTCATGTTGTTATACTCTGTGTTGTCAGTCATGTTGTTGTTGTTATACTCTGTGTTGTCAGTTGTGTTGTTGATATACTCCGTGTTGTCTATAGTGTTGTTGTCATCAGTTGGTGTCATTGTTGAGCACATTGATACATTACATGTCTTGTTTTGATGTGACCTAGTCTGTAAGTCCTCTGTTCAGTGGATGTTTATGTATTATTCAAATATATTGTTATTAAGCTGCATTTGTTCTCTGTTATGGTCCCAAAACTTAAAATACCCCCGGTACATTGCTAAATCTATTATTGATAAAATACATGTATGTGATTATCAAAGGTACTGCAAAAAATGTACCCCCAAACCACCAAAAGATGGGCCAAATATTTTTGTTTTAAATATAACATAAACTAAAGTTTACAAGAACTGTTCAGACACAGCCTTCGTTCTAACACATTTTTTGAAAGATACATGTATCTACAAAAATTACAAACAAAAGAAAACAAACAAAAAAACAAAAAGAAATTTGTTTTTACCATTTAAAAAGACATTGTTAACTTATCATTCCTCTTTTACACCATAGGATTTCACGGGGGAATTTGGCAATATTCCTATGAAAAAGGTGAGAAGAAATAATTTCAATTTACGGAATATACAATATGTCTCAAACTTATAATTAAGAAAAAACACTTTGCTGGATAGCATTGACAATGATTTTATTGATGGCGTTGTAGGAGGCAGTGGATGATATGTACAGGGTAATTGTTTTTGTGTACTAGGTTTGCTGTCTTTGTACTGTCAGGTGATGGAATATCATTAATATAATATCATCCATGAGGATGATGAAGATAATTGGCATATATATATAAAATTGTTGTCATGATTAAATATATTTACATGTATATATATGTGTGTGTGTTTTCAATTAATGCTTTATATAATGCTTTTTTTTTCTACAAATAAATATTCAGGGCCCTTTGCTGACATCCTACATGTATAATGATGGGCATCACTTGTCTGAAGCATACCGGGCATTATCTCTCCCCTTGATCCAATTTGGTTCATACTTCCCCCAAAAATGCCTTTGGGTAAAGGGTGTGTGGTGACCTTAAACAAAGTTTATATTCCTAGTAATGACCATATATTCTCTCCCCTTTTCCAAGTCTTGCTCAGGGTTTGCCAAAAGACTGCTTATTAAGGAATGTGCAATGACCTTGACCCAAGCTTTTTTAGTCAAAGGATATGATCATTGCAGATCTCTGAGAAATCCAGTTTTGTACCATAATTACTTTCCATGTGATTCAATCTTGTAATGTCAAATGTCAAGGTCATAGCAGACATTGGTTAAATCTTTTTCTGGGCCTTATGCTATCTCCCCTTGGCTCCATCTGCCTTAAACTACACTCATATAGTGCTTGTTGGATAAAGTTGTGCAATATAGAGTTGAAGTATATTTTTAAGTCCTAATGTAATTTATTAAAGTGGGGCCTTTTGAGATGGTCACCATGCCATCTTAATGATGTCTAGTTTGAATTGTGTTCTAAGAGTAGCACAGGATTGTAGGTTTTACATGTGTGTGATTTTGATTAACAGTTTTGATACTATTTCAACTCAAGGTTTGAATTGGGGTTTTTTTCCTATACAGACAGAGTTATTTACCGTAATTTATTGTTAGCGAACATCTTAACAAATACTACTCAATGACATGTTTTATTTGGGAACCCTCATTAATTACATGTCTCAGTCTGAAAGCTAGACAAAACTTTTCATATGTGTTGATTCTCAAACAGAGCACACAAATTATATTTCAAGTTTTGTCAACCTATATCAATGAAGATGAGAATTTTAACTTTCAGTGAAATGAACATTATAATTTTCTCAAAAGGGTACATTTATTTTTCAGTCCACAATGGAATACAATTTCTTGCAAAGTTACACATCATATGCATTAAAACTTTGAATAATTGAAGATTATTTCAGTGTTAGATATACATCTACAAGATAACTATAATTGAAAACTAATAAGATAGATTATGTTAACCAATAGGCACCAGGCAGCACAGACAGATATCTATCTGGTGGCTGCACTGCCAGATATTTTCAAATAAGCTTCTATTATAAATTCATCAGGGCACTCTAAATTTTAATGTTTCAATAAAAAATTATAAGCTGCCATACATGTCATTATGTGACGGCTGCATGGTAATATTTTTTAAGAGACCGCAAGGTAAAATATCGGTATTTTTCAAATGGTGACAATGCTTCAAGGAAATGTACAATTTTGTAATCAATTCTTGCAGGGCTATCGTAACCCCGCCTTGGACATAGAGCCTCACTATGACCCGGAAGATGACATGGTTTACCACGAGAGACACTTCAAATCCACGTTTGAACCACTGGTTCCAACGAAATACGAGGGAGACTCGATTCCCCAAAACATTCCTCCCATCATGACTACTGGAAAACGTGGAAAGGTGCTGCCAGCACTGGTAACTGACAAGACTTCGCCCTACTATATACCACCTGCCTACCAGCTGATGGAGAAACAGGGCAAGAAGAAGAAGAAGAGAAGTAAGAGGAAGGTGGCCAACATAGACCATCCTCTGGAGGAGGCGTACCATGCAGGGATACGGACCCCGCCTACCCAGGTACAGATGGACATGACCAAGATGTTCGAAGCTAAACATCCCACAAAACAAATGGAGCACGAGATGGGATATGCAAAAGTCCACCCGACTGCAACAGAGAAAACATCTTCTGGCATAAGCTTTGACCTTGGCATGTTTGAAAAGCCAACTCGTCCTCCTCCTCACCATGCCAGAAAGCCTAGGCCTGATGATGCGAAGCTCTACAAGGTCCATCCCCTGCCAGTGAGCAGAGAAGGCACTGGCTTTGAACTGAACTTGACAAGTACCCCCACTCGGGACCTGACCAACCCACAGGATGCTAATCGCCGTCAACAGTTCAGGTTCAAGCACGACGAGTCAGAGAGTGAATTCTGATTTAGACACAAGCACAAGTTTGAGACTATTTCTTTTTAATTTTATGTACATAAACTTTTGTGAACAGATTTTTCTTTGCTGTTATTGTTGTTTTTGTTGTTTTGATGGAGTTTTATAAAACAAGTTCTGTGATACTGTTTTTATCTGCATTTGTGCCAAAACTGATATTGTGATATGTTTATGTCGTGTATTTTTTTTCTATTTTTCTATTTTTTTATACTGTGTTGTTAAAATAAGACTCCAATATTATTGAAAATGAATTAAAACGGTTGAAAACATTTCGAAAAACCGATCGTTTTGACTTTACAATAATGTCTTGTGAATTTTTTTTAATTGTCAAATTATTTTGCTTTAACATATTTGATCTATTCTACTGTATTTTTTCGTCGTTAGAGTGGTTTGAATAAATAAAGTGATTTAAATAACTTCTGTGTGGTTTTCAATCAGTAAATAATATTTTCTATTAGACATTGCGCTATGAACAGCAATGGTGGTTCATCGTGCCATGTTCACCTGCTAAAATGGGGTGTTAAAAAATTATTCATCTTTTCCTTGTTAACATCTCCTGAGTATTTTTGCCCCTATTTCTTGAGAAATCCGATAGTACTCATATGCTGCTAATAACAAAACCAAATCGCGGTTTA
Organism: Magallana nippona; assembly: GCA_033439105.1. Taxonomy (NCBI): domain Eukaryota; kingdom Metazoa; phylum Mollusca; class Bivalvia; order Ostreida; family Ostreidae; genus Magallana; species Magallana nippona. The sequence continues at coordinate 37,079,059 of CM065922.1, forward strand.
ACCAGTTTAATTTTTTTTTGTACGCTTTTGGATATTTCCTTTCCTGAACTTTTAAACCTGTCTTAAAACGTACTATACAGGTGTGTTCAGTGTATTCAAGGACAATGTTTAATTTTAACATTGTGACTTTTTCTATATTTTTGAAGTACTAACCATTGTTTATCTTTTTTTCGATCGAAATATTTTAAAAGACATGGAACAACGGCCCTAATACGTTTCCGTTCGTTTCCGTTCCTCTTCATGATCATGCAAGCACCAAGATATGTACATTCTGCAGCATGACTTCTAGAGGCGTGTTTGAAGACGCCAATTTCTGCTTGATCTGATATTATTTGTATATCTGTTAATTAAGATCCAAGTGAAGCATATTGCTCAGTCATATGCGTTAGGCAAGTAATCCAAAGGTCGCTGGTTCATGCACCGCTGTGGTCACTCGATGTTGTATGGTGTTCCCATTAGACAAGTTTTTGTTATCTACATTGTCTCAGTCCATAATAGCTGAAATTGCATGGGTACCAGCATACCTACGATGGACTGGGGTCCAATCAAGGGAGTCAATGACGCTCATGATCTGCTTAGAATTACGGAAACCAGGGACAAGTACTGGCCTTACGCGCCTTCATGACTCGGAGGGGGATGTCCGGCTATTTTGTACAGACGAGGACCAAAACTTTAAACATTCATGACCTGACTTGTTTTTGCCAAAAACTGTTGTTTAAAGATGCAAAAGCAATTATATGAATATGAGGTTTAACACATTGTTTTGTATGCAAATTGTGCACACAAGTACAGAATATTGCCTTTTTAATCACTTAGAACTTTAATTGAATATTTAAAAATTTCAAAAAATATTACAGAGAGTAATTTGTGGCCACTCTACAACCCTTTGTTAATAGAAAAAAGGTTGAATCTTGCACATTTAAGTTGTAGTCTTGTCTCAATATAGGGTACCTTATTCATAAAATGGGTGTCGGAAACTATCAGTCGGCATGAGTCTGTGTCTATGGAGGTACATTGAAGTTATATTTTCATTGAAAAATATATGTATATATTATATTTGTTTTACCCCCTCCCCCACTTCTGATAAGAATTTGATTTATACATTTTGAACTGAAAAGACAAGTTTGGTTCTGGTGTAGATTTATCAGCCCAAAACTAGCGCAAGTTTTTGTGCGCCGTAAATTGCAACTTTTTAACACGTGCTGAACTGTAGCTCCCGGTCGTCCATCCGATTTTTTTTCAGACCGGGAGCTACAGACCTGCGACTACAGCTAATTTCGATAAAAAGCTACAACTTCAATGTGCAAGGTTCAATCTTTTTCTATTTGAAATGGTTGAAGCCAGATGAACACCTTTCATATATTATGCGATTTATTACAATTGAAGTCTATAGATGTGCAGCTATAAGTGATTAAAAAAAAGGGATTGTTCTGTACTTGTGTGCGCAATTTGCATACGAAACAACATGTAATACCTCGTATTTATTGCTTTTGTATCTTCTGACAACAATTTTGGTCAGTTTTTGGCATGAAAAATCAGTTCAAGAAATGTTTACAATTTTCTAAATATGGATTCCTTGCCTTAACCATAAAATTACCTCAGATGTCCTCATCTTGTTACCCGAGACTGCAATCGCAATCACGTGACACTCGTATCAATGCCAAAACGACTTGTAATTCCAGAAGGACTTTTAAGGTTAAATTTTCTTTGTAGATGAAGTTTCTCTTAGATCCATAAATATTAAGTGTACCAAAAAAAATGGAAACAGATATCAATTTGAGGTGTCAGGGCTTATGACATAGAAAAGCATTATGAAATTGATATTCGGATATAAGCCCCGAAAGACATCATTTGTCCTTTCTTTATTTAGCGACACAGGCAATACTTAACCAATAAAATACTTTCTTTGGTCATTCATGCGGGGTATGAAGGTACCAACATTGCAGAAAAAATATTTAATTATTCGATTTTTTTTCTGCAATGATCGCTACCTTCATAATCCGCATGAATCATCAAAGATTGATCGTAAAAAATAAGTAAAAAGTAACTATTTATTGTTGATGTTCAACAGAACGTTAGATAATAGAGACAGCCAAGTCGTCATATTTGGGAATTTGAGTCTGGCATCATCAGGACTATTCCGTATAGTCCGTGATTTTCCTTTATATGTTGCTGAAGGTTTCGACCGAATTATATTATAATACTGGTTAGAACTGGGCCGTGTAGGTTTCAGTACTGTCAGTTTATATATATGAGCAATGAAATCACAATCGGTTTTCGAAAGAAATTGAGAAAATACTTAAGTTTGCTGATGTAAATATGAAGTTCATGCATGAAAGCACATTCGTAGTCCGAATGTGTTTGAAGTACTTAGTCTGTAAGTACAATTATTGTCTGCATACGGTATAACTACAGTGTATCATGATTTATTTGAGTTCATCCTACAACTGGAGTAGAGCATTGGCTAACATCGAGCTGACTCAGTGTGATATCATCGCATTTAGCCTTGGAAAATTCACATCTGAAAAAGAAAAACAAATTATATTGTATTAATTTGATATATGAACAATCTAAATTTTGAAGAAGCACATAGTTTGCTTTTTACCCGCTGTTGTACATAACGCCGTTTGATCCACAGGTGAGTGTGACAGTCGTTGGGCAGTTGATCAGGTTCTTGTTTTTACAGAACACCTGTTGGAACAGAACAGTCTCCTGGCTCTGGGTAGTGGTGGTGGACATCATTTGTGTGGTCATATCCACTGGAGCCATGGTGGTGTCTGTTCCCATCATGGTGGTATCTACTGGCATCATGGTGCTGCCAGATGGCATCATGGTGGTATCTGGTGGCATCATGGTAGAACCAGATGGCATCATGGTGGTATCTGGTGGCATCATGGTAGAACCAGATGGCATCATGGTTGTATCTTGTGGCATCATGGTGGAACCAGATGGCATCATGGTGGTATCTGGTGGCATCATGGTAGAACCAGATGGCATCATGGTGGTTGGTGGTCTTGTAGCGCTGTTGCAAGCACCGTGACTCTTTACACTCAACGTAGAGAACATGCACATTGCGTGGGCGAACTCGCAACTGTAAATAGATGTAATTGCACATTACAACATGATAACATCGCATTCTCTCTAGCTGATGAACTTTCAAAAAATAATGTTTACGGACTTACTGATTAGCGTATGTACGATCGTCTGTACCGCACACCTGTTCATCACCATTGGTTACGTGACTCCTACAGTCTACGACCAAAAGATCCAGACAAAAGTGGGTTCCAAAGTGAACGTTGAGGTCCTGGATCTCGTTGTTAACGTGAAGAGGGTTGTCTGTCACGAAACCCTGGTTATGTCCGTGATTTCCGTGCGCCTTGCCGTGAACAGCTGTGAACGGGATTTGGGATGAAAGCAAGTCTTAGTAGCATACATAGTAAACAAGCCATATTCCTTATGACCTCTACCGATGTTTACAATTTTCGAAATAATGAACACGATTGTTTAAGATATATATCGCCTTGACCAATATTCTCGATTTTTTTCTGTAATACATGTGTTACAGGTATTTAGTTGAGTTTTACTAGAGTTTCTGGTATGCTTGTCCCTATTGTTACGTTTAGATATGTACTGGGTATTAAGAATTAAGGTATCGACAAAACTTTCATCAAAACCACACTATTTTTTTTTTAAATTGGTTTAAGTTAGTAGTATTTGATATGTACTATATATCTCATGATACATACCAAATCATGTGATACATGTACCTTCTAAATAAAAAGAAATAACTTTTGTCGATGAAGAGCGATTATGACGTCAATTACATTACATGTACTTTCAATGATGACAATTTTGAATTCATTAGTTGAGCAAATACTAATATTGTTCATAAATCAGATAAAAAAGATCTTAGAATCATGCTTACCAGCAGGGATAAGAATTGCAAAAACAAACAAAATCATGACGAACGCTTGGAGAGAGAGAGAAAAGGATAGCCACTTGATCTCGCCGAGTTTCTGGTTATCAAAGGAACCTTCAACCTTGTGGCCTCTTTTTATCCCTTATCTCTGATGGCAAAACTTCGTGTCTTCTTAGGGAAAATGTGATAATACGAGACTGATTTACACGTACAAACTAACATTCATTAATATAGCGACGATAACTCTATCACATACTTATGTATACTACGTGTGTGTATTAATCTAGCTGCAGAACTGTAGCTCTAATGGAAATTTGGGTTGACGGACCGTAATTTAATGTGATGTATCAAGGGTCAAAATGGTATATTGCATCAAATAAACATCTTGAGTAGATGTTTTCACCTTTCAATATTTCGCCAAAAACTCCACCCTTTTCATACATCTTCTCTAATGTTAAAGATCATGAATTGAAGACCATTTTCGAATCACACTGTCTCCCAACATCTAATGTGTATTTGCAAACAACTTCTCTTTAGTTGCACGAGTTAACATAGCTCAGCCAGTAGAAAGCTGGGTTCGTGAGTTGCATGTATTATCTTTCATAATGAGCAAGGTCGTGTGTTGTACTGATCTGAGTACATTTAAGTCAGTGCTCATACTTGTTGATAGTAGTGTCAAGTTAATCTTTCTGAGAGGGACGTGGAATTTTCGCTTCTTGTTGTATTTAATGCGTGTATTACAATATCATGTAGTTTGAAATATTATAAAATCGCATGTAAAGATATTCAAACATCAAGGTCACACTAGTGGCTCGGGTTATCTTTTGTTTTCACTGATCATGCGACTTTAATGTCTGAACAATTCAAGGTTCTATGAAAATATCAGGTTATATTGGACCAAACTTTCCTGGCACAAGATACTACTATGTAAATATCTTGAGAGCGGATACTGTCTGATACCCCTTGGTATGTACCAGCAGTTACTGTAACAGTTATCCTATAAAAATTAGGATCAAAGGTTAAACTACTACTGACATAGAAAGACATTGCCTTGTCATTTAAGAATTGAATCATTATTTTTTGAAAGATGTAGTCTCGTAACTGCAACGGTGTGTGCATACAAATTGATTAACGCGCGCTAGCGCGTTATGAAAATTTGTTTGCACACACCGTTGCAGTTATGAGACCACATCTTTCAAAAAATAATGATTCAATGCTTATATTTACGTTTTTTACCTTTTCTTCGCTTTCCACAGAATATCTGCCTTATTCTACGAGTAATGCGCCATTAACGGAAGAGCGATTGGAACAGCCGAAGTATGCTGACAAAAATAGTGCACAACGCTATAAAATCTAATTAAACAATTTTATTTTTCATTCTGTTAACCGATGGATATAACCTTTGGTATGATAATAAATTAATAAATTGGATTCATTTAACTGTTAACAAATATTTAAATCAATGAAATGTTTATCGGTGTAGGTATAATATCAGGTCGTAATCCTGTTTGCAGTCGCAAGGAGAGTCTTCGAGTAATACTGAAGGAAGATTGTATTCATACGCACCAGAATTGGTGATTGGGTCTTCTGTGTAAATATCACTCAAATCAATCAATGCAATTTAATCGGAGGAAAGAAAGTGAATGTAAATATTATATTCTGAGAAACGTTTGCTTTGCAGACATCCAGCTTTGTACACTGGTCACCTCTATGAACTACAGATTACTCCATCTGAATGTCATCCCACGAGGTCAAAGGTCAAGGATAAAACTTCTCTCGGTATATGAAATATTGTTTGGTGCAAATCTTGAGAACTTATTGGGTGATATGTGTTTTCAAGACATTTCTTATGTAATTAATGGTTTTATAACTGTAAATTTTATTCTTCTGCCAGAACATATTCTTTATATTAATTTTTTTTTCAGAAACCCGACAAGTTTTTAATTTGATTAAGAAAAAAATTCCGGACCCTGTATAGTTAAGGCAGCTTAATATTGAATTATTGTAGATATATTAGTTATTAAATTTTCTTGCTTCCTTTTCAAAACCACTGCGTACCAAATCAAGGCGTGTCATTTAAACTTTGTAATATGTACGCAACAGTTCTATAACAGACAACACCAAAGTACGTACTTTAAAGAGTTTATGTCGTTTTCAAACAATAGAACAATGTTTCTTCTATGTGTAAAAATAGAATTCACATGATCTCGCCCTGAATATAACAATAACAAAATATACACATGTACATGGCTACAATAATGGACAGTCTTAATGATTGCACACATCGGTCAATGTGTTGGCGTTCAATTCTGAATGCCTCGCGTTCGATGATTCCATTAGTGCGGTCATTTCAGAGAACACTCGTGTCTTGGGTTTCTCCTCCCTCCATTCCAGCCAGTATGTTAACATAGTGCCCTTGCCCTAGAAATTCAGAGGGCATGATAAGAAAGAGATGTGCATACTATTTTTCCCCCATTTTTCATAAATTATAACTTATTTCTAATGTTACATCATACAACTGGAATAAAATGGTCTAGTCTTGTAAATTAAAAAGATCAGCCATCTATATCCTTTGGTGTATAAAACTATTTTATACCTATATAAAAGAATTAGTTTTTTAAGATTTTATAGTTATTAGTTATCATTTTTGATTAACAGTTTCTAATATTTGTATAATAATGATAATATCCATCCCAATAAACCGTGACAAGTTGGCATGCCACTGAATGACCTACTAGCACTGGTCAATTATCATTTTTAACAACGGCTGATAACAATTTAGCCTCATTTAGTCTCCTCACCTTGATATATATCTCTCCTCTAGTATTTATATCGATGTCTGACGAGTCTCGAAGAAGGGTAGCCGTGGAACTACTGATTTGAATTTTTGATGCTGAAAAAAAAGAACTTTGGTGAATAATGTGGTGCAAATGCCTTTTTGGTTTAATGGTTAAATGCATTTTTCAAAATTTCAAGTATTTCTACATACATCTGCTGGTCTTTAAGATTAGCATAATTCAATTCCTTCAGTTGTTAACATTTTTCCTACATTTTCGTACTATGTGAACTTTGCTACCGTTTATATTTGATATTCATTTAAGAAGAAGTGATTAACAAACCTTCGCTCGTGCTCTCCATCCTTGATGCTGTGTTCACCGTGTCCCCAAATAAACAATAGCGGGGCATTTTGATACCGATAACACCCGCTACACAGGGGCCTATATAATGCAAAAATAAACTCTTCACCAATCAATACAAGGTCAAATTGATTTCAATGATATGTACCAAAAGTGAATGCCAGCACGAAACTGTAAAGAATTAGTCATAATTTTCAATCTAGTATTTAACTATAATTACCAGATTGAAATTCAGCATGAAATTGTAAAGAATAAAGCATAATGTTTAATTTATTTAACTATAAGTACCAGATTTTATTCCTGCACGAAATTGTAAAAAAAAAAAATAGATCACAATGTACAATTTATTAAATGATGCGTACCAGAATGAATTCCAGCACGAAGTTGTAACTTCCTGTGAGGCCGGTGCCGGATTTTGAATTTGTCGACAAGCTTCATGATGGAGATGGTGAGTTTGGCGATCTCCGTGTGGTGGTAGGTATTCCTCTGGGGCAGACCGGAAGCACACATGTAGGCGTCCCCTATTGTCTCCACCTGGTCAGACGACACAAGAAATGAGCGGTAACTGACGATATAAGCCTTATCTCTCTAGATGAACAAACTGATGATATATTTTCAAAGCAAAATATAATAATTATAACATCTAGGCGAAAATCATAAACATTTGTTAGTTTTTTGTGAAAATTTATCTATGGAAAAGTATTAAAATCTGTACTAAATTTTACAACGATTGATAAACAACTTCTAACAATCTCTCGTTAGCACGGTTGTTAACTCGAGGTTGTCATTGACGTGGGATGAAGCCGGATTACCTGGAGAAAACCCACGTGTCTACCATACCATTTCACATACAACCACTGCCAAGCACGGAGATCGAACTCGGGTCGCAGCGGTCAGAAGCGAATGCATTTGAAACTGTTATTGTCGTTATTTATCCTCACCTTGTAGACGTCATATGCGGTGATGACATCATCAAAAGTAGAATATAGTTCATTCAACATTTGCACAATCTGAATTAGAAAAAAATTATACATACCAAAACACGTATAAACATAATATAGTGATGCCTTGTAAGGATGAAGGGGGAAAAAGTAAACAACAAAAAATGGCGAACCTGCATTGGCGATGATTCTGCGGAGAATGATGTAAATTGTACTATGTCGGTGAAAAGGATGCTAACTGATTCAAATGCTTCTGGTTCTACAAATCCTTGGGACTGAATCTGGTGAGCGATTGATCTACAATGTGAACGAGTAGATAAATATTCGAGACCACAAATGTACAATTTATTACAGCATATAAAAAAAAAAACTGCATAAGCACAATTTCATATCTACTAGTATTTAGCTGAAACCCCCAGGTCTGTGATGTCCGTAAGTAATTTTGTTTATGGGAAGAAGTGGACACCTTGGTGTATCGTATCATGAATGAAATAACATCTACATAAAAATTACGTAAAATATGATCATTGTTTCAAAATTTACAATATCTGACCCTTAAAGCTATAATAGTATTTTAGTAATAATGATTCAAAGAAACTATGTTTAAATCAAATCAAAGAAACTCATGACGTACAAATCGCAAGCTGACATTTTGAAGAATACTGTATGACAATGGAAGCGTGTTTATTTTTATGGAAAGTACATGAACGTCCCAATATAGAAAATACCTGGGATATTTATCTTTAAGTTCTTAGGATTAAACGACATTTCACATCTATAAGCACAATCCGTGGAAAAAAAATGAAACAAAACAAAAAAGAACTGATAGATGTATATGCATATGATATTATTTTCGATTTGTAAATTAAAATGGGGCTTTATATATGTAATACGATATGATCTACATACTGGGGGAGAAGTCGATATAACAGATCCTCGGCTCTTTTCTTCTCGTGTAGGTATTTTGAGGTCCGTTCTTCCACTAATTCCTCCAGGTTCGTTGCATATTGCTCCATTCGTTTCAGAAGATTGTCAAAAAAGTTATCAGCTTGAACACTACAACAGTTTATATTTTCTTAGGTTAAAAAAAATGAAGTAAATCTTTTTATTTTGTCAAAGAAAATAAAACCTATGCAGAACAAACGTAATTCAATTAAAAATGAACGATTATAACGGTATTGCATAAAGATGTTTTGAAAATACTAGTATTGTTTAACTGTTAAAAATAACACACTTAATTATTTTAATTTATACATTTTATAAATTTGCATTAACCATACAAATCGAGCAATAATTATAATTGAGAAAGAAGTCTAATTACTCTGTAGTGATTTTAATATTTGTTTTCAACTCTTTCAGAGTTAGTCTACATTCAGGACTTTCGTCCCAACACTTTGAGATCAGAGCTTGGAGTTTTCCCGGACAATTATTGGATTCAAACAGAGGCCGGAAGTGAACAGTCGTCTGGTTCCTTATTCGCTCAATAATTTCTGAAACAAACGGAAGTTCCCAAACTTGAAATCATACTTTTTATTATATATAAATAATTCATAAGGGACAAAATTATATCATCATTTTAAGAAGGTTGATGGTCTACAAATTACCCATCAGATCTAATTTGTAAAAAATATGACTTTGTAAGCCAAAAGCTATTAATTAATAAAGATTTTTTTTTATATTTCAGCTTTCATAATTTTTTTTTTGCAAATCTTTCCTTTGGAGAATAAAGGAGATTAAAAATGGCCATGACCATCAGGTCTTCTGAAGTTGATTTGTTTAGATATTCACCGTATGGTTGAATCTGAATTGTCTCGACTCCAAATGGACCATTTCTCTCGAACAGTTCGTGCATTACAATGGCTAGTGAGTAAATGTCCGATTGTTGATAGTGTCCGAAAGAAGGAAGATCTCTTAGTCGAAGTCTCTCTGGCGATGTCCAAAGCAAGTCTATGAACGGAATTAAAACCAATGTAGACTCGGCATTCAAAACCAAACGACACCCCTTATTTTGTTTAAAACTTCCATTTGATTTTTGATAAAAAATTACTTTCGTATATTTTGTTATTTTCGCGATCACTTTCACCATGTTCATATCGCAAAAATAATCATATGCCGGAATTATATCCGGTATTATTTGCTTTTAGAAATTATTCAAAATAGTAAACAAATAACGGACTCAAATAAGAAAGGTTTGCACATTTAATTTATTTTCAAAAAAACTATGACACGTGAAAAAAAACCCGGATATACGGTAGTAAAATAAAAATTTGCAGTTGGGTGTAAATGATGATGCATTAAAACAATGCACTACTACATGTAATAGACATACTTTATGATATAACATTGTTTTAATTACTAGTATAAACGCCGCGAGTTTCCTACGATGTAGTAATACAGGTCTGTAAATACCAGGACTCAAAAGCAACACACATTTTCACTATGATTTGTATTATATATTATGTTGACCCTTTAAATAATTTCCATCACTTGATATTTACATTCAGTGTGTATATTTCCCCTTATCTTTGCATTGGAAATCTGCGACGTTCAATTTTCTATGAATACACTTTGATAATTCATGCGCCATGTGCACAAATATAAACGTCTCCACGTGTTTTGAGTATATTTATTTTTGTAAGATTAAATGAAACGTTAAATCTTGCATAACAAATTTGATATGTACTTTTGAAAAATAATCATTAAATTACATCTATTCCTTAAAAAATGGGATTTTTCTCTACAGAGTTTCTGGCACAATATTTTTAGTCGCGGAATCGAACTAAATAACTAAAGATGTTAATATGGCTGTTCCATTATGTTTCATATCCCCGACTGAGAGCGTTTATATTGGATTTACAGCAACGATACACATATATTTCATACAAATAGACATCAGTATGAATATAAATATAAGCATTGAATCCTTTTTTTTATGTCTTCGGTCCTATGACACATCAAGCGGTGCAGACAAATTATCATACCGCGCTAACGCGCGGTATTCAATTTGTCTGCACCGCTTGGTGTGTCAGAACGCGCGGTATTCAATTTGTCTGCACCGCTTGGTGTGTCATAGGACCGACGACATCCAAAAATAAGCATTCAATGCTTAAATAACCCCCATAATAAGTTAAATTTAAGTTTTTAAACGTCAAAGAATCGTACCTCTATCACATTTGCTTTTCTTCTCGACCCATTTCCGGGGTCCAAAGTCCGTCAGTTTCAGAACAAATCGGCCATCAATGACGCAGTTCGAGCTTTTTAGGTTGCCATGGTAACGAATACTTGAATTGAAGATGTATTCAAGACCCTTGTCAAAAGAAAAAAAAATTCATAATAATTAAAGCCTAATAATATTCAATTTAAGGAAATATTTTGTTAATACACGTACTGAGTATTTTAAATCAAATGCGGATGATATTCTTATATTACATGTATCAATATCATATTACATACCTGAACATATATTTTGTCAGAATGTTAGGTATTTTAATTCTGAAATGAAATCTTATTGAGTTTTGAGAACTAACGATTAATAATATTAATTTGACTTAGAATTACTTATTTCCAATATCATAGTTACATTTTAATGGTTATTTTATTACAGTACACTTAATGCAAATATAAAATCGGTATCATTATGACATTCATTTTGTGTGTTTATGAATTAGTCCTAATGAGTGCCACGAACAAACCAACCTATAAGACGTCTAAAAAACACACACATAATAAAAACACTTTTAAAATAATCATCTGGGTTGTATTTTCTATTGTTGAACGATGACTTCAGGAAATTTAAAATAAACTGTTCAAATATTTTATGCTAAATTCTTCATACGGTCCAATAAACTACACATCTTATTGGACCTCATTAATAAAGGACATTAGGACGAAAAGCATTTTAGAGAACTTTGCTTTTACCACAACCTCTGACTTAGAAATGTATTTTAAGAACATTGTACATCTTCTATGAGGATGAGGAGACATACATTTTTTTCTGTTCACTATATATTTCATTGAAAACCATCATTTTTCAAAGAATCGTTAAAAAGTAACCCATGGACAAATTTTTAAAAGACTTGGATTGATAAATTCAGAATTTCTCTAACTTTTTTGCATCATATTTAAATATTTTTCCAACCTCCAGTTCCTGAGATTTGATATCCACAATCCAAAGGAAGATTTTTCGGCTTGCACATTGAAATAGATATATAGTAGTGCTCTTTTGTGTTGTGCTTGAAATATCAAATTTTACAAATAAGTTGTCAAAAAACTGTTTCAATGCATGTCAAAAAATGCAAATTGAATATACTTCAATCAATATAATATTCTTCAAAATCTGACAAAAAATAACAACAACAGAAAACCGTTTTAAAACAAGTTTTGTTTTCAATGAAATATATAGGGAAAAAGAAAAAAATGACATGCTTTTGGCACGCGAGTGTACTAGAGGAAGACAGACGGACGGACTGATCACTATATGGCGCCCGTCCTTTTTATCATTTTTTTATGTTCACTGAGGATATTGTTACAAAAACTTTATATCATTACTCACCCTAATAGCATCCCAGAGTAAACAGCAACGGAAGTCCCAGTTCATGTTGATGTCTTCATTTTCCAAGATATCCTTTATCAAAGATGTCTTTACAATTAATATTTTTTTTCTGTCATCGATATGTTTGGAAGTATGAATACTTCCGTATGACGCTTCAGTCACAGAATAAACTAAAATTCAAATTAATTAACTTTTTCTTTTTACATATTATCAAAAGAGGACTAAAAAAATGAAATTATGCAAACTAAAGGCCTTCTTTTGTTCTACACATATATATTTCTATATTATTCAAATTCATTCAGATTGCGAAGTGTTTCACTCGCAAATAAAATGATTACATGTACCCATACAACAACTAACTTAAGATAAACAGACAGAGACTGAGAGAGACGGACGGACAGGTATAAATCTTTTGGAGGAGGATTCATTCTAAATTGTTTCATTTGTTATAGTATGTATACATTTATGAGGGCTGGTTAGTCGTAGTCATTTTTAGACTATACTAATCTCCTTCAGAAGAAGAGCTCCGTATAGAGACATAGCAAACTATTCCAATTTCAAAGCTAAAATTTAAGGAAGATCTGATGGTTAATTTGTTGACCACCCAGTCTCCTTAAGTTGGAATTATTATTGTCTTTTATTGACAAATGTCCCTTTTAAGGTGGTATGGGACACTTCCATATTGTCACGTACTATTTATCGAAATAAACAATAAAATCAAGTGTAATTTTATAAATACTTTCTTTCCCAAAGTTGTCATCCAAGAATGTAGCGCAGTGGGTTACGAATCCATAAATCATGAGTTCGAATCCCGCTGGGGATTTTAAAATTTTTACTTTTCCAGAAAAAAATTTAAACGTATTTTTTGGTTAAATATTGTAAGATTTTAAAATTCTAAACCGCTGAAAGTATTTTAATTAATATGTACTTAAATTCACATTTATATAGACGGATGTCCCATACCACCTTAATTATACTGTATTATAATTTTTTCTAGTGCTCTTCCCCTACCATTAAGCTCCCTTTGCTGCAATATTCCGCCACCGCTACAAACTTGAGAGAATCCAAACAAAACCCGCAGACCTTGACTACGTTCAAATGGTCAAGTTCTCGAATCTATTTAAAGAAAATAAAAACTGTTTGAAAAGTGAAAAGAAAGGGGAAAGGAATAACAATAGAAATAAAATGTCCACAATAAAGATAATGAGTTATAAAACTGATTAGTATCTTATGACTTCAATCAAAATATCTATATTACACTATACAATAAAAAAAAAGGGGGGGGGGAACGAATTAGACAAACGAAAATCCATCCTTAATATCTTTATTAAATGTTACTCATTTTCTTTGATCGCTTATTAATTATTTTTTTATGTTTTTGTTTATCACAAGTTTTTACAGCTGCTATTAATTCGTTATAGCTCGTAGATCAATGGGGGTTATTTTCATTTCATTATCTTTTCCCTGTAGGGCGATCTCCATATACCGTCTGTTAATCGCCAAACTTGATTAATTTTCACAGAGAAAGCGACCAGTATTGCTGTTTAAATTCAAATACATTATTTTCTTCCTGGTACGGCTAGACATTTGTATAGTAATACTTTTGTATGTACATACCTGTCTTAACTCTTTCACATCGTAAATGGAATCGCCCTTTTCATATTTTTTCAACACAACGGTTGCTCCCTAGGAAAAAGAAATGACCCTTTAAAAGTTTTGCATAAAGCAGGTGTTCACAGTTCATTAATTACAACTGGGACAAAGGTCGTAGACCAGGAATCAATGCAAGAGCTTATATCGACAACGAGTGTACGACACGCTATCCTGCCTGCACTTAGAAAGTTAATTTTTGCGGCTTTACATCAAATATTATCCGCTAATGATGAGTCTCTCTCTCTCTCTCTCTCTCTCTCTCTCTCTCTCTCTCTCTCTCTCAATACATAAATAAATGAATAAATAAATGTGTTACATTAAAAGTTTAAAATTCATCAATTTAAACTTAACTATAACAGTTTTAGTTTTAGTTAAGTTTAGATTGATAAATTTTAAACTTTTAATGTAACAAATGATTTTTTTTTGTATTCTGTATATTCAATTTTTATTTCAAACGTAACTAATCATGAATATAGGTGTTCCCGAATAAAAATATCTGCATCCATAGACTAAAAGACTAAATATATGATACTGAAATATAATATTGCGCCCATGAGAAAAGGGTCTTATGGCATTATTGTCAAAACAGAGAAATCACGTCACAAACATTTGACGTTATTTCATAACGTCGTCCGAAAAGTGGAATGCATAAAGCCGTTATTTTCATAACGTATAGTATTTTTTACTTGATTTTTATTAATTTAGCACGTTATTTGTGGTAAACTCTTTAATTAGTTTAACTCTTTAAAATATATTGACAAATTCATTTTGTTTTTTTTTTTTATCTTATTTTATGTTAGATTTATCGAAATATGCTCAAATATTGGCTATAGTTTGAAGAATTGTTGTGGAAATATTTTGTTATTAATTTTGGTGTACGTGTATAAATGTACGTGTTTCTTTCTGTTACATCATATTGATATTCATGAAAAGCAAAATCTAAATTATTCAGATTGTCTGATATTGGTTGATTTCAAAAAATGAGATTCAGGACCTTACAAATTTTATCAATCTTTAGCAATGACTGTTGATGTTATTGTTTTCAATAATGTACCAAGTATAAACTTAGAGGTATGTTGCACACTCTACAGTCACTTATTTTTTAAATCATTATTTGATGGATAACTGAACAATACAAGCTTTAAGGGAATTGAAATATATCTGGTTGAACGAGCTTAAAAGCATACATTCTTCACTCATATTTCCCTCTGAATGAAAATAAAAGAGAATTTTGGAGACAATCTATGTGTTGATTCAAATGTCGTATGTTTAGAAATACAATGCTTATTTGCTTTCATTCTGAAGTTAAGTACAACGATCCCTTTATTTAGGCAGAGGGTATACACGGTGAAATAAATCGGAGCTTCAATATTTTTGCGTATTTTTTGGTCATCGAAGCGGTCACAGTCCAGTAGCTATAATCTTAAGGTTAATTATCCTGATGGTTAAGTAATCGGTAGGTTCAAAAGTTCGTCGGTTCATTAGTCAGAAAATCCAAATAGTGTAAATTCCTGAAGTTTTGAACTACACCAAAATATACTGATTAGAAAGTATTATTCTACGTAACTACACAGTACTATATTTAGTTTAGTGTGGGAAAATATCTGTAGATTGCTATTTATTTCAAAGCTTTAGTTTTACCCCTGCTATAGAAACTCTGATCATTTTGCCCATATTCAGTGAGAACATATTAACTTCTAGGTCTAGCAATAAACTCGAATTTGAAAGACCTTCTATGATTATGTTGTGCTTCATTATATCATGCACAAATTCATTTTGTTTTAGAAATCTTAGATATAAAAATGAATGTATTTGAAATATTTCAATTATATGAAAATGTATCGTATTTGGTGCAATTTTCAATCATATATTTACTTTCCTTAGCAAATACGTATTCATTAGTTGCCAGTGGTATTTTTTTACGTTTAAACTTGACTTTATTGAAATTGACTTTGTTCAAACTGTAAATTATATGCTGTATTAAAATGCAGCATTCAACACTGCTTTTAATTTGCTTTAATATCAAGCTTTCATTATAATATAGGAAATCACAAAATCTAAATCGCATGCAGTCTTTCAATATACAGGAAAGATTGGTTTTTTTTACATAAAATTCCGAGAATTTTTTCATTAGTCATCTGCATCATTTGTGATTATTTTGATTGATTTACACGGGCTGTTACATTTAAAATCAATATTTTATAAAGAAAACACATTTTAAATTTTTGTTTTACTTAGAGTTTAGGGAATTCTTTTATTGCAATTCCCTGCATCAGTTTTGATTGATTAACATAGAATGGTACATTATAAATGAATATTTTATACAGAAAAAAATATGGTGTTTTACTTAAAATTCAGAGAACTCTTTTACTGCAATTCCCTGCACCAATTTAGATTGATTTACATGGAATGGTACATTATGAAATGAATATTTTATACAGAAAGCATTGTGTTTTACTCAAAATTCAGAGATTTTTTAATTGCAATCTCCTGTGCCAATTTTGATGATTTCACGGAAAGGTACAAAAGTAAAAATTCAGAAAAAATTCATTGCAATTCTCTGCATCGTTTTGATTTACATTGATTGGTACGCCGGTGAAATTATTATTTTATAAAGAAAATATTTGATATTGGTTTTGGTTGATGAACACGGAACGGTTCATTATAAAATGAATATTTTAAACGACTTCTTTCGTTGAAATCATCATCCTTCATCGATTGTGGTTTATTTTGATGATTTTTTTTTTCACGAACTGATGCATTTTAAGATTGATATTTTATATAGATGTTTACAGGCAATTTGTGCGTGCAATCAAACGTAGCTGTGCTATTCAGTTATCCCTAACATTGTCTGACATTCCAGGTTTTAGAAGTCCATAATTTAAAAAAAAAATACAGAGTGCTCTAGTTTACATTTATTACGGTTCAAAGTCACGGTCATGTTTACATTAAAATTGTTTTGACGTTACATGTGCATAACACGACGTCAAATTTTTCCCTGTTGAAATAGCTTTATTAAAAACGGAGAAAACCTCAACTTAGAACTGGTTTAAAGCCATAAAATTTCTGATTTGACAACTTTGAGATGTGTTTTATTTAATTCTTTAAAAATCTCAAAATGTGCAAAAAAAATGCCATAAGCACCCTTTTTTCATGGACGCAATCCTATGATATTGTAATAAACAGTCTGCAGGTCTCGCCATTTTGATCCGTATACCATTCTAGATTTGATCTTTCATCATTTGAACTAAGCATATAGTTTTAACACCTTAAGTTCGTACAAATTAAAATAAAGCATGCTAAGATCTAAGTACGACCATCATCCCACCCCCCCCCCCCCCCAAAAAAAATTGCAATATGTCCATCAGCCTTCATTATTCCGTCTACGGTGACACTGTTTAGTAGGCTTGTTGTAAGTTGTGTTCATTCAATAAACGTCACGTCATTGCACGAACAAGGCACAGACAACTAAGATTTTGCAATATTAATTGAATCATTCATTATTACTAGTGTGGGATAGTGAAATTCCACCGCGGGGATTCTCGGTCTAGACCGTGATCTTGGTTCCGAAGTGGAATTTCACTATCCCACACGAGTATGTAATGAAGGATTATTTTTCTCGCAGTATTTTACATAAAAAACGATGTCAGACAACTTTCTCTTTTGACAATCCAAAGTTTACTTTTGGTTTATCCCTCCGCGTGTTACATTAAATAGTGAAAGTGAAGAAGAGAGCATACGACAATTTTTTCCATTAAAATATAATAAATTGTAGTCTACTAAGCAAAGAAATGACTTATAGATTAGCTCATTCCATCATTTATCATTTCCTTACAGCATACGATGTTTGTTTACATTTTACAGCGGCGTAGTTATACACAGTGTAAGACAGAAAAATCTCACACTGGACAAACCGATCTCACACCGGACGGTGATAATGAGAGAAAAAAAAATCGCCACTTACACAGAACTACTTAACACTAGGGGCATTCTTTTAAATATTTTCCCTATAGTGTATCCTTTAATAAAGGATAAACGTGCAAGTCACCCGTGACCCAGTTTCCTCAAATCAATACTCAGCCTCAAGTCCGAGTTTTGACCTCAAATGTATTCATGTACATTTCTTTTGAGAATTTGAGTTGAGGACTGAGTTGAGGAATTGGAAATTTTGGTGACGGTGGGACCAAGTGTTGCTTTGATGCTAACAGTAGTTTTGTTTGTATACAAAAATACACCAATTAGCTGTTTCATGCGGACATGAAGATAGCGCGCATTGCAGGAAATATACAGAACCCGCGTATGACAGGTCATTTTTTTCTGCAATAATTGCTACCTTCTTAGCAAAGCCTTAGAAAGCCTTTCAATGTTTATATTATATATTATATATTTCTGAAAACAACAATTTTAGTTTTTGAAACTTACCTTGTACAGGGCCGTGCACATGTGGTGTTTGTCGACAACAATCTGCTCAGAACGGAGAGAGATCTATGTGAAAACGGGATATAATCAGTTTTTAAACAATTTTCCCGAATATTCTTTTTTTTTTTTGGGGGGGGGGGGGGGTCAATTAAATGATATCATCATAACTTTTTTACGCTGTGAATTTTTTATTTACTAAGAACGCTTTGTAAGACTCTTTTCTGCATAAGCAAGTCTAAAATTCGCATCAGTATGTAAAATGTCGTGATAAGATATTCTATAACCCTTTGATGTTGAAAGGTATATATTAAATGATCGGAAAAATTTGTTTAAAAACTTTATATTTGCAGCTATAACTTCAATTATTTAAACGCAGCTTGTTGTATTTTCTAATACGAAATGAAAGGGGAGTATATAAGCATAACAAACTGTAAGCAAATATATTACATAGTTACCCTAGACATAGAGAAATTAGATTTCTTTTTAGCTATGAGGTCGGTTTCTTTAATTCTCCATACACTTTCACTTGCTTTCTTTTTTATATGCCTGCAAGAAAAAAACAAGTTAGTTTCATGAAAGTGACGGTTTGAAAACTGTTTGAACGTATTAAATATTAAAGTGTATGTTCATTTGAAAAATACTGTTTTTTTTTTAATTAAGATAAATCGAAAAGGAATCAATTTGATACTGACTGTTTAGCAATAAACAAGAAAATGAAATTGCGTACAACTCTTTGTTTAGCACTTAAGCTTGAAAAATATCTTTTATTATTTTTTTAATATAAGCCTATTAATATTTTTATTTTCAGAAAATTACAGTTAATCCAATTGCATATTTATCATTTCTCATAAATTGTTTAAATTGAATGTAAACTAACATATTTACTGGAGAGAGAGAGAGAGAGAGAGAGAGAGAGAGAGAGAGAGAGAGAGAGAGAGAGAGAGAGAGAGATTGTTTACTTTACTACAAAGCGTGGAATGATGATGCTCAGGAACACCACTAGAACTAGAACGCCTCCCAGTGTTCCAACCACGATCTCTAGAATCTCAGTCTGGGTCAAATCTACAATGTCGAAACCATTCTGTGGTTTGTGATATTTCACGCAGTATTCCGAGGACATGAAGTGAAATTCCTTTAAAAAATTATTTCAGAAACAGTGTTGAAATATGATATGGGTTTGTGGGAGATGTATTTTTCTTGTGTCGAATAATACCATGTATATGGGGTTTTTCGTAAGCAAGTTTCACTACAATCATTGATTTGTTCCAAATTGGAAGATAGGGGTTGTATATGTATAAAGTTATATTCAATATTAATTATTGGTTGTATACTATTGAAGAATACTAGATTTTTTATTCGTTCAATGATATCTGTATTAAATTGTCTAGGGATGAGATCTCAGATTATATTTTTCTGTTAGATTCTTTGATTCGGATGCTTAATTTTGTACGTTTACCGAAATCATCCAAAACCTGCCCCGCCTCCTCCCCCCCCCCCCCCCCCCCCCCCCCCCCCCCGAAAATAAGCATGTTTTGTAATTCAAAGAATTAAAAACTATAACAATCTTTATAGATAGTTTTGAATTCTTTGAATTACAAAACTTTAATGTAACACATGCATTGAAGAAAAATGGTGGTAGGATAGACACCATTTTATTAATTAACTATTTATAGCCATGCATAATTGAGTATATAAATCCCCAAAATATTTTCTCCAATATCCTTAATTCAAAAAATCGCTTGTAGAAACTGACAAGATCTAAATCTACACGATCTTCTTTCCAGTTCTAGTCAGTTTAAAAACGACCTGCTCGCGATCTACAATGAGAGCACGGACTCCACGGACTTCCAAGGGCTGACCTCTGCAGACTCAGTAATTTGTAGTAACCATGGCAACGGTTACCTTAACATGTATGGAAAAACTGGAAGAACTGACTATTCCTTCTGTGCCGATCAACAATAATTGTAATGTATTTACTTTTTCCTAACTTTTATTATAGTCTGTCACAAGATATTTATGGAGCACATTTTCTCAAATAATTCGATATTTATAAATACTTCAGGGTTCAAACCATGATCATTCAATAGTATGAAAAAATCCCAAGATTTCTCCTTTGAAACGCCGCCTCTAGCTTGTCAAGTTTCAATACACGGTTAAAAATTTAAAGTCTACGGGGATTTTGCATTGGAACAGACATGAAAGTACCCGGATGATAAGTTGAAAAACTCTGCGAGGCATTACGGATGACTTCCGAATGGAGAAAGATTTATACATCTCCGTTAAAAAAAAATCTGATTTCGTTCGTGTAAATTTTTCTGATCGAAAATTATTGATAATGTGTCAATAAAGATATCTTAGATATTTTCCCTTTCATCGATTTTAATTGCACTTCTTTCACAGGTATGTGTATTTTTATCAAAAATCGTCGAAGTGTCCTGCATAAATACTCTGGGACATACTATAATGAAACATTGAAGTAAGATTAGAAAATATATAGTCAGTATTAAAAAAAACAATATGCTTTGAAGTTTAGCACGGGCTTTGAAAGTAGCAATGATCGCAGGGCATTTTCTTTGCAAAGCTCACTACCATCATACCAGCATGAAAAATCATCAAAAAGATTAGGCACGTAGCATCGTTTATGAAAGGGGGGGGGGGCTTATCCAAAAATCTTGACCAAAAAAAAAGTAGGGAAATTATCAAAATCCGAAATCATGAGAATCCTAATCCGGGGGTTGAAGTCCCCCCCCCCCCCACCCCGATAACGCATCGTGCCTGGAGATAATTTAGTTTTCTCCCTAAAATACTTGAAGTCAACTATACATGCATGTATAGAACTGAAATGCTAATTGATAATATCGGTGTATTATTGGAAAATATTGGAACATAATTAAAAACTATGAAAGACATCGGTACATCACTGGATAATATTGATTATATCATCTGAAAATATTGTTGAACTAGACACGTCGTAACGCCACGAATGCCCCTGCAGGCGACCAAAATTTCAAATGCCAAATTTTGTATAACATTTTTTTGATTGCAGAATAAGTTATAAATCACTGAAAATTACTCATTTTTTAAGTTTAGGAGGCAAAACTCTGTAAAAAATCATCGAACTGGAACCAAGTTCAAATTTGACCTGTATTTTCTAATAAATTAACCTTATATGAAATATCAATTTTACATATGCATCACTTCAAAAGTTAAAGAGCGGAAACTAAGAATTTCCCATTTTTTCGTAAGTTCAAGAGGCATAACTCTGTTAAAAATCATCGGACCGGAACTAATTTCGAAAAAAGATCTGCATTTTCTTGTAAATAACATTCATATGAAATATCAGCTTTATATATGCATCCCTTCAAAAGTTAGAAAGCGGAAACTGAGAATTTCTAATTTTTTTCAAAGTTCAAGAGCCAAACTCTGTCAAAACCATCGGACTGGAACCAAATTCGAACTGAACCTGTATATTCCTATGATACATCCATATACATGTAGCAAATTTGAGTTTAATGTGTGCAACGGGTGTTGAGATAATGATCGGAAAGTTCAAGAGACATAACTCTGTCAAAAATCATCGGACCGGAACCAAATTCGAACTCAACCTGCATATTCATAAGATTCATCTATTTATCAAATTTGAGATGAATATATGCAACGGTTGTTGAGATAATGATCGGAAAGTGAATTTCCCATTTTTTTCTAAGTTCAAGAAACATAACTCTGTCAAAAATCATTGGACCGGAAACAAATTCGAACTCAACCTGCATATTCATAAGAAACAAATTTGAGTTGAATGTGCAACGGTTGTTGAAATAATGTTAGGAAAGTGAATGATGACGGAATGACAGAAGGAAGGAAGGATGGAAGGACGGAATGACGGAATGGGGTAACACTATAAGCATGAAAATGTTAGATCATCGGATAATAATTGAAAACATTACTTCAATGGAAAGTATCGCTATGTCTTAAGTTAAAGCCACTTTAACAAGTCCATATACTATATAGCATATGGTCTAATTCATTATTGGCATTTCATTCAACATCTTCGAAGATATTCAGTCAATTGTAGAAATCAACAACATTTTGCCCGACTCTACACTAGACCTAGCCTATACGTGGACATTCGTGCATAATTCAATTGAAGCCAACATCAACCTTAATTGACGTGCATGCGTAAGCGCGGTGAACTAGATACATGTACATGTATCAACAGTTACATCATACTGAAAATCCGCGTTTTTGTTAAAATAGCATTAATGATAATACTTGTAGAATATGGGCAGCGGAAAGGGCAAAAAATACATTTCTACAAAATTATTGGTAATTTGAATTCAACAATCCAAAACAATATCATCAATGACCTTAAATGCAAAACCAACAGTCTTCTTTGCAATATAAATATACATAAAATCAACCAAATGTGTCTTTATACAAATCAAACAAACAAAAAGTAAAACCAACATACATAAATGCAAAACGAACAGACATCAACATAAAACAAGCGGACACACAAAAACAAACGCCAGGTGGCGTTTCTGAGAAGCATTAATCACGGTGTCCATTCAAGTCGTACACAGACCATCTCGTACATAGTTCATTTCGTGTACAAAAATTCAACTCGTATACAAAACCGAGAAGTCAAGTCCTACACAAAAAGATACTCGTACGCAAGGCTTAAAAATGTTTTATGTATTGTGGGAAGTTCGTATGCAAAACGGAAAGTTTGCTTTAAGATAAATTGATTACTTTATAGCATAGCAATTTACAGTTGTATTAATAACTGATATCGTAAAAGGAAAAATATGTGATTTTTGATTAAGATTTCAAAGATATAGGAATTAATTGCAAAAATATCAGTTTTAAATTAGTTAATTGTGGTTAAACATCGTAAAAGCAAGTTATGAGCAAGCAATATTTCAGATATTCCCTGTTATAATTAATTTTTTTTTATTATCGAGAGATTTTGGATAGACATAAATATAGGTATATAATGTAGAATGACTAATTTACGGAAATTACACATTCCATCCATGCAGCTTTTTATTTTTAAAACATCGTGTGATTATCATTTTAAGATACCGGAACGCTTTGTCATAAGCAAAACTGTTATGATTTTCGTTCCACTGTACAAAAAATTATATTTTGCAGAGATTGATATCATGTTTTAAATGTATACTTCACTTTTTGTTTTAAATATAAAAAAAAAAACCCACAATACATGTATTTTCGTTCCAAGTTATAACTCTAGCTAATTAACTCCCACCCCTTACATGCGATTCAAAAGCTTATAAATGCGTGCACTTCAAGAACCCAGTATTCCGCTGTCTTAGCTATATTCCTAGTTTTTTGTGTTTAGTTCTATAAAAATCTTTTTATTCTTTTAAAATTCAAAGATGGACAGCAACATCCTCTGTAAAACTCGTCACTTCATGAAGACCCGCTCTATTTGTAGAAATGTTTCTAATTGTGAAGCGAAAGCTCAGGTCTATAGCGATTACAAAGTTCTAAATTCATTCCGGTTCAAATTTCAGATTTTTAAGACTTATTTTTGCTGATAATTAATTAATTACTTAATTAACACTAATAATTTTATATAGTAGTATAGATATATCTGTTTTAATGACTGAGGGATTTTAAAGCAAAGTCATTAGATTATCGGAATGTACCGGGTACAATTGCATATACTATAGAACATGTTTGAGCCATTTGTGTAAAACATGATTTAATATACAAAAAACGTTGTGTAAGATTAAAACTTTCTTCTCTGTTTTGTATACGAGTTGATTTTTTGTATACGAGATGACCTGTTTACGAGATGGTCTGTGTAAGACTTGACTGGACACCGCGTGTGTTGATTCCCTAACACGCCACCTGGCGTTTGTTTTTGTGCGTCCGCTTGTTTTATGTTGATGTCTGTTCGTTTTGCATTTATGGTCATTGATATTATTTTGGATTGTTGAATTTATATTGCTATTGATTTTGTTAAAATGTATTTTTGCCCTTTCTGCTGCCCATAGTAGTACTATATAGTATGACTAGATGAAATCGGTATTATATTTTTTAACTTCTTAATAATATAACATTATGCTCACGATGCTTGCAGAATTCTCCCTGAAAGCCACAAGTGGGGTGGTCAACTGGTGGGCCCCCACCCCCGGGCCACTGTATCTGGTGGACAGGGTCCTCTCGGAACTCCCTGTCCTCTGTGAAGAAATATCCAACTGTCTGGAGAAAAAAAGGTTTGACGTATTTATACATTATAGAAAAATGTATGTTTTCTGATGCAAATATAAATCTTTGATCAAAATTTTTTTTATTAAATTTTTGTATGCTTTTTATTAATTTTTAAGGAAACAAAATCTTTCCTAAGATAAAAATAATTCCTTTTAATAATTCTTTTTTTATTTGAAACGTGATAAGAACTTGATCTTTGTGAGGATTCATATCAAATACACATCCAGCAGGTTATTACTAGAGTCACAGGAATCATATTTAAAATATCAAGTTGAGGTGAACGTCCTGCCATCATACAGCGATATACCTACCGTTAATTGGAACTGTGTCGTCAGCTGAATCTGTTCTATCTTGTAGCCCTGCTGTCTGTCGCCATTTTCATTCAGTGAGATATTTCCTGTCATACCTATAAACGGAAGTTTAGTAAGATCAATATTTTTTTGCAAAAACATGTCATCACAAACTTCTAAACGAAACTGGAAGGCGGAAAAGCATAATAGCATAATAAGTATTAAAGCTGTTGGAGAATTTGACCATTATGCAATAAAAACTCTGTGATAATTTTTACTATGTTATTGAATGCCAAGCTTTGTTTTTTTCGTTTTTATTTTGGTCTCAGACTTAACCGTAAAAAGAAATCTGGGATTACAGCAATTATAGGTAAAAAATAAAAATAAAAATAAATTATATGTATAAAGCTTACTAGTGAAAGAGTTTCCCCATATTCTCGTAGCAATTAAGCGGCCATTGGATGAGTCGTTTCCTTCTAATGACGTCATGTTGACGGATAAAGCGTACATGTACATTGCTTCATAAAGATTAGAAGCAGGATAAGGCACCTATAGCAAAAGACAACAACAGAAATTGTCTTAATGAAGTTCCCTAACATCTGATAAAAATTGCTATCTCGCACGTATTCATTTTTTTTATTACATGATAAAGATAGAAAAAGTATGACATGAATATATCTTTTTATCTCCATTTATAGGATGAAATAGCATTATTTGGAATAGTTATCATCAATTATCCTCCTTTATGCTGATGAAAATATATTTCTATAAAACGAAACGTATTTATTTTCCTAAATTAATTAGACAGTATCAAGGGTCCAAGTGATTGTATTAAGAAACCTATTCATTTTCGTCCGTTACACAGATTGATTAATGACCGGCTTTATTTTGTATTTAATAGAATTAAATCAAAAAACCATGCCCGCTTTCTATACGATTGTACCTCTTCATTGGCTTGGTAGGTGTAATTGAACAATTCCTCTGATTTGCTTTTAACCCTTTCCGTAAAGTTCTTGTACTCGATTGTATTCGGTGTGAAATACGAAATAAACAACACCGACTTATAGGCGATCTTGGCCTTTTCATCAGCAGCGTCATTCTGAAAAAAAATATAGATCAATATCAAATCATGTTTTAGTTATAAATTATAACTTAGTTTAAAACACTTATCACATAGGCTGTGAGTGCGAATCTTTTATCAAACCTCTGTCAACATTTCCCCTTGAACAACTCATTTCTAGTTTTTCCCAAAGACAAGTCTTCGTATTTTAATTTCTATAGCAGCTTTTTTGATATAAGATCTATTCCAATCAAAGCGAAAGGAAAAGTATATTGTGATACTTTCTTTTTCGTGACGTGCTACCATTCCATACATTGAAATTATTTGATATGTAATATACAGAATTGACGCTTGATACATGTACCGGTATGCAGAACCATTTTAACAAGACCTTGGACTTTCGGTAGGACGTACCTATCTATTTTTGCATCAAAACAAGTTAGAAATTTCGCTGGTTTCGAGTGAAATATGCATAGATTGCGTAGTCTTAGCTCTAAAGCCAGACAAATTTAGTTGATTTCAAAGAGCCATGGCTGAGTGGCCAGCAATGAAATAGACAGGTCTACGTCACATTGCTGTTTGACACAACTACCCAAAGTCCAAGCTCTTGTTAAAATGGTTCTAATTTACATGCCTTGATATCAGATGGCTACAATTCCATAATACCATAAAGCAATGCACATCTTAATTTCAGTATCTAAATTTAAATTAAAAAAAAGTAACCCAAGTTTTTTCACCGTTTTTGTTTTACATCATTGGTCAAAAAGTGTTTAAGTACCTGCTTCCAGGAAATGTCCCCAAAGGTATTTTTCAGTGAATAGTAATAGACACAGATGAACATGTAGTTCTCCTGTATAAGGCCCATGTCGTACGCGTGGATCATTAGCTCTCTCAGAGTTTCCCCTCTAACGGCCAACACGATGACTGAAAAAGGAAAAGGAAATTGGATGGGTTAGGAGTTGGAGTAGGGGCGTTGTGTTTTCTTCTCTGTGTATTGATTAAAAATATACTGCAAGTCTTAGGTCACGAAAAATTCAAATATATGCTCATACATGTATAATCAACATCTGCTATATACATTACAGTAAATGTGGAAAGCTTGATCAAGGGTTTCTCCCCCCTCCCCCATTCAGACTTGAAGAGTCTAAATCGGAAAATTGTGACCATAAACCTCACCATAAATGTCATAATTGATAAATTTTGATTGGTTGTACTGCCCATTGTTGTATATTCTGACGAAACAATAACTGTTTAGTTAATCTTACTTTTTGAAGTCATTGCAACTTGCTTCAGCAAATCGTACAGGTTTTCCGATCCGTTGAATGTTTTCCAGATGGCAACATTCATCCCCTGATCATCTGCCATTCTTTTCACCGCGTCCATCGTGTACATCCAGATTACGTCTGTGTGTTTCTGTGCAATGATTCCGATACGATTCCATGAGAAAGTTCTCATTATTCCGGTAACCGCAAGACCCACTTTGTCAAACGTACCCAGGAATCTGGTCAGCGTCTGAAATTTGGGTCAAATCATACCTTATAATACGAAAAAAAAATTTAAAAAAACCATACAAACTCTAAACTGTCACAGTTTACTCTTTTTCAAATCTTTAAAACCTTATCCTTCTATATTTCAATCGAAAACTAAAATGTATCTGCAATATCGATGAATCTGTAAAAAATAATTCATGTACATATAATATATGCGTGTGGTAAACTTAAATCTCTCTCTCTCTCTCTCTCTCTCTCTCTCTCTCTCTCTCACCTCTCTTTCTCTCTCTCTCTCTCTCTCTCTCTCTCTCTCTCTCTCTCTCTCTCTCTCTCTCTCTCTCTTCAAATTATTAACAAGCTAGACTGGTCATTACATTTGACATTTGATTTAATATATTTTTCTAATGTCAAACTGTCAAGAAGTTGGGCGATAGATCTTCATGTTTGTTTTATAAGGTCTGTAATATAAATGATTTATATACAAAATAACTTTCATATCAAAAACCCTCATTTTGACAAAGCCGAAACAATATACATATCTTGTTTTGATAATATAGAAAAGGTATTTGCAGTTCAGAGACTATTGGAAACGAAATAGAAGAAGGGAATACAAACCTTATGAAAAGATCTGACAAAATTTCAATGTTTGTTGATATAAATCAGAGTTATTTTACAGGATAAAGATATAAACGTCTCCAGAACGCTAATAACTTTATTCTATAAGTTTTTGAGTTAGCTTTTACATCAAATATCAAAGTTCAATATTAAATATCAATATCAGTAAGCGGTATTATTTGTAAGAGAGTTGCGATATAAATGTTCCAAGCCTTTTGGGAAAATAATAAAGGTTGCATAACATTAAAAACAATAAAAGCGTGTGATGAAACACGAGCTCGATGTACTTAGCTGAAAGCGTCTGCCTTTATGGTGAGTTTGAAACGTCAAAATGCAGAAACTGTAAAAGTTCCCAATCGTACTTAAAATACTAGTAGACCTTTTTCTACGAAGCACTCATTTGTACGAAAAGCGTAGATAGTCAGTCAGTGGCATATTCATTTATTTTAAAACGAAATGTAAATCAGTTAGTATTGTTAAATTGGTCTTCAGAACGATAAGAAATTATGGATTGCACTCTGCATGATTCCCTAATTTCTGTTGACCGTCTTAAAGGCGTAGCCTTTCGTGTACATCTGAATGGATACAGACTCAACTTCAGTCATAAACATGTAGTAAGTTATATCAATAATTAATCAACACGGTTCTCTAAATCTGTGATATTATGATGATGAACTTCGAATGATTACTATCTTGACCACGAACCTGACAATTGTCATAGCTTTGACGAGTTTCTGAAAGAATAAAATGACGTATTATACAAATATTCTTTCCAGAATTCCAAATGAAATCTACCCGCGCATTTTAGGTTGCAATTGACCAATCAATCAACCATATTTAAGAAATATTGTCAAACAAATTGATGATCAATATACATCCAACCGTCAATGAGAGTGACTTCACTGTACATACTTTTAAATAGAATCTACAACAGGTATGCAGGTGCGCATTTTATCCCAAGCTAGCGTTTATTGACTGCATCTGACAAACTGCTGCTCGGTGCGATGCACTTTCCGTGGATAAAATATTTTGTTAAGCCTTTAACATTATAACTACATTAGTTTATAAAACCATTTTAACAAGAGCTTTGACTTTGGGTATAGTTGTGTCACACAGCATTGTGACGTAGGCCTGTCTATTTCATTGCTGGTCATTCAGCCATGGCTCTTTGAAATCAACAAGATTGTCTGGCTTTTGAGCTAAGACTACCAATTGGTGTATATTTCGCTTGAAACCAGCATCATTTTAAACTTGTTTTGACGCAGGAAATATATAGTTACGTCCTACTGAAAGTATAAGGCCTTGTTAAAATGGTTCTAAGCTATCTATACCACGGCAGACTTGAAGGTTCGTCCCTCTAATTATTGCTGTATATTGTCATTGTATGCAATATGGACAAATCATTAGTTTATGTCATCAAAGAGCTCGAGAGCATGCTTTCTTGGTTCTGAGCATTGTCTGTATCTGCAAATACACAAGTCTTTGATACAATTCCTATTTCGGTTCATATGAACTCTAATCATGCAATCCTCGAGTCCATGCTACAATACTATATGTAGGCAACTTCCGTGTTATTAATGATCGTGACAGGATAGGGAGAATTGGAATGTATCATGCAATTCAATGTACATGAACTTTATCAAGAATTCCTTACATAGACCACGATATAAAGTAATCAGATGCTTCTTCATACATTTTCGACACTAAAAAGGGCAGGATCCCCACGGCCACTTTTGTACGGCTCTAATATCCTCGAGAAGAATTTAAGAGCTCTGCATGTAAATATAAGAAAATATTCTATTTTCAAAGTAAAAATATGGGTTTTTTTTCTATATTTAAAAGTAGTTTATGGCTAAATCCTATTTATCAATAAATAGTTATTTTGAACATTTTTCCTGAAATAAAATGGCACGTTCCATATTTGAAATAAACTAGAAAAAAAACCAAGAAGCACAACTTTTGACGTAACAATTTTCTTAAAGTCCAAAATATACATTTTTCATTGGGTAAAAACCGTCTTCAGAATTGCTAGCTATATAGAAAACATATAAATTATCTCATTTTTTGCTGGAAGCATAGTCCTGGCTACATGCATGCAAATTGCAAGTGTTTCTATAAATAGCACAACTGCAAAAGTAAACAAAAACCGAACAGCGTCGAAGTAGAAGCTTCCGGTATAGCAAATAGTTTCACAGAGAGCCATGTTTTGTTAAATATATTGCGTTTTTGGGGGGTTTTTGCGAATAGATTTAGCGAGGAGTTGTTTTTATTAACTAAGAGTTTTAAAAACAAGACTTTGCAGTATGGGCACATATGCAATGCGCATGAAATTCCACGAACTACTTTACAAAGCATTCATTTGGTATTTAGCTGCCCATCGAAGAAATGGGGGATTAATTTTATAACGCTCGTTTCAAAATTCAATGCACTAACTTTTTTCTACTAGACAGACATGTTTTTGTTAATAACCGCTTCCAAACGTTAGTCGCTCTCTGACGCTTTGCCAACATTGAAAGCATGAGAGAGAGAGAGAGAGAGAGAGAGAGAGAGAGAGAGAGAGAGAGAGAGAGAGAGAGAGAGTTAGTTATTGCCAGTCTTTACTACACGATATGTATAGCTGAACATCAAAAGAGTCCGACTTTCAGTACTTCAATACTTTTATATTAGTAGTAAGAAAATGGCGAGGGGTAATTCTATATCAGCCTATAACCGAATATCTATTTACTAGTTAATCCAATGGCTAAAAATCGGTAGATAAAAATAATACAACCCTTGAAAAAAAAACCCGGTACGCTTAACTAAATCTTTCACATAAAAATAAGTTTTATATACAATACATGTACAATACATTTACATTTTATGTAATGAATTTTACAATTTAAATAATTACCAGTTTTATAATAAATTAAAAACAATACGTTTACTACGGAAATACGAGAGCGTATTGGATTGCAAAGTGACACTTCATTTTTTTCATTTTCCACAATTTAATGTATAATAATAACACTTTAATCTGTAAGATGTGTAAATCCCATACTATGTGGCACTAATACGCTTCCATAGTCTGCAAAGTGTAATATGTAATATTATCGTGAGTATACCAAGGCCAAATAGATTTGAAGACGCACTAATTGGACGTAGAATCCATTTCCTAAGAAATGTATATAATTGGAATGATCCTGTAGATTTGTTTTAACTACCGGGTATATATGTACCCCACGCACCGAGTTGCCGGGGGGGGGGGGGGGGGGTTACAGTATTATGTTTTTGATCTATCCGTCAGTCAGTTGATCACTCCGTCAGTCCGCCAGTCCTGGTTTTTGTTTAGTTCTGTTTTGTTTTTGCTTTTTGTTGCTGGCTCGTGTGTGTTGGAGGGTGAAGGGTTGGGTTGTAACTCCTCTTTAAGAGGACTCGGTGGTCGTGGCCATATTTAGACTGTATTGGTCTCCTTTAGAAGAAGAGCTCTATATAAGAATATAGTAAAATACTCAATTTTAAAAGATAAAATGTATGGCTTTTTTATTTAATAAATAATGATTTATAACTTCACAAATCATATCTTAAAATTTAAGGTAGGTCTGATGGTTAATTGTTGACCATCTAGCCTCGTTAACGGCTCAACAGAATTTCATGGAATCTATACTAGTAGTTTATAAGGACAAAATGTACATATTCACAGGAAATTCTAAAATGTTGGTTATTATTGAATATGATACCGAAACAGTTTGACAGCGCAACTCCTCTTAAACTGCTGAGTATAATTTCGTGAACCTTTGAAGATACATGTAATAAGGGCATGTCATAATTTTAAATGTGTAATTTTTACAGGAAATTCGATTTAATGAATTTTTATGTAAAAGTTATGCCCCTTTTATTAAATTTGTTCATACATTACCACTCATTTGATTATGTCTGGCCTTGTCAAGTAATGTTATGTGTGAGCGTGGGTTAAGTTAGCTTGCTTATTTTCTCGAACTATTTTATACCACTTGTTTGTAAATAATGTGAGTGCACATCAATGTAAGCCCAGTCTATGCAAGACTAAACTGCTACATTAGTATATACGCATCACGTCCGTCATCATATGTATAGCACGCCAAATTCACAAAAATGAGAGAATCATAGTTTCACAGTCGATAAACTAGGTCTAACGGTTGTAAACTATAGTTTACGGACAGAAAACTATAGTTAACGCCGTTAATCTATATTTCACGTCTGTAAAGCATAGTTAACGGATCATCTGTGTTTCAGAAGTGCAAAACTATAATTAACACTGAAAACAACCACTTGCGATTGCAAAACATAGTTTATCTGATAAATATAGTTTCACGATTGTGAAACTATGATTAACAACTCTTAACCATAGTTAACGAATGTAAATTATAGTTTACAGATGTGAATCTATATTTATCGGAAAAATCTCTCGTTAACGTTACTTGCAGACAGATAAACTTAGATTATCATTCGGTAACTATAGTTTACAACCGTTAAATATAGTTTTACAGATGAAAACTATAGTAAACGGATCGTTAATTATAGTTTACGAATCGTAAACTTTAGTTAACAATAAACTATTGTTTACTATAGTTTAGCGTCCGTAAACTATAGTTAACAGTCGATAAACCTAGTTTATCATCTGTGAAACTTTATTTGACGCCGTTAATCTTTATTTCACACCTGTAAACCATAGTTAACGCGATCATCTATGTTTCAGAAATGTAAAACTATAATTAACACTGAAAACAACCATTTTCGATTGCAAAACATGATTTATCTGATAAATATAGTTTCACGATTGTGAAACTATGATTAACAACTCTAAACTATAGTTAACGAATGTAAATTATAGTTTACAGATGTGAACCTATATTTGTCAGCAAATTCTATCGTTAACTTTATTTGCAGACAGATGAACTTAGATTATCATTCGTAAACTATAGTTTACAACCGTTAAATATAGTTTTGCAGATGAAAACTATAGTTAACGTATCGTTAACTATAGTTTGCGGTTCGTAAACTATAGTTACCAGTCGATAAACCTAATTTATCAAATGTGAAACCATGTTTAGCTCATTTTTGTGAATTTGGCGTGCCATACATATGAACTAATAAAGTTTCCTGATTATCTGAAGGCATTAGAACCAGACAGAAATAAATCGAAATATTTTCATGGAAATAATGTATGTCGGATTACCGGGTAGGGAAATAAATACTTTATCGATATCGGTCAGTAGCAAGATTGCAAAAAAGACCGCAGGATAGTATGGTCTATGACATGCATGCGTATTGCCTTCCGTTAAGAGGATCTGCTTATGACTGATATATCATATAAAGTGTGGCGCTATATATGATACATCATGTTAATTTCTGACATGATTAGTAGTACTCATTATCGCTTCACAATGACGTGAAGTCTTCGAAAACTAGGTCACTGAAGTGTTGAAGCGGAGGGATGTGTCAAAAATAGTTCGGATTGGAAGTATTTGATAAAGCATCACCTGTTTGATTAAGCAAAGGTTGATCACACCGGTAGTATATACGCCACACGTATGAGATAAAAACAATTATATCATCAGTCTCATTAAATATCAAATTGGTCTTACGAACTTACTCATGTATATAACGCCATTTGGCCAGAATATCGCTTCATACTACCTCTAATAGTATTGGGCTATTCATACGGAAGGTGTTGCTTTTACATGTATATTCAAAGTCTTTTTATTGTCTGTTTAACAATCAAATGAAAAAAGGATACACGATCTCTTAAAAGAAAAACCAATATGAGTCTAACGAGCAACAACATCGTAATTAGAGCAAACATGGTACGTTTTGTACAGGTAAAAGTCTTGATGCCACTGGCTATTTCGTTTTTGAGAATAATTTTTTAACGTCCATATTTTTTTTTAAAACTATTTCATTTTTGAAGAGGGATTGACCACAGGCACCTGATGTTATATATTTTTCTCATAATAAAAATATATACACTATAGGTCCTACCTGATAATAAACTGTGTATTTTAAGGTATAGGGTACATTATGAGAAAAATATGTAACGTCAGGTGCCTGTGGGATTGACTCATTTTTTTCTTGTAAAAAAGCTTGAAAGTCAGTTTTCACGCTTTTCTTTCTTTAAGTTTGGTTAAAAAAAGAAGAAAAACAACTGTTTCTGGAGATGAAATGTAGAAAATGTTAAAAGTGTACGGATAGACGGTCTTGAAAACGTACAGAGAAACAGTCGGACACAGAAAAGATCCCTGGAGCTTTGAGCACAGTTCAGGGGAACTGAACTATTTCCAGGTTGCTCTATTTTAAAACTGATTAAAGTTCTATGATAAATTCTATTGTTTGAAGTTTTGAACAATTTGGGTCTGCTGTGAGATACAAGTGTAATTTAAACATCTAATAATTATAGTAAACTAATATTTTATGTTCTATATACTGAATAATGATGTACAATTTCTTCATTTGATATTAAATTTCTTCACAATGAACCTGTATTGTGCTTAAACTTTTCCGTTGTATTTTTCAAATGTTACAATTATGAAGGTGGATAATTTTCATATAAATATAAAAAAAAAATACATGAAATATTATTTTTTTTTAAAAACG
Organism: Magallana nippona; assembly: GCA_033439105.1. NCBI lineage: Eukaryota > Metazoa > Mollusca > Bivalvia > Ostreida > Ostreidae > Magallana > Magallana nippona. The sequence continues at coordinate 37,113,981 of CM065922.1, forward strand.
GCAGGTAACATCAGATCAAAGAAACCACTTGATCGTATTGCTTTTTTCCCAAAAGAAAAAAATCAAGGGTATTTAATATACAGATATCTGGGCTCATTTGATGTGAATTGAAAACGTTTTCATGAAATGGCATTAAAACAGGAAATAGACACATTGAGTCTATAATAATGAATTAAATGAGTATATAAGCCTATTCATATTGATATTGAAAATACAAGAAAATGTGAGAGCATCAGATTAATAACACTCTGGACAACTAAGACTAACTGTTGTACACGCTCATAAAACAAAAAAACGAAAAAACCGCAACAATCTGTATATTCAGCTTGATAAAGAGATCTCTAATTCCGCCGTTCAGCAACTTTACATTGCAAACTAAAAATATTTAGAATGTTACAAAGCACAAGATACCATGTGGTGTTTAAATATATCAGATGTAAAGTTACACTGACCGACTGACATGCTAATTCATTCTACGTTCCCTTTTAAGTTGGAACTACATTTTTGTGCGGAGAACCAATTCAACTGTTGGTCAGTCAACATCCGGTAAACCGTGCATCGTAACTATAACTTGACCATTGCTTACGCAATGAGCCCGGCTTATAAATCCACGCAGGTTAAAATAGCTTTCAAAATTAGAGAACCTACGTACCCGTTATGCCCCGACAGACACTGAACTGTATATAATAATATAAGTACAACACTGTACCGTATAATATTGTACAGAAAATTTGATTTAAAATCATGCTTTCTTGAAAAAAAATATTTTAATTCCGTTGGGAATTTCTGTATATCACAAAGGAATTTTTTTTCTCCCGTAGAAATTTTCATTCAACCTTAAAAAGGGAAATATCTCACTTGTAATGTGAGATACATTAAATGCAAAAGTAATTATACACTCTTTAGACAGTTGGCCTACAGTGTGTGCATTATTATTATTTTTTTTTTTGGAAAACTGCTTCTTAGACGAGTGCAAAATACAACTTTGGCACAGACAGTATTATCCGGCACAGTGCTATTATAATAAGTATTTCTCATATAACCATACTTTGACATTTGTTAATGACAGCTGCAGAACCATACTTTCTGGATGACAGAAGACAAATTCCTATCATTAAGGTCTGAAATTCAATATTCCCCAGAGAGCTACTAGTACCTTGTAAAAGAAGGACCTTTGTGATTTTTAAAGTTATTGTAACAAGTTGATGTAGATCTATATTAATTTACCCCTTAAAGGATTATGGTCACGATTTGGTCAAAAATTATTTTCCCGTTTTTAATGTTTACAAGTCTTTAGTCAGGCATTTCTAATAGTCAACCAAAACTTTGAGTGTCAGTCGTTAAGTTATAATTGAGATACACAGCTCACAATTCTTTGTTATGTAAACAACACTGTTGTTTACATTTTGAATGTTGAAGTAAAAAATCCATTTTTAAAGACCTCAAATGAATGTGGGAAAATATAGAAACTATTTATTTACACTTGAACAGAATTAGTAGCCTCAAATTCAACTTGAAAAACAACTTTTACCGATATATTGAACCAATGTAAACAAAAACACGGCACGAACCTTGTTTACATAACAAAGAATTATGAGCTTTGTAGCTTGCTTATAACTTTACGAATGACACTCAAATTTTGGTTGATCATTAGAAATATATTTCTAAAGCATTGTAAACAATAAAAGTAGTAAAATAAAATTTGACCAAAATCATGACCATGCCCCTTTAAAGGTATATATGCCGTTTTTAACGGCATTTTTGCGATGTTGAAAACCAGACCCAAATTTTGTCAGCATGACTAGATGTATGAAAAAGAGGTTTCTAGAAAATGTTGCAATTTTTGGATAAATATTAACAAGGTACCAGTCATATATCAAAAATGAATGACGGCGATTTACCTATGCATATTCATGATTGATTAACGTTTGAGGTGGATTGCGCATGTGCGCGGGAATAGTAATTCAGAAAAGCAGCTTGCAGAACGAGGTAATATGACAGGTTTGTTTACAGTTGTTTGAATTCATATAAACAGGTTTGTGTGCTTTTAACAGAAAAACATATCAGATATTGTCATCTGCATTTCATGAGGATGGTTGCGTATCGTTGTCGATGTCAATCGATGAGAGCTCTTTTGCAATTGACCATTATTTTCATATATTTGACAACATATATCTATACTTATAAATTAAGACATTTTGCAAATAAGCTACAAAATGCCTGCACCAGAGTAACTGCTTACACCGTTGGTATATCAACACGTGTGAGATGATGTCCGTAAGCTAGCTATAATTGAATTTTAACTGATCAGTAATTATTGTGAAATTAATCAAAAACCTACTTTCATTTTTTCGATAAATAAGCCCAAAATAGCAAAAATGAGAGTAAGGTGGTGGATACGCTTTGGCGGATCCAAGTCAGGGGTAGTTTGCATCAAAATATATATTGCAATGAAATAATATTGAATGATTATGTAAAGAACGAATATATTTACTGGTAACTTATTTGGAGTATACATAGAAGTTAAGATTTGACAAATGTTGAACAAATAAAATGAGCCAATTCGTTTCTTGAATGTGCGATTTTAGTTTTGATGGATGGAACTTTCCAGAACGGGGTAACCAAGAACGCGGGTTGACTAATTAACGTCATGGCGAAAAGTGTAGAACGAGTTCATCATGCATCGCGGGCAGATACCTTAGATATGACATCTCTGGTTAATACAAAAAAAGTTAATAAATAAAATGGAATAATTTAAAGCGATTTTAGTTTTGATGGGGAAAAAAATCTTTTCAGAACGGGGTGCCCCAGGAACGCGGGTTGACTAATTAACGTCATGGCGGAAAGTGTATGGAGAGTTAACCATCGGGTACATACTATGGATCTGACAACGTAAATCTTTGGTTTAAAATATGCAAATAACTATACCTACACTAGCAGGATTTTTTAATTTCATACATTTTTATACCGCGACAGATTGGTAGTAAACCTTAGACATTAATTTGTAAACATTGAACATATTGTTTATGCATAAAACGGGGAAGTTGAATAAAGGGGGTATTTGGGACGGTGATAATAATTATAATGTAGTTTGAACTAAAGAGCAAAATTTAGAGATACGAAGCACTAAATACCTACTCATTAGTTTGAAATAAAATTTTAAAAAAGTTTTTTCAATCCTGCAACAAAAAGAATTAAGGCCACGCACATGTATATAACATTCAAATGGCATATATACCTTTAACATATTCTGATTTGATGCGATGCGCTCAACGGTTTAAATTCCCGCTGCAAAAACTTGCTCGATCGTTTAAGAATAAAAAAAAATCCAACAAGTTATTTGGTTGAGCAGTGATATGTCGAATGTTTTTTGTTTGTTTGTTAAATCTTCATGAATTAGCGCTTTTGGGGAGTTTGTTAGAATTAGAAACATATACAAAATATTCGATTTTATACTAATTTTGGACTTTTGTAATCTACCGTGAAATTAGGGTGAACCTGAAAGTCCCGTTTTTAAACAAAATTTAGATTCTAAATTAAAAGTTTATTCATATCTCTTAATATTCTTCCATGATAGCAGTTTTAATTGATTTCTCATCCATGTTTACCCACAAAGATTACACATTTGTTTCAATTATAATTTGGCTTACAAGCAAATAATATTTCCTCACACTATATGTACACGTTTTGCTTCATACTAAACTCAGTTATTCAACAAACTTTTGTTTTTCTTTAATTGGACATAAATATTCACATCCATGTAAAGTCCTATCTAAATGATAAAAATAGTTGCCATCACGTTATTATAGAACCTAAAGCCTCTTTAACAGAATACTGATATGAACATCCACGTACGTATAATGGTAATGAAGCAATGGTGAGCAATGAGGCAAACTAACACGGTGCTGATTGGGTTGATTTTCTTGCCGTAAAGACAGTTTTGTCTAGCATCTCAGTATCTTGATTTTCTTACCGTAAAGACAGTATTGTCTAGCATCTCAGTATCTTGATTTTCTTACCGTAAAGACAGTTTTGTCTAGCATCTCAGTATCTTGATTTTCTTACCGTAAAGACAGTTTTGTCTAGCATCTCAGTATCCTGACAAACTCCAGAGAAGCACGCTATGTTGTAGTACGCGGCGAGTCGGCCCACAAAACTGCACACCTGGGAACACTGGGGACCTATAATGGCGCTGTAGTTCGTTTTTCGTAGCATATCACTTGTTTTACCTAGGGTAAAAAAAAAATAAATCTTAACTCACATTGAAAAAGCTTACTGTTAAATTGTAAATTATAAAATACTTTTTAGGATACGAGAATTTTATAGAAATTTAAAAAAAAAAAAACAATCTTGAACCATTTAAAATATGAAAAATATCTGCCATTGTGATAAATATAAAACTAGAATTAAAATTATGTATCGTTTCTTTGTTTAAGCATAATGAAAAATGATTAAATGTACTATTAAATATTGCGGAATATCTGTTTTTGAATATATATTTAGCTTTTGTATGGCGTGTAAAACGTTGCTTTATTCTAAAATCTTGTGATGTATGTTCAACATCTTGTGATGTATGTTATATCTTGTGATGTGTATTCGATAATCTTGTGACGTATGTTCAATATATGTTGATGAGTATTCTATATCTTGTGATGTACATTTTATATCTTGTATATTCAAAATCATGTGATGTACATGTATGTATGTATGTTCAAAATCTTGTGATGCATATTCGATATCTTGGATGCATATTCTAAAAATCTTATAGAAAATACATTACATCACATTGTCAAGATCTTGAACATACATCAAGATTTTCGAATAAAGCACCGTTTTACACGCCCTACCTTTGCACTGTTATCAAATGTAATTGATCGTTCAATTTCAACGAACATACTAGTACTTGCGTTCTGCAAACAATGCTCCCTTGCGTAAAGCAACTGACAAAATATGGAGAGTAAATCATCAAATATTAATCACTTTTATCTGAATCAGTTCATGGATATATCACTGAAAGTCACGACAATCAAAATATGGCGAACATTATATTCATCAATATCAGAGGTATTACATGTATTTATAATTTGATGTTTATTCACGCCACCTTAAGAGCCATACACATGTAGTTCCTTCACTAATGAGATAATCCGGAACACATCGGGGTTTTCGAAGAATTCAGTGAAAAGCCCATTGTATTTATATGTGAAAAGCTTAGGTTGTTCCGAATGATGAGAATATAAACGGGGTCTAAGAAGAGACATATAAACTACAGGTCCCGTGTCAACGTGAAAGAACAGAACAGAATACTTATTTCTAATTTTTGTGTCCAACACAGACAATTATAAGAAAATAGTACGTGACGCTAGCACGATAAATAACTCTGTTTGCTCCAAGGCGGTTCCTTGGAATCTGGGACACCAAAGAAAGAATAGCTTTGATATGTTATGCTATTGTTACGATTATAATCTCTCTCTCTCTCTCTCTCTCTTAATCTAAATTCACTAGTACTTATTAATTCTTTAAAAAAAAAAACTAACCATATGCCATATGATATGTTGATAATATATATTTAAGGAGGCTGGGTGGTCAACAAATTAACCATCAGATCTTCCTTATTTTTTTTAGATATGATTTGGTCAGCTCTAAACTATCAATTAGTATTGTAGAAAAAAACCATGATGATGATAACTTTGAAATTTGAGTATTTTTCTATATTTTTAAACAGAGTTCTTCTTCTTAAGGAGTCCAAAAATGGCAACGATCACCCAGCCCTCTTATATGATGAGTACTTGGTATTTAGGTTCATTTCATACACGCGTTGAAACGATCAATAAAACTTAACAATTAGGATGTTAGTCAAAAATCACTTCTGAATTGAATGCCTGACAAGAAAAAATTACATTCTGTGAACTTCTTTTCTGAAATCTAAGTGTGTGCTAATTAATCACAGGGGAGCTTCATATGTAATTATCTAAATCCGCCTCTATGAAAGTTTCTCTCTGCGTGGTTTCTTATTAATTTTTCTTTTAATTTTAGGGGGTGACTGGGACAGCAGTGTGATCCTGGGGTTTAATCACATGATACTGCGAATCGGAATCAAGTTACAAATGTTTGTTACTCGAAAAACATATTGCAATTTACTAATCGTAGACATGAATAGAAAAAGAGGATATGAAATTCGGCCTGTTGTTTTTGCGCTAGTAATTTGCACTTTAAAGAAAATAACATAAATCAAACTGGTTAGATCTAGTTTTGTTCAAAGAAAAGTGCATTTAGCTAATGAAAACTCATTAGGTGTAAATGTAATTCAACATATTCTGCAATTTTCATAAGGTTTTTTTTCTAAAATGTTTAAATGAAAATGTGATTTGTAAACAACATTTCAAAGTAAATACAAAAATATAGACTGTAGTTGCACTACTGACATATTCGTGTTTCTGCCAGACAAAAAAAACCCCACACCCTCAAAACAAATACATTTATCGTCCTAAAGTGTCACAAACCTGATTACATTTGTATTCATACACACATGCAATTCATACATTGTTTTTTTTAGAGGATGAAAGATTGAAAAAAAATATATTGTTTACAAGAGAGTATACCACCTTTTACTAAAACTGTCGCAATGAAAATCCCCTTAAAACGCTGTTATTTGTTGAATGGTTCTTACTGATTTTTACTGGTCAAATCTTACCCAGCCCATTGACTCCTTCGCATTGCGTGTCCACATAATCCAGAACAATGGAACCCTCTTTCATGATCCCTTGTCTCTCAATATCCTCTACAGCAATGCTTACTGTTAAAAAAAAGAAAACATTTCAAGAGCATACATGAAGGAGGGTGAGATGGTCAACCAATTAACCATCAGATCGACGTATGATATTTTTAGCCATAAACTATTCTTTAGTAAAGAAAAAATACCTAATATTTGAGCTTTAAGGACGCTAGATGGTCAACTAATTAACCATCAGATCTACCTAATTTTAATATATGGTTTATCTAGCTATTAACTTTTATCAAGTAAAGAAAAAATCCAAATATTTTACTTTTTAAATTTGGGCATTTTTCTATATTGTTACTTTGAGCTCTTCTTCCAAAGAAGACCGAAACAGTCTAAAAATGGCCACGACCGTCGAGCCCTCTTAAAATTTGAATATTTTGCCTATAGTTTGTGTACAAAACTCTCCTTCCAAAGAAGATTAATATAGCCAAAAAGTGCCATGTCCATCCAGCCCTCTGAACACGAAACGGCTTTTTTGGGTCATATCTTTATTTCAAATTATTTACCATTTTAAAGGTCAAAAGACTTAATCTATTTTCACAATAGAGTTTTTGATTTTAAAAAAACCTCACATGCGTTAGAGGACAACGTTGTTTCAAAAGATGACTTTTTTTCCTACGACAAAAATGATGGAAAATAGCCTTCATGTCGAAGATAAATTAACAATATATTTAAAAAGTATCTAAATTTGGAATATCTAACATATCTATACAATGTATTCATAGAGAGAGTATTTTGCAGAATCCTAAAGTAGACTTTGTAGTTAAAAAATAATTTGATTTATAATACATAAATGGGTGCTTGTAGAGTTTCAAGATTTACAACTTGAACGGAATGTACTAACTAATTAATAAAATTAAGGTTGAATGAGTCTGTTGTCCTTAATTATTTAGTACACACTGAAAAATCAGCTGTAAAGATAGATGCTTACAGATTATTAATCAATCTCGATTAAGAATTAATTGTTCTTAATGGAATTGATCTTTCGCAATAATATTGGCTGATCATGCATAATTGATGTAATAATATATTCAAACATATCGATTCATTGAAGAGAAATATTAACAAATGTCAGAGTCTACCCAAAAAATCATTGCCCAAACATTCTACTCGAATCCTTTGAAATTTTATGCATTGTAATAAATAACCCTCTTTTCTCCATGGGAAACTACAAAGGGGCAACATCGCTAACCCGGGCAATACTGTCGCACTCAAACCAAAGTTGTTTACTAGCTTTACTTTATCTAAATTGATACCCTCACCCCAACAGTAATAGCATTTGACAGACTTTAGAGGTAAAAGTATGATTTGAACTTGAACTTTCCCCAAACTGTCTTAAATCCATCTAAATGGCACAAATAATAGCAATGACTCGCCCTCTCTGACCGGCCGGAATTATGAATTCTGACTAAAGTTCAGAAATATTCATTCTTGCGTGCTTTAATGTTTATATAAAAAGTATTGCCAAATATTATTTTTTTTTTTATTTTTGATTCGACCCAGTAAGTATGATGGCATAGTTCTGCAACTTCTTATCAGTTATGTTGACCTGTCAGATTCTTATTTGATTTTTAAAAAAATGCTTTCTAATAAACAAATATAGCCCTTTTTGGTACAATGGTTCTTCAAAGGAAGGACTTTAAGATAACAGCCCTTTTCGCGTTTTTTTTTATTGTTATATTGGATGTGGTCCTTTTAATTTATCATTCAAAGTTCCTAACAATCAGATTTTGAATTTTGCTAAGTTTGGCTAAAATTGACCTAGTGATTCAAGGTGATCAGAAAAAAAATAATTCAACATTTGGTTCAGGTGAACTAATAATGCCAAAAAAGTCATTAAGTACAAAAATGAAGAATGGACGTGACTACAAAAGTAAAAAAAAAAAAAAAAAAAAAGATGGCATCAAAATCGTAACTTTGAATAAATGCCACGGTTGGAAAGCTAATTATGCTGTGTGTGTGTTTCAAAGGAAAGCAGGTTAATAAAACCAAATATACATGTATATTAAGGTCCTCATTCATAGTGATGATTGTTATCTTATCATTATTTTCATATTAATTAACACTTACAGAAATACAAATGTATTGGTCCCTGACCAATTCACAGTTTTCGCCTAATGTCACACCTATATAATTATGCTTGAATATATAGATTCAGAAATGGGCTGAGTAAGCCCATTTCTGAATAATTAGGGATGTCAACGAGTACTCGAGTACTCGACTATCGCTCAGTCATATCGATCATCGACTAAAATTTCCTTTGTCGATTACTCGTTATAAAGTAAATAATATTTTTATTATTTTTTATTGCAGCAGTTGAAAATACAACTTTTCTCGACATTTTGCGGTGTGTAATCAAGTCTGTTCCGTCGGTGCCCTTGGTGTAATTATCAGGGAGTTGACATAGTAGTGTCCAAGAACTTTTTGCTTTTGTGGATCAAATTAATGTTTTGAATAAAAAGTACTTAGACATACGTGTTCTTTATAAGTCTCAATTTGGCGTTTCTTGTAATGTTTTATATCAAGTTTAGTCAGTAATTGGATTAAATGTTTATATAATTAAAAGTTTAATTATATTGATATTTATCTCCATGTGTTTGTTTGGGTCTATGACATCTCATCGAAAGACAACTCGTCGAAAAAAAAAATCATCGATGCGACAACTCACAGAATGGACGGCTCATGGAAACGACAAGTCATGGAATAGACAACTCATGGATACGACAACACATCGATACTCATCGACAGTCATCGAAAGTGAAAAATAAAACATAATTATCAATAGTTTTTATAGTCATTAATCTTTAATCGTTCATTAGGCACATGATAATGACTGGGCATGGGATATTTTCATTTGTTCTCTGTAAACCATATAAATGGTACAAGAGGCACATCATATATATAACATATTTACATGTATACAAACATTCTGAATGAGCAGAATCATGAAGCAATCTTAGACTTACGTCAAAAATTGTTCACTGTCCTAATGCCTCATGATTGAAAACACTGATTAATTTGTAATGCTATGGAAAGTGTCTTGATATAAATTTGTTAATTACAAATTTCATTCGTCATATTATGATAAACAGTCATTTTATGACCGACTGAAATTTTGACTTAAGTCTGAAATTGATTCATGATCCTGAGGCCAGATGTAGCGGTGAGAGCGAATGCATTGACCACTACGCTGATTGGCTGAAATCCAACATGTTAGAAAATTTACCTGCAGGTAACCTACGAGGTAAATAAATGATTTGTTTTTTTTTCTACAATGCTACAATTGGTTTTAATCATCCTTGTCCAAAGAAATTTTGCGTTTCTCACTGTTGGGCGATGACTTTAACCTAAATAACAAATAAAGGTGGTATAGGACACCTGTTGATATTAATGTGGATAAAAGTACATTATAATCAAAATACTTTCACCGTTTTAAAATTTTCAAATATTACAAAATTTGACAAAAAAGTTTGTTTTTAAATATTTTTGGAAAAGTAAAAATTATAAAAGCCCCAGCGGAATTCTAACTCATGACTTACCGATTCGTATTTAACGCTCTAAACCCATGGCGCTACGCTCTTTGGTAACAGTTTCGGGAAAGAAAAGGTTTATAAAATTATGCTTGATTATATTGTTTATTTAAGTACGTCACAATATGGAGGTGTCCCATACCACCTTAAGTAAAGGTGATATTTGATATCTTAGTGCATCAACTGAATCATATAATAAAAACAGGTTGACTTGTTATAGCATCCTTGACATGTGCTGTTGCGTCAAAAATTTGCATTTCGAACACACAGAATTGAATTTTTACGGACGATGTGAACATTATATGTCAACTGTTTTGAAAAAAAGAAACTTATTTGAGGCAGACATGTTTGTAAATTAATGAAACAAATTGACAACACGTTTTTTTTAAATTACATTTGCATCCTATTTCTATTTTTACATTAAAGAAACTTTTCTAGTTTAAACTATACCCCTGAGCATTGATATTGTTTTGTGGCCTTTGATCTTCAATTATTTTCTGGCAATGAATGTTTTGGTGTGTTTAGACCAATAGGGATACTACAAGCTAGTTTTCTTATTCGCCGTAGCTGTATCATTTTAGAGGTGGTCTGGAACACGCTTAGCTGTTAAGACTTTTTGTCACTTCCGGTATTTACATGTATTCTACTGAAGTTGTGCAATTTAAGATGAGCGGTCCCATTTTCTCCTATTTTTTCTAATTAATGAGTTAAATCTTTATTTATGCCTAGGTTGTGGTGTTCTAACAGTTTTTTTTTAAAGGAACCATTTGATGTGAGAAGAGTTTTATGCAGGACGAAAATGATAGAATCTATATTATTAAATTTGCTTCAATCAGATCCAAATGCATTGTTTCCTTTCCAACAAAAATATGACTTTCAGAAGTTTATAAACCCTATTCACGTTTACCGTTTATGGAGGAAATTACATTTGTGCGATTAAAATGTCCGGAATGAAAATTGCAGATTATGTTGCTTTGATAGAAATACACATGTAAAAGACGCATAAATAAGGCGTAAAAAATGACGTGACGCTATCTATCAGTCGTGTCTTGATTTTCGGAGGGTAAATACATTGACATATTGAAGAACGAGAGACATGACATGATATTAAACATAATTCACGCAGAATCTGATCATCTGTACTAGGAAAGGGATGATACGAAGCAAACACTTCAAGTCTTCTATAAGTTTTATTGTAAGATATTAGAGGAAATTTATGTAAGAGTTTTAAAAAAAATTCTAACTTAATTTTAATCATACCTGCGGCCCCAGCTCGTTCTTTTCCAAAAGGGAACAAGAAATTGCCCTTGCGACCGGGTAATAGCACTAAGATTCGGGTCGAAGTTTCACTTGTTTGGCCATGTAGAGAATTGTCTCCTATAAGAAGCATCAAAGTTATTATTACCACGTAACCCGGGGACCCGGTGAAACAGGTGCGCATCATCCTATACGGATGAAGAACTGATTACGCCAGTTTGCCTTAAGCCTGCTTTTATACCAATACGGGCAAGAACTATATCGATATTGATTTTTTATTAAGAATGGTACCGTGCCTTCATCGTATCATCAAAGATCACAGAACTATAAAGATTCGTTTATAATCAATACTTTCCTTTTTTTTTATCGAAAGAACGACTATATCATATTTACATGTACATGTCCATACTTTGAAATAATACGTTGAAAAAAACCCCCACTGAATTCAGTTCATTTTTTCCATTTTTTTAAAATTTATGTTTTATTTATCTTTTTTTCTTTTCTTTCTTGAATTACAAATCTAGTTTGAATCCTTAAAGAGTCATTCCAGTAAATTGTAATTACAAAAAAAAAATAATAATAATAACCGATGTATCAAGAGACTGACTGTGGGATAAAAACTGGAAATATATCATTACACCGTAACGTTAATAAACGGAAACAGGTTATCACAGTGGCTTAAAACTTTTATACGGTTCTATTGCACTCCTTGATCTTGAGGAAACAACACATAAAAATTTTTCTTCATTCTAGGTATGCTAATTTAATTGTTTTTATTCCATGTTTGAAACTATGTCCATAAATATCTCTTGATACATTACTAGTGTCTGACTACAAGCAGAAAAGATCCGAGTTAATATATGTACTCCGGATGAGAATTAGAGTTGGTTTTCATACGTGAAATAAAGGGTGCACGTGATAATTAACAGTTGGAATAAAGGGTGATGATACAGGATTCTTTGTAAAGGGCACATGCGTGTCTCTTATAGAGATGCTAAAATTATGCATTCTGGATTATATTGAAGTAAAATTAATAACACGTCATTGAGTTTTAAGTTACATGTGAATTATTGGAATATATTACACAGAGCAACAAACAGTTTACTGTGGTTTCATTAATATCCGTGGGTATCAATTTTCATGAATAAAGCGAATATCACAGTTTTAAGGATATGTAAATTCGTGACCAATGATCCTATCAATACAAAATGTTAATAGAAATTGCACTTCAGTGAACATTTAATTTTTTGGATAAACGAAATCCACCAAAAATTGGTATTCAACGAATATTGATGAAACCACAGTAATTTCCAATTGCAAGACTGTCTCTATCTTTAACGTTTTCTGAGCTTAAAAGTTGCACAAGTTGAACGCTGAAGACTTTTTTTTTCAGAAATAAGATTTGATTTGATTTTTTTTTTAACGAAAAACATCCTACAGAGGGCATATTAGGATAATCTTCTGCACAGTTACTATTACAGTTTAGATATTTTCTCTGATTTTTTAACCGGGTTTTTCAAAGGAAAAATCCGGTGGTTGAAATGGTGAAACGGGCGGGTGGCTGCCAAAAGAATACCCTTATTTGTACGGATAACTCCTCCTACAGTGTTTCAAGATAGGAAGTTGATGGAAGTGGATGCAGTTCACACAAAAGAAAACCCGGTTTGCTGTCACATTGACAGCTTTTCTCTTGTTTGATTTTATTGAAACGACTCTTCAGAACAGCAAAGGTGTAAGATGACAATCTAAATTAAGAAAATACGTTTTTGAAAAAGTGTGTAGCTTTTGTAAGATATTATTGTAAACAATGCTGTGCAATAAAATGTCTGTAAAATGAACATTTACTGGAATTTTCAACAAGAGCGAAAATTTCCTTTTCGCTTGCTCAAATATTTTCTGTTTAAAATGACATACACTCGTAGTACATGTATAAATCTATTGTATCTTTGTTCGTTTTAGATGTCGTTAACACCAAAATCAATAAAGAAGCAATGTAAGCCACAGACATCCATTATTTTTCTCATGGTGCTCTACATGATCGAATTTATCACAATGATTTGTAATAATTCAGTTATTATCTATTATTACACAATTTAGATGTTGGATACTCGATATAAGGAGGAACCTCTCGATGAAAGAATATGTAATTTTTGTTGATTAAATGAAATAGAAGACGAGTGTGATTTTTTTTTTATTGAATTGTACTAAGTATTCTAATTTCAGAACGGAATTATTTAATAATATCGGATATACTCCAACATTAGTAATGTCTAACATAGACTGTATCATTCTTCTACTGTCAAATTTCCGAGACAACCCTCAAAATATTTACTTGAAGCTTACCTTTACAGACAATCATTAATGCGTAATATGTGTATATATGTTATCATTGTATTTGCAGTGACATATAGGCCCAATGGGTGTTTCATTATTTATTTTGTATAACATATTAACTGTGCCGGATAATTATGCCAGTGCCAAGGTGGCATTTTTGCACCCGTCTAAGCTGCATGTATCGAACAATTCAAATATGCCATATGATAGACCATTGCTTAAGGAGTTTATAACCACCTTTGTTATTAATAAATCTCACCTATCCAGTGAGATATTTACCTTTAAAAAATAAATTCCTACAGGAAATTTTCAAAAACAAATTTCCTATAGGATATTTGAAATTTCCTACCGGAATAAAAGAACTTCCTGTAGGAATTTAATTTCCGATAGGATTTGAAGAAAACTTCCATAGGATTTTAAAATCCGATAGGAAATCTTACTTTCCTTTAGGAAAACTGTCTGAATCAAATTCCTGCAGGAAATACTTTTCTCCTATATTATAGGATCTTTAGAAAATCATCCAGGATTTTCAATATTTCCTGTAGGAAAGTTATTTTTCCTATAGGAATTATTGTTTTCGTATGGGATATTATATTTTAAAGGTAAATATCTCACCTGTCAGGTGAGACACACTAAAAACAAAAGTGGTTATATACTCTCTAGACAGTGGTCTATCATTTGGTATATACGGATTTTTACGAAACTCATCTTAAGCGGGTGTAAAAATGCCACCTTGGCACTGGCATAAATATCCGGCACAGTGTTAATTATATGTAATTTGTTATAACACATGTCACTATAATGAATTATTTACTTACTTACTTATTAGAATTTAGTATTTTACAACAGTATTTTATTAATGCGAAATTCCTGTACATTATGTTTAATTAGTCTTTTAGTACAGAACAATACGGTCCAGTCTGATTAAAATCAGATCCTTGTTCCGCTCCTTGTTTTTCTATTGTCGCTACACGAGGATCTGAAGAAACCCCGCTTGAGGCCACCTCCTGGTGAACTTTGTTTTGACCAATGAAATCATCGGTTCAATTTCCCAGTTAATCTTTGGATTCCCTGAGGTCGTATAATATCAACTTATGCTCGTGTAGCGACAATAGAAAAACAAGGATCTGATTTTAATCAGACTGAATATGGTCTATAAGTATAAATAAATGTATAATCAATGTAAACATGTACAGTCAAACGTCGTTGTCTCGAACTATATGGGACTGTTGAAAAATTTCGAGATATCCGAGTATTCGATATACAATCATTACAATTCACGGTTTATTTCCTTATTCTCAATTCAATTCTTTACATGGTTCTAAAAAGTGTGTGGGGGGAGGGGGGGGGGAGGGCGCAATTCCATGTTAATTCATTTTTTTATATGTAAATTTAAGAAAAATCTTTCCTGCGCCAAAAAATGGGGGGGGGGGGAGGGCAGGCCCCCTGCTACCCCCCCCCCCCCCTCTGATATTACGTGCCTACCAATTCTTGATAAAGGAATTTAAACCACTTTAATCAAACGGTCATCGGTTGGAAATCTTATCCTGCCTGCAAATCTGCATGATTGTCCTGGGGCATCGCAAATGGAATTGTGAGGTAAGCATGTTTACTAGTACAGCTTCTCATAAATCTCGGATTAAATTTCCTCTCTGTCTGACTACTTTGTATAGCAGAAGCTTTCTCGTTGATGCTGATTTTGTACCGATACCCCTTTCGTCTTTTGTATCGAAGCCTCCTTTTAGCTATCTATACAAAATCAAGAAAGATTTTAAGTAGTTTGGAAGGCAATGTGCTGCTTGTTGAAGATACGACTGCAAAACTGCAAAACTAAAGGATGGCTAAACAAAATAAGGGTATCAACTGGTTTCGCGTAAAATAATGTCTATGACAATCCAGAAAAAATCCAAAATGGTGGCAATGTGTTCCATGTGTATCATTAGGAAGAGAGTGTTTTTTTTTAATGTTTTTGTTTTACTTTATTGAAACTGTGTGCCTACAATATGAACTTGTTGGTAGAAAAGAGACCGGCTTTCAGTACTTTGATTACTGTTTTAAAATGAATAATTTTGGCATTTCTAAATTTGATAAGGTGATCATATCAGACGATAAATTGTGAAGATACTTTTAAAATATGTATTTTATGGTCATCAATGCTATTATTGCTTTTAATTTCCTCAGAGAAATGATTTAAAAATAAAATTGATAATACTAAAATGCCAATTTGTTTAAAAGAGGCTTACAAAATCCGGGGATTGTTTAATGTTTTTTTCATAACTGACTGGTATCTAGATAAAAAAAAATACTCAGTGGATGTTAATATGATTATTGATAATGGATAAGGATGGTACTTGTGCTGCGTTTTTTCGTTAATAGAGAAAACAAAATGTTGCAATACGAAATATCTACAAGTATGATTTTTTTCTTTAATCCTAATGATCTTACATCTTTTATACACCAGTATATGGTATAATTATAGTGTCTACATATTCATTTATTCGCAGTTTAAATCAAATTTAGAAAACGGAATACAAAAACTAAAAAGTAATTCCTGTAGAGGTGATAATTTTTATTTATTAATCAATTTACCATTCTTTATGGGGCCCCAGTAATTTCCGTTGATGTGGTGTATGCTCCCATAAAATCATTACCTAAATTACGTTCATACTTAACAGTAATATTATTGGATTTTAAAAGCGGACTTAAATTATCAAACCTACGAAAGACGAATAGGGCCACATAAAAAATATCTCGTAATTACGAGAAAAGATTTCGTAATAACGAGAAAAATATCTCGTAATTACGAGAAAAGATCTCGTTATAACGAGCTAATTATCTCCTTATTACGAGAAAATATCACGTAATTACGAGAAAAGATCACGTTAATACGAGAAAAGATCTATATCAAATGGTGCATTTCTGGAAAGACCTCCAAGCCGATTGGTTCACTCTTTCAATCTATATTTTTTTTACAGAAACGTTCAATTTAGATTAATTTTTAAAAAACAAATTAACGATCATTATTTATTAATTTATACATAAAATGATCGGATCTGACATTTTATTTTATATGAATAAGTGGAAAGAACTTCATGAAATTTTACTTTTCAACATATATACATGTAACAATCCCACTCCGAAGTAAATACCAGGTAGTCCTAGTCATAAAAACACAATTCTATTAGTTACAGATGAATACATGTAGATAGTTTCAATCATGGATATACGGGATTTACCCCGGATTGTTTTTATATACTAATTAAATGAATTTCTTATGTTCATCCATTTTATATAAAGAGCAAGTAGAACAATAAAACGCACCATTTATATAGATCTTTACCCGTAATTACGAAATCTGTTCTCGTAATAACGAGATCTTTTCTCGTAATAAAAAGATAATTTCTCGTTATAACGAGATTTTTTCTCGTAATAACGGGCAATTAAATCGTAATTACGAAATCTTTTCTCGTAATAACGAGATAATTACTGTGGAAACATTAGATTTCGTGGTAGCTCAATTTTCGTGGAATTCGTCGGTATCTCTCACCCACGAATTAATATATTAGGCTAATAAAGTCACATTTCCTTTTGTAGATATAAGAAAATACACGAAAGTACGTCCCTATGAACGTGTAAAATTTAAGTCATCCAAGAAAATTGGTCCCCGCGAATTTTAATGATTCCACAGTAACTTGTAATAACGAGATCTTTTCTCGTAATTACGAGATAAAAATATTTTTTTATGTGGTCTTATTCGTCTTTCGTACAAACAAAACATAAACCAACAACTATCAGTTACCTCACCATGAATTATCTCTACAGAATTCCAGAAAACGGTAGGTATATATGTAAAGAAAATTGTATTTTACAAGTCTTATGAAAAGAAATAGATAGCTTTAATTCCATAGAGTATAATGACCTATTAGAACTAATTTGATTGATCGGTAAAAAAAAATTAAAATACTACGCGCATCTCTAGATCTACTTGACACACACTTTCATCTGCACATGTTTAGTAAAACTCAATACGACGTTGCATTACCTCTGATATATAAGATTAATCTTGAATTCAAAGCTTATTTTGAAGTAATTAAACATTTATTCCGTAATAAAACCAATCAAGCCCTTTTCGTAATTTTATATCGCAGGGACAACAGCTGCTAGATAAAATTGCAAAAAGGGCTTGGTTTGATTTTTTTTGGTCACGTTTTCTTTTGTATATGCTGAAATATCTTGAATCAACTGTTTCATTAATGATCATTATTTCATCTTTTTTTAATACATGTATTTAAGTATTGGTCCCCAGGAACAATCATTAGTTTTAGCAGCTTACTTTTGATCATTTCCTCAATTTTATACATCAAAAGGCAT
This sequence comes from Magallana nippona, assembly GCA_033439105.1. NCBI lineage: Eukaryota > Metazoa > Mollusca > Bivalvia > Ostreida > Ostreidae > Magallana > Magallana nippona. The sequence goes on from CM065922.1 coordinate 37,132,254, forward strand.
TTCTTGCATATATAACCTTCAGATGGAAAATATCTGAGATTTAGTAAAAGTACTTAGTTGTGCTTAGTAAACCAATTCATTTCTGAATTATGTTTGATCTACAAATTAAGTTTGAAGTCTTTGGGAAACTGCTGTGGGCGGCGGAAAGGGTAAAAAAAACGTTAATGCAAAACGAACTACTAATGTTTACAAACATGCTAAAATACGAAACAGACCAGCTTAAAACAAAATCAACAGCCTCTTTTGCAAAATCTTCTGACACCGACGCAAAACAAACGATCACCGATGCAAAACAAACAGCCCTGAAATCAACATCAAATAAATTTTGTTTCAAGGAGGTAGTTTTTCATAACAATGAGGATTCCCCTTTTAAAAAGCGTGAAATCTGCCACATTTGTCTGAGTAACCATATTCAAATTAATATCATGGTCTTATAAATTTTAAAGTTAGTACAAACTTTCCAGATAAAATTCCACACTGCTTTATGTACAACGTTGCATGTAAAAAAAATATTTACATTGAACATTGTAACGTTGATTTTTCAATTTTATCTGCTACACCTTTAGGGAAAAGTAGCATAGAAACCGCAACACCCTCTTTATCATAAATAATTTGAAAACCTTTGTATATACAGCATATAGGAAAATAATTTCTTTGCAAATATAATTTCAGGACCAATTTTCTTAAAGTGACTTAAAATTGGACACGATTTGAGCCAAAAACTTTAAAATATAATTTTTTCAATTTTTATGTGTAGAATGGTAAATTGATGCTTTTTATGCTTGACCAAACTTTGAAAGTCACAAGTCAAATTACAAACGAAACAGAGAGCTTAAAAGTTAAGGACCCCCTCCCCCTGGAAAAATCAAATTTCTTAAATTCACATATTAGAATTACCCAGTTATTAGTTATATGGCTTCCCTCCACCCTATCGCTGAAAAACCTAAATAACCCTCGGACCCCCCCCCCCCCCCCCCCCCCCGGCCAACCAACGCCAAACGTTCTCTATAAGTCAGGGTTACGTTTTCTCAAGGGTACGATTTCTCCTGATACCCTTTGCACGCCATCTAGCGTTAATTCAGGGCATGACTGCTGGTTTTGCATCAATAATCGTTTGTTTTGCATCGGTGTCTGTTGATTTTGCAAAAGAGGCTGTTGATTTTGTTTTAAGCTGGTCTGTCTCATATTTAAGCATGTTTTTAAAAATTAGTTGTTCGTCTTGCATTAACGTCTTTTTTACCCTTTCCGCCGCCCATAAACTGCTACCTCCAATATCTATCTGGTGAAAAAAAATGATCCTGATATTTTTGTTTCTTCAAAAGATGAATAATAAAATTTTCTATTCTATTAAAAATAATTTAATGTCAAGATAAAAGCAAATCAAATAGAAAACTGAATAAAGTAAGTATAAGCAATCTCAAGAATGATCCAAAATATTTTCTTCCCTGAGTATCTGAGAGAGTTCAATTCACAAATGTTTACATTTTTCTACATCACTGAATAGCAGTTTATGATGAATGAATCTTAACGATTATTCTTATGAACGGTTATGCTGGACTTATACTCATTGTACATTTAAATACCATGTACAGTCATACTGCACCTTACAGTATAATCTGCGTGGATTTATTATGCTACATTTGCTACATATTTGATTAATCACATTACTGGCTATACTGCACTCTTATTGGACGTAGAGATGGTTCTGTATATCTAATATATGCAGCGCTTTGTATTGAATACGAATACCTTTTAATCCTTTTTTCGGCACATAATTGACGAAACACATGCATATATTTGTATATCAATATATGTCCAGGATATCCATCTCACTCTGCTTCATTTGAGTTCAAGAAATTCCGGCATTCATTCTTCGCTTTTTTGTCATTTGCTATGCGGCAATTGGTCCTTCCTGCAGCATTATAAATTCGTTTCTAATTCTGTTATATGCTAAAGGATGTAAGGATTTTCGTGACGTCACGTTGAGCTAGATAGTAATTCGCACAGTTTGACGCCGGTGCTATCACACATCACGAATCTGTTGTTGTACTTCTGTAGACAGATGGCCCTCGGCTCCTTGATCCCGTCATCTTTGTTCAGCAGGATTCGGTTCAGTTGCCCGTCCGGGGTCAGCTGGTGGACATTGTTGGAGATGAAGCTGGTGACGTATATATTTTCTTCGTAGTCCACAGAGATCCCCACCGGTCCCTTCATCAAAGGGTGGGTGAAGGTGAAAACCTCGATGCCATCTCGACCAAAGCACTACAAGAAATTTAGGGTTAGGAGATGTTCGGTCTTGAAATTTTAAAGCCAATACTTTCACTTCAAGGTTTACTCATTCTCGATGTTTGAAAAATTTCGGCACAGTTAAAACTTTTAAAGAATAAAAAAGAATTACCCGAGATTTGTCCCCCCTTCTCTCTCTCTCTCTCTCTCTCTCTCTCTCTCTCTCTCTCTCTCTCTCTCTCTCTCTCTCTCTCTCTCTTACCTGTATAGAGTTATGGTTCCAGTCAGAGAACAGTAGCCTCCCTTTGTCGGTACACACCTGCCGGATACAGGCATTAGGGACCCTGATCACGTGTATCGACTCTCCCTTCAAGTTCAGTATCTTCACCTCCGTCACACATGCCACGTAAAACTTCTCCTCGCCGTACGCAACGCCGTAGATTTTGGAATGAATTGTGATTTCTTTGACTAAAATAATAGACAATTAAAATATAAAAACACGTGCTTATTTATTTCAGCAGTATTTTTCTTTTAGTACATGTAAGTATGGGAACTGCATGTTCTTGTCTGTGCATTGTTTTCATTATTTCATTTTTAAATTGTAATGTTTTTAATTTTTAAAAGATAATGGAAATCCCCTATAAGAATAATTCATAATTGAATGAACCTGCAACTATACACCACTAACCTCTCGCAAAGCGATATTCGGAACTACTTTAATAAATCATATTACACATTGTGTTTGACCACACTAAGTATTTTTCTCTGTATGATAGCTGTAGTACAAGTATTCGCCGTCATTCGATACTGAATTTGAAACTACCTGTCTTCATGTGAATGGTATCGACGATGGCTATAGTGGACACGTAAGACATGTTCCACGGCTTGTTGGAGGGGAGGGACACGCCCACCGTGAAGGGATTGACCAGACAGACGTCCCACGGCTTTCCTGCTAATGGCATTTCCGCGGTTAAGGTTCCGTTTGGGTCGTACTGAAAATAGAAAGGCCGAACATTGGGCGTGCATATTATCATCCTGCTGACGTCATTGTCGTTATGTCGTATAAAAACTACATACACCAGGCTAACAAAATAATGATGATCAAAATAAATACAAAGTTGTTTAAATTATGTATTTTTACGAAAAAAAAATACCAAAATAGAGTAAAAACCTGAAAATTTGAGGGAGATATTTTTTGAGGATCGTGTTAAAAGGTCAAGTGCATAAATACTGGCCACAGATCACTTATCGGTAAGCTAGGTAGACTATATGCTGTAATGGGTTTCTACCTGTTGTAATGAATTCTTCAGACGATTTCCAATCATTAAAAGCCCGTTATAGAGATAAGTGCAACCTCCGATATTAGAACTAGGGTCTTCACATATAGAGAAGGAATTTGTCACTGACGCAGTACAGTCTTCCAAACTTTGGTCAAATTGCGGACTTTGGATGTCGCGTACACCGGAATCATCGAAGGAGTTCGCATAACAGTGCAACCGAACGCTCCCAAAATGCTTAATGAGGGATTTCAAGTTGTCTATCTTCTCGTTGATTTGGAATTCGTATTCATAGCACTTGCTGGCTGTGTCCAATCTGTGCTGAAGTATCTTTTCGTAGAACGTTTGTATGGCACTAAGATCCGAATCTCGTCTCTGAGACCAGAATTTGATCACGTTTTCAAGTCTTCGCTGATATTCCTGTATTGCACTTTGGCGGGCTTCTAACTCTGCGATGCGATATTGACACTCCTTAGCAGCCTCTTTATGAATTTCGTCTAAGTTTCTCCGAAGCTTGCCTTCAAGTGTGTCCAAGTGTTTGTTAATATCCTGCCGAACTGCATCCACTTCCGAATGAATTGAGCGCTTGTTCATTTCCAAAGTTTCAAAATGTTCCCTGCTCTCCTTCAGCATCGCCATTATTTGATGTCTTTCACGTTTGAAATATTTGATAATTTCCATCACTGCTATTCGGTCATTTTGGTTGATGTCTGTTTCGCGACTTTCGTGTTGTTTACTCGGCGGTTTTTGTTCCGAGGGTACAGGGCCGCCATTTTGCTTCTTCTTCCCAGACATCTCTTATCTGAAATGATTTTGAACGAGAATAAAAAAAAATGGCATATACTTTTTAGATTTAAGGAGTAACAACTTTATAATTAACAACAATGAAAGCTTAACCTACACAGAAAGAAATTCACAATGTGATTGAACATTAATCTAATGAATTAAAGACAGATTTCAAAGATTAACGAATATCTCTTTAACTTGTAACGTAATCCAAATTCCCTTTACTCTATTTTCATTACCCCTTCCTAGGAATTACTCCTCCGCTCTTGGGAAAATATGTGGAATCTTTTTTTATTGCAGATTAATATATTAATCCGACTTAGTGTGATTTCCGAGTGCAATTTAGTTTATTCGAGCAAGTTCCGTGTACATGCATTGATATGAGGTTGAGCAGTTCCATAGAAGTCGCAATTTATTGTATGAAGAAGAATTCAATGATTTTACGAAAAATACACAACTGGGTCTTTTAAAAAATAAACTCTAATTTCTATTTCTAATTCACTGACTTCAGAAATTCAAAAACTGAAAGTTTATACAAATTCAATATATATTTGCGCTTCCAATTAGTTTGCTGAAATATATATCCCCCAGTGTAATAAATGTACAATGAAACGGTCTACGAGCATTATAGATTATTTCTTTATTTATAAACTCCGCGTTTGTTAGAGCCAGAGAGAGAGAGAGAGAGAGAGAGAGAGTCTAAGCGGTGAGCGAAAACTATTTACAGTGGCCAACAATTGTTGAAAGATCACACTCAATGATAAAAGGTCGAAGCAAGTCACTGTTCGTTGTTGATACAAACTACAAATTAGCCAGTGAATCACACACAGTATTTAAATAGGATTTTAACTTTTCGGTGTTCAAACGCAGGTGAACGTAAAAGGTTTGAAGACCCGACCACAACCACGGGGACAAAGTTTAATCGTGAGATTCTATGCGAAGATCGAAGAAACCTCAAATAGAAAAACTCATTTCAAAATATATGGGATTGAACGATCAACTCCGAAATAGGATTTGTGAATTTTTAAATTGACAGATCATGAAACACAAGTAGTGGATTGTAAAAACACTTTACAAAGAAAAATACAAATGGTCTGTTAGTGGTATTTACTTTAGTTTTTGTGTTTATTGAAAGTGGGACATTTTTTCTGAAAAGGTTCCTGAGTCAATTAGGGGTAATTTCGTGTTTAATGAACTGCAGGGGGAAATTTTATTTTTTACAGATGAGGTTTTAAAATTATGGTGTAAGTGTTTATGAAAAGGCAATATTGTGGAATAAATACTAGACCCGAAAACCCACTCCTGCAAAAAAACATGAGCATAAAATGACATGCGCTAATTCTTTTCTTTGTTGCATTTTAACTTTATCAAACCTTACCTAAACACAAGGGTTGTCTGAATTACTCGAATTGTTCTTGGCCTTTTTGTTCCATTGTAAACCGTTGACAAAAACGCCCTAATCAATAAAATCTTATATATCCCTATACCTACCTATACAGCGGGTGACAAGTTTCAGAAACCCTATCCGATTAAATCGTTAATTTTTTAGTTAATCTATTGATTATTCCCTTCGTTAAACGCGAGTTAATCCTTGGAGCATTATACTAATAGAACAAGAATGTTTGCTTTTAATTAACAATAAGAATATTTGCAGAATACAGTGATAACCTATTATTAATTACATACACTTCATTATAAAAGATGTCCGTGGAGATATAAAACAAAAAAAGCAATATCATATTACTGCGTGTTTATTGCCCGACAGGCAATATAATGATCATAGAAATACACCGTATATTGCCAACACACGCATAGAATTATCCTTTATATAAAACTTCTTTCATATACCCCCCCCCCCCCCCCCCCCCCCCCCCCCCACACACACACACACACTTTGATGCATTCTTTTACAAAAAGATTTTTTTTTCTTCAAAATCTATGTTAAATAGACGTGTACATGTAACTTACCGGTATATGGACACCATCAGGAGTTCCCTTCCAATATTTAAAGCGTGGCCCTGTGAAAATGGACAAGTTGACGAGTCGCCAAGTGCTGTCGACCATGGAAATAGTTCCGTACCGACTAGGCATGCGACCAGCGCGAACCCTTTGTATACAAATACTTAAAGCACTCTGTAAACGGCCAGGCATATCAAAGAGGAAGCGGAATCACAAATAACAATATTTGGGGGAAACAATGTATATGCTATGTCAACACCGAGATTAACCTCCTAAAAAAGTGTGGGTGATTTTGTTAATCTCCAGTGATTAATATTATCACTTAATAAGCAATCAGAGGGGGTCCAGGAATTGCCAAAGGGGGTAGGGGGTGTGATGTGGAAAAAAAGAATGGAATCGGATGTAAAAAAAAAATGTAAGGGTGCAGTCGTAGTGGGAATCTACTGGACAAATGCACTGGAAGCTCCCGAATTGGAAAGAAGAGGTTAAAACGAAACATTATAAATAGCCTCAATACCGGCCGGTGTTGCCGTTACCGGAAGAATCACAAGCATATCACTTTAAGTTTTACGATAGTTTTAGTGAATATTTTTTATTTCCAGTATGTTTGCATTTCATGATACTATGTAAAACTGACATTAAAAAAGTGTTAACCTTCTTTACTGAAAAAGATCTGTATTATAGACATGCATCTTAACAGGACTTTTGATTAATAATTTAATGCATTCACTAGAATATTTTACAACCCCCCCCCCCCCCCCCAAGAAAAAAAATAAACGGCATTCAGGAATAAATATTCACAACTAGGTATAGATGAGTAGATCCCTGGAAAACTTGGTTGATAGTCAGGCCACAGGGTTACAGTTCAATATGCGCGCAAACATTGTCGTTTACGATTTTTTTGGGGCACAAAAACGTGTACACCATAGTTATTGACATATTTTTCTAGTTCCATATCACAGCCTATCAATTTAATTTATACCAAACATTCTTGCAACATTTCATTACTGGAGCATGGTGTCACCATAACTGCCTCAGACTTTCATTGAATTACCTTCATTGACTTTGGAAAGTAAAGTTTGTTAAAACAAGGGATGTCAACGAGTACTCGAGTACTCGACTATCGCTCGGTCACGACGATTTTGATTTTTCGTTTCTTATTTTCTTAGTCCATTACTAGTTACATGTTGCATGTATAAAGTGAATAGAAATTTTGGTTTGTAAGTAACAGTCTTTCCATTGGCGCCCGACCCTAGATGTATTTTTTAAGTTGCTGCGTACAATAGGTATCCAAGATCTCTTTTGATTTTGTAGAGCATATTATAGTTTGGAATAAAAGTATTTTTTATGCAATCATGTCATTGAGGAGACCAATTTGGTGTTTCTTTCAATTTTAAATATCAATTCAGTTAAAATTATAGTATTAGATGTTTGTTTGATTGTACATGTAATGATATATGATTATCATGAGGCTTTTGTTTTTTATAATCATTAAACTTTAATTGTTGATTTGGGCCGGAACATTGACTTAGTATGAAGCAAGACACGTTTGAGTTGCCTTAAATAAATTGTTCAACCTTTAATGATATGTAGCTCAATTATGTGCAGGCGTCATGAGCAAAATGGAAAAGCCAGAACATTTCCTAACGGATATTAAGATGGAATTTTTCAATTTTTTTTTCATTCATTACATATCATTTTAAGTTTTTATGTGGTTTTGATTTAAAGACCCGACGTACGTGACAGAAGCATATATATCTTATTTAAAAATGCCACACGGTTTTAAATGAATCAACGAGTACTCGACTAACGCTCGACTAAAGCCTTCGAGTAATCGACTAGCCCCGTCTAGTAAATTCGACATCCCTAGTTAAAACTTAAATCTTAATTGCCTATATTTGTATATAATTATATGAAATTTCAAGCAGTATAGTGACTAGTCCGAAATATCTGACGTTTTCCTGGCTTTTTTTTTAACGATTTTGATATTTTACATGCCAGGAAAACGTCAGAACCGGCGCCATTACGAAAACTGGAAATTCGCCGCCTCCAACTGGAAGCGGCATTCTAGGCTCGATTTTATACAGATATATATTTAAACTCAATAATACAGCTTAAAATATAATTTTACTGCACATTTTGATAATTACACTAATAAACAGTAGTGTTGTTGACCTATTTTCTCGCGAGATTTCAAAAATGCACGAAATCAAAACAGATCTCAATAGTTGGATAGAATGTGTTCAATAGTCTGTTTATGGGATGTAAGGACCCATAAAAGCGGTATTAGTGAGCAGTAAAATCATCGTCTTATTAATTAGTTGTGAGTGAAACATTTAATTCAACTCGTAAATATTTTAAATCGAGCCGAGAATGCCGCCTCCATTTGGAGGCGGCGAATTTCCAGTTTTCGTAATGGCGCCGGTTCTGACGTTTTCCTGGCAAGTAAAATATCAAAATCGTTAAAAAAGCCAGGAAAACGTCAGATATTTCGGACTATATAGTGACATTTTTATCTACATGTACTATTATTTTAGCTTATTTGCATCATTATCTGTAAATTTGCCCCTATGTCTCTTTTAAATTCGCAAGTGGCACTGCGTATATGAGTAATTAACAAAAAATAGCAACAATAATAACCTAAGCAATCCGTGTATATATATACTTAATTGAAAGATACAAGCAATAAAAATGAAATTTTATAAAATGAAAAAAACAAACCAAAAAACTAACAAAACAAAACGAACCGTATGGATGGCGGTGTAACAAAACACAGCCCTGATTGGAAATTGATCCATGGTTCATTTTTCTACGTTTAATATTGAACCGGGTGTGGTTTTTCTCCGTTGAAAATTGAGACCAAAGGTCGTGAAATTTATACCCGAGGTTATTTTTTCATCAGAAAAAAAAAATTACCAAAACAAACCGGATGAAGGCCATCTAACAAAACACAACCAGGGCTGGAAATTGATCCACGGTTCATTTTTCTACTATTAAAAATTTATACCCGGGGTTATTTTTCAACAGCTTAATATTTTTTCCTCTAATCTCTGAAGACCTCAACATGTTGAAAATTGACCCTGTTGAATATACTCCATCTACATACAAAGCTTTGAACTGGGAGTTGTTCTCCGGAATTTAGCTGTATCTACTTACATACTAAAATGTACTTTGTTTCTATACACTGATCGCTACCTTCATAGCCCGCATGAATCATCAAAGATAGCATTTTATTGTTTATATTTACATCTTTCTTCAAAATATATTGAATTAATAACAAAGAATAAGTAAAAGTAACAAAATTACTTATAAAGTTAACGAACGTCAGTACAGTTCGTTAGATAAAATAGAAGAATTAACCAATTATTCTTATATAGGAATTTGAGTCTGACGTCATCATGATTATTTCGTGCAGTCCGTGATTTTAGGGGGTTTTTTTTTTGGGGGGGGGGGGGGTGCTGAAGGATAACTGGTTAGAACTGAATCTTGTAGATTTCAGCCCGGTCAGTTTTTATAGAGCTATGAATCACAATCGTTTTTCTTAAGAAATTGAGATAATACTCTGTGGATGTAAATATATGTACATACATGTACATGTAGATCTCTATATCTCCACCTCTCTCATATAAGACTTTCTACATAACCTTGCATATGCTACACTAGATAAATTCGATTTATTGGTGACCATTTCACTAATTATTACACGTAACCAAGAAGATTTGTATATTCAAAATCTATATTATTTCTCATATTTTAAATGCCATTGGAAAAAAAATTACAAGCGTAAGTTATTTACACGTTATTTTACACACTTTCCTTAAAAATGAGAATAAATAGCAATCTTGGCCTAGTTATATGCCAAATCACGTCAAACATTTTTGCGGTAATCGTGGATATGGTATGCTAGGCAAAACATATCTTTTCTACGTATAAAAGTGGCCTTCTCAATTTCTTACATCAAACTACACAGGAAGGAAGCAGGAAAAGCAAAATGATATCTCGTAAAGTGATGTCACTATCTTCAGTCGTTGTCAGCCTAGAATGATGTGTATTCCCATCAATTTCCTTATTTCGAGTCGACACCAAACTACACGGTTTGTGTAACAATGTGAAGATAAACTTTTATTTCCCAGATTTCTCAGAATTTTTATTTGAACACCATGATAATATGTTCTAACTATTACCCTTTCACAAGGAAATAGCATCGTCATCTATCTATAAAATATATTCACACGGGAATCGAATTACTAAGTAGGCGAGAATATTAATTTCATGACATTTTTTTTTCAAGCTGGGAGAAAGTTGTATAGCTAATCAGCAAAAAAGTACCCAATTGTTGCATATTTTTATTTCACAAAGTATCTATAGATTCACAAAAAATTACAATATTGCATGTTTTTATATCTCCCAAAGTTAACAGATTTGATAAGTATCTAAATGAGTCGCATGTTTTTATTTCACACCAATTTACTTATGGTATACAGATGTGTGAGGGTTTTCTATATCTATGATGTAAATCACTTGGAATTGGATACTGGTATTTTGGCCTTGCCTTTATTCCGCTTTCCTCTGTTCTTTTTCTTTCTCTTCATAGTTTTATTTTGTGATGAAAAATTAAACTTGAAATCTGCAAAATCCACAAATCATTCAGAATTATTAATATTTTATAGAAACAACAATCAAACAATACTGATGAAATCCACATTCATTTATTCCTTTTTGCTTTATTCGTGTGAGGTGAACAATTTGATGGTGGAGGCTGCATTTTTGTTTCAAGTAATAATTGAGAAAATGGAGTTACTTGTTTCATCACAAAACTAAGGGCTAAAATTAAGATGGTCACAAGTTTTTAAACAAGATATCTGTGAGCCAATGCTCACTAGTAATACCCCCGCGCTGATTTGAATATGCAAAATAAGCAAAGTCGACATTTAACAGGGAGTTGGCATCCGATTGGTACAAAAATAGATCCCACGATATGGCATGCGGAAACAAATAGTGTGTTAAAATTTCAAGCATCTGCGTTAAATATATATAGTTGCTAAGTAATATTTGACGAAAATTTGTTTGAAAATTTGGGCTAAAAATAAACAGACGTCATTTAACAGGAAGTTGACATCTGATTGGTACAAAAATATATCCCACGATATGGCATGCCGAAACAAATAGTGTGTTAATATTTCAAGCATCTGCGATAAATAGTTGCTGAGAAATCTTTGACGAAAATTTGTTTGAAAATTTAGGCTAAAAATAAACAGACGTCATTTAACAGGAAGTTGATGTTTGATTGGTACAAAAATATATCCCACGATATGGCATGCCTCAACAAATAGTGTGTTAAAATTTCAAGCATCTGCGATGAATAATTGCTGAGAAAAATGCAACAGAAATTTTGTTACGGACAGACAGACAGACGGACAGACAGAAGGACAGACAGACACACAAGGGTAAAACAGTATACCCCTTTCTCCTTCGGAGCGGGGGTATAATAAATGAAAACCATTGTGGATGAACAGACTTAGGGACCATAACCTTAATATGTTCAAAGAATTTTAAAAAACAATTGTTAATTCACTTCATAAATTTCATAAATAGATTTCCACCTCATTAAGTATTTATCCACACCCCCCACCCCCCTGAATATTCAAAAAAGATTCCAAAAGTTATAAAAGGCCAATTTAAAATCTTTTTAACTACAGTGGTTTGATTAATATACGTGGGCATCAATTTCCATGATTTTAGTCAAACCATAGTTTCAAGGATAATGTAGATTCCTTATTTTACGCGAGTACTTAATTCCGTGACTTAAGCATTTTGCATCAAAATCGTGAGAAAATAAAATCGTGAACGCCAAATGAAAAATAAAAAGGAGATTTTAAAAACCACGAGATCTGGTACTCTGGATTTTACGCGGATATTAATTCCTCGCGTTTAATTAGGAATCTTCAGTACGTAAATTTGTGGCCAATGATCCTATCAATTAGAAATAGCACTTCCATGAACATTTGATTTCGTTGATAAACCCAACAGCAAAAATTTTAAAAAATTGGTATTCAACAAATATTGATGAAATCACAGTACTTCATCAAAGTCTATTCTCAGTTTGGTCTCATGACTAGGATTGTAACAGGAACAAGAAGTTTCTCCAAGACTCACCAGACGGGTCAAAGGTCAACGGAATTCGACCATTCAGTGTGTGATAAGGGATCATTATGGCGGGATCCAGTGGTGTCCACGGGACCTTCATCTTCTCAAAGTCGGGATCCGCAAAGCCAAGCTGCTGAAAGTGCAGGTCATATGAGCCTCTGTAAAAAAAAAAACAACAAAAAAGGTCAAACTCCTTCAGTATAAAACCAGGCTCTAAAAGACTCATGAATTCAATTATTTTCAGTGTAATGATGTAGATAGATAAATGTACACTGTATATATATATAATCTTGGAGCAATAAAACTTCAGGTTGCTATAATTAATATAATCCCCTTGAGTGGGAAACGTACCTTTTATGATCCTCTGTTGCTTTCTTTACGACACATTTATCTGAGGATTTTTTGTGCGCAAGGAGATATTGACCGGGAGACAACCTACAGAGAAAAAAAATGTCAAAGGTTACTGTGTACAGGTAATTTATATCATAAATTTTCACTCTTAAAAACAAAGGAAAAAAAACCCCATACTCAACATTTGATATTTGAAGACATGAGTGTCTATATATAGGCTCATTAGTCTATACAGTCAAACCTCATTGGTGATTGGACCTTGTAGATAACCAAGGATCAAAATATCAAGGTTAAAATTAATATTAAGCAATGGTTGAGACTTTCAACTCACTCCAACATATCAATAATGCATTCAATACACTAACATTGGAAATAAAGAAGTTTGGTTGTATTTTGTGTAATTTGTGAAATCTAGCAGTTTGTCTTGCTTTTATCATTCATAATTGAGAGAAAAACAGAATAATTGAAACAAGAGGCCCACAGGCAATGACAATCACCTGTGTACCATAACCCATACTACATGTAGATGATGGACCAGTCATGGAGGTCAAGTTTGCATTTTAAGCTTCATTTTGGAGTCTTAACCCTAATCTGAGACTCCATAGACTGTTACCTAGTTTTTTTTTATTTTTAATGTTTGCAAATATCAATTCATAAAAGGGGGGGGGGGGGGGGGGGGGACAAGAGTCGGAGGAATCTCAGATTATCTATACCCTAGCTCCAGGGGCCGAAAGTTGTAAAAAGAGACCTGCAGGCCTTCAAAAGTACAGAAGAAAATATTATAAAATTTTATACATTTCCATTATGTGGCCATAATGGCCTTACCCAAATGCATAAACCCCTTAGACAGGGGTCATGGATTTCACAATTAAGGGCATTATGGACATCATAACCATGAATTCCGTTTATCTCCCCCTGTTGTGAAGTAGAGAAAAAGAAATTTCTAAGATTTCATACATTTTCACTATATGGCCATATTGGCCCCATCTTAGAACCTGAACCTCTGACCCAGGGACCATGAATTTCACAGTTTAAGTAGAGGGCTTCAAGGACACATAACCATGCATTCAGTTTGTCTCCCCTGCTGTGGAAGTAGAGAAAAAGATGTTTCTAAAATTTAATACATTTTCACTATTTGGCCATATTGGTCCCATCATAGGGCCTGAATCCTTGACCCAGAGGCCATGAATTCTACATTTATAATAGAAGGCTTTATGAACATCATAACCATGCATTTAGTTGTTCTCAAATTTATATGGGAGTAGAAAAGAAGATTTTCAAAAATTTAATGCATGTTAACTACATGTATATGGCCATATAACCCCCCCCCCCCCCAAGGTCTGAACCCCTGAACCAGGGACCATGAATTTTACAAATTTGATTGAGGGCTTTATGATCATCATAACCATGCATTTAGTTTATTAGAAGAAGACTTTTGAAAAACTGGCCTTAAATTGCATGTTTGGAGAAATGAAAACAACTTACTGGTGGAGATGGTGAAATATATTTTGCATCATCAGGAAGGCTTTTCCAGGGCTGGCATAAAGAAAAATTAGTTTTACATCTGATTCAATATATGTATATAGAAACCATTAGGAATATTCAATACAATTGTAGTATCTTTATTATGAAATTAATAACAACAGAGATTTTGATCTGACATTCCTCACCTAAAGTTCTGTGTTGGAGGTATAAGCGGGGCTGCTTGCATTTCTTCTAGAGACACTAACTCTGTCCTCTGTGTGTGAAATCTTGCTAGTAAAAAAAATTACATATGGTAGCCCTTATAATAGTAAATGTATGCCATGTTCCACAAATACATTGTAATTGTGCATCATAAGAATTTCACAAGAAACTAGCCAACAAATGATTCAACATTTGTAAATACAATATGATGTAGCTGGCTTACCTCTAAGGACTCGACAGCTGGGTCTGATGTAGGAGGAAATCCAGGCTCTCGCCATCTCACTGGGCGTAACTTGCTCCATTCCGAACTGACACTGGTACTCCAGCTTTGGAATCAGGTGAATGAATGACAACTGTAGGATAGATCAAGAAACAAAGATTGCACACATCGCGAATCATGGCAATTATTGTTAATTCAAACTGTTCACAACAGAAAAGGAATAAATACTTAAACATACAAATTAATATGCATTAAAGCCAATGCCATCTATCTCATCAACTAGATAGTGTAACCAAATAAGCACTTTTGGTCTCATGTTTGTAAATGTACCAGTTTTCTTCATATATGAATTTTTGTGACAAGAAGTAGGATGGAAGGTGATATTATATGATTACTGCTAAATCAAGTATGCTTACAGTACCTGCTGATTGAGGTCTCTTATAACTCCATGAATGTTGCATCGCACAATGACCTTGAACCCTCCCAAATCCCAAAGGTTATAGGTCACATTGTTGCGCAACGGAAACTTGAAGATATGATCAACATTTTCAACTGGATTTGCAGGAATATTTTGCTCTATGAAAACAAAAATATATTCTCACAACTATTGAAGATCAGACTATGAATAATCCAATGACA
The DNA here is from genome assembly GCA_033439105.1 of Magallana nippona. Lineage (NCBI taxonomy): Eukaryota > Metazoa > Mollusca > Bivalvia > Ostreida > Ostreidae > Magallana > Magallana nippona. Next base: position 37,147,545 of record CM065922.1, read on the forward strand.
TGATGTTGTGAATCTCAATCAGAACTTAAAAGCAAGATTTCTTTAGGTAAGGTTAACATGAAAGTCTATGTATTACATTGTGAACAATTTAAAAAAATGTATGCAGATAACTGTCACGTACCTTCACTGGATTTCAGAAGCTTCTGCTGTACGCTAAGAATGTTATCTAAAGAGAATTTGTCCTCAGTTTTGTCGGTGGGTTTTGGGGTTTTCTTGCCCCCTCTTGCTTTGACATCTGATTGCTGAGAAAACTCTGGTTTTGAAACTGGTACAGACGTCTGTTTTCCTACATGACTAACTCTTCTCTGGGGTCCAATTTTGCCCAAAATATTTTCTTTGAAAAAAATAATTTTGAAAAAAAATTAATTAAACAAAGTATATTTCCTACTGTTTAAGATTTTTGATATAAAGATGACAAAATTCAAGAACCATTGATTCATTCTTTAAACCACTCACCAGTATCAACAGATCTCATTCTATTTGTCCCCACAGCTGATGTTTCAGCAGAAACTTTTGAGGCCTGTTTATCATTCTCAGCAACCTGAGTTTTGACAGCTTTCAAGTTTTCCTTCACTGACTTGGCGGCTGCTGTGTTGATTTCATTGAACACCTCCGTCTCCGACTTCCTTTTTCTTCTTCCTCTTGTTTGCACCTCTTTCTCGGATATCTCGTCTTCAGATGTGCCACCTACAGATGATTTAGATCTGGTCGTCATTCGACATGGGGGCACCACTTTTTCCATACTTTCATTTTCCTTTGGTCCAATAGACTCTGGAATAGGATTTTTCCTAGGTCTCCCTCTTCTTTTTTTCACTGGTTCTACTGACCCCTTTTTGGCCTCTTTAATATCATCCTCACTTTCAGAGGTAATGACATCTTTTTTACATTTCCTCTTTTTTGCAATGACCTCGCTATCAGAATTCTCTTCTTTTTCTACAATGTGTGCACTGTCCATTTTATCAGCAAAATTTGTATTCTGATCACTATCTGCACTCAAAGATTCTAAACTCTGACTGGAGCTCTTGTGTCGATTTGATCTCCTTAATGGAGTACCAACAGGTTTATCGAACCCACCCTCAGACCCCGGATTCACCTGTTTCAAAGTTTGTACCCGACTTGAGAGGTTATCACTCTCATCTTCACTCTCCCTACATAGAGGAATAATGGGACAAGGCCCAGCATCAGTAATGCCAGAAACCCCTCCTTTCTCTGGGCTAGCAGGAGATTCCTGTTTTCTGGGCGGACTCTGGACAGAGTCTGATGCATAGTCCGATCCTATAGGGATGATCTTGCAGACCTCCATGTCACTGATATCTGGCTCGGGACTAGCAGGAGAGGGGCTGGCTGGAGCTTCCTCTATCACCTCCATCTTCTTTGTAGGGGCTTCCATGATGTATAGCTTGTCCTCCTCATCCTCACTGCTGTCCTCCTCGCTCCTTACTGCCACACTCCTTGCTTGGAGTCGTCTGGATTTTCTGGGGGATACTAATGGCTTACTTTCATTTATTGGTTCCGGTGTTCGCCAAGGAATTGTAAGAGGTTCACTTTTCTCCAAAACAACAGTTTTATTATGTGAAAATTCATTTCCTGCAATTGTTTCAACATTTTCAATTGCATTTCCCTCAATATTGTTTGCATTCAATTCAGAACGCTTTTCTTTGGCTTCTGTAATCACATTTACATCACAACCTTCACACGTTTTCTTATCACTATCATTGTCACTGAAAAGCTGAGAATCAGTCTCCTTAGTTCCCTCTTGAGAATCTGATGTTATTTCACAAGAATCAGTCTTCACTTCTTTTGTTTCTAACTCTGGCTGAGTTACAGGTTGAATTGCACTTATTTGTTTTGGAGTTTTGTGCATTTCCCTGATTTGTCTCAGCAAGTCTTGATCGGAGTCAATAGACTTTCCTTTGTCTATAGATTTCTTATGTTTAATTGCACTCACAGAGTCAAGTTCATTCTTTATCTGTGATTGAGAATCCTCTTCAGTATCTAACATTGGGGTCTGCTTGTGTTTGGAAAGCGAATTCAGTTTTTTCTTAGCAGTTCCAAAGCACTCGAGATCCTCCAATGAAACGTCCTCAGTACAAAATGGTTCTTCTTTCTTTACAGCGCCATTCTTACTCCTCTTTTTACCTGCAGTCTTTTTTGAGCTGCCATTTTCATTGCTACTTGCTCTTTGTGGGTTAACTTGAGGTGTTGATTCAAAATTTGTCTCCTGGCTTCCTGAATCATCTAATTTACTAAACACATGTCCCTTCTGTAATGGCTTTGCAATGAAGGACTTCAAAACCGTTTTGAAATATTTTGTATTCTTCTCTTTAGGTGTGAGCTGTGGTTGTAGAAATGGTCTGTCAACAAAAACCACTCTGTGCACAATTACCTTATCACCCTCTAGAAAAAAATTCCAAATTGATATCATTAAAAAGATGTGGGGGGGGGGGGATTAATGGGAAATAAGAGAAAAATGTGTACCTATCTATAACTTTTCACCCCGCACTAACAAAATAAAGGATGTTCCGAGAATAGAAAACTACGAAAGTAATATGACCTTTGACCCTTTCTGACCTTTGAGTGGGAAATCCTTGACAATGATTGGCATCTCCCATTGCTCTAGGTGTTTCGGTGCATGGTTGTCCACAAGACACTGAAGAGCTCCTGAGGATATAACAATGTGAGCTCTGTTCTCTACAGCCAAATGCTCAGCATTTTGGTCCATGCTGCAGGGCTATATAGTGGGAGACAGTAGAGTAACTTTGTTTGTTCGTTTTGTGATATACATCTATGAAACAACCCTAAACAACATGTACAGTGTATATTTGAAGTTTTTATGAATATACTTGTATATATACCTGTACATGTATTATTGTGTGAAGCACTAAATTACAATTTTTCATTGATACAACTGAAAACTGCACTTATTTACATGCATGTTCATGTACACATAATTCACTTATAAAGAAGAATAAAATTAAACAAAACCTCAGAGAAGCAAGTCTAGCAATTTCATTCAAATTACATAATAAAAAAAATCTCATTCCCACACTTCAATACCAACCTCATGATTCCAAGCACTTGGTTTATGATTTCTATTTTTAGACACTTGGTACTGCTGATTGACAGCTGGAGAATCCAATGGTAGCTCTGGCTTCAGCTGCTGAGTCACAATGGGCAGGATCATCTTTGGCACCACCCCCTTTAAAATGACAAACAACAAAATTCTAGTAAAATTCAAAGACAGCCAACCAAAATCAACTTTACCTGTACCCTTGATCTTTTATTTTTTAAGCATAAAATTGGAGATAGAAAAAAAAAAGACACAAAACTTTGTATTATGTCTCTAAGATTAGATTTAGGGAGTAGAAGTTAACTCACCAACTGAAGAAGCGGTTTAATGTATACCATCTTCGGAGGGGGGCCTTCACCATCAATTTTGAAAGATGTTTCTGCATTGTAGTATTTTGGATACATCTCTGCCTCCTTTTTCCTGCTCTGAACATAGTCCTTGAAATACAAAAAGCATGATGGTCAAAAAGCATCAGAAAAGTTTATGTTATTCTAAACCAATGCAGGTACATGTATATTGCAAATCAAGTAAGCAGCCTTTGATTCTTGCAAAAGTGAATCACTCTATCTGGCGATTACAGTTGAGGTATAAACAAATTTGATAAAGGAAATACATGTATAACAAGAAAATACTGGTAACTAAAATAAGCATTATTGTTCATATGAATACACAGAATATTTTTTTTTTTGCAAACATATTTGAATATGAATGTAAACTTCTTGTTCAATAGGTATTGAAAGTTTTCTTCCTTAAGGAAGCTGGATGGTCAACAAATTAACCATCAGATCTATGTACCTTAAATTTTAAGATATGATATGTCCAGCTATAAACAATTATTTAGTAAAGAAAAAATCCATATATAAGGGGATCAATACAGTTTAAAAATGGCCATGACCATCGAGCCCTATTACATACACTTTCCGTCAATACCAAGTAACTTGTTCTGCAATCCATTTAAGAATTAATCTGGTATTTCATTAATTTCCTTTTACATCTACCTCCATGTAGCTTCTGGCTGCAGGGTGCATGTATGTGTAGTCAGTCTTGTGACAGGTGTTGGCAAGTGTCTCTTGGAACTGCTGAAATTCTGCCTGCTCCTCTAGAACTTCCTTTGTCAGTAGCTGTCAGGAAAATAAAATGAGTATCAGCATGCACCCATGATAAGTTGTATTGGTACTACATTTAACTTTGTTCACTGCCCAAAATATTATTGGTCATTCCATGATATCGCCTATTTGAAGATATCATCCAATCAAGATCTAAGAAAAGTAGGGGATAGTGTTCATTCAAATAGTGATTTACATGTAGTTGATATCACCTATTTGATTGGAATTTAAGGAGGTAATGTCACCTCCTTAGCTGCTGATTTGTTTATACATGTATCATGTTATCAGATAGGTGATATCATCATCTTGATTTGACATGTTACCAGGTAATATTACCTATATTCTTAGAAGTAATGTCTTTAATTAACCTTTTCATGTACTTAATCAAGTTTCACATACACTCCCCCCCTCCTCTGATATACATGTAATCTTATCATCACTCATATTGAAATTCAATTTTCTGTTTTCAAATGCATCTCAAAAATACATGGATCAGTACATACAGTATGTATAAAATGTTAGTATGAACTGTTGAGGATGATTTTTGTAATGTCTGAACATCCTTTAGAATTAAATTCATATACTATACCTGGAGTTCCCTCATCTCCACTCGTTCCTCCTCGGTTGTATCAATAGTAGTCTTGTGGGAATATTTTCTGTAGAGGTACACATAACGTTTCTGCTGATCATGTGAAAATCTCGACTTCCTTGGTGGTGGAATTTTTTTCACCAAGGGGGGCTCTACTCTCTTTTTTCTACAATAATTTTTTCAACTTCAATTTATCTGTTATGCTTGAAATATAATTTTTTACTAAACGTGATTTTTTCTTCATCCAAAAAATCCCCAATAATGAAAACACTGCATCTGAAAATAGATTGATGTGGGGGTCTTTGGTAAATTTCACAATAAATTTGTGATACATACATAGCTATCAATTGAATGCAGGATTCTCCTTTTCTTATGATTGAATATGTGATTTTTCCAGCTTATTGTGTGTTTTCTATCCTACTTATCAATTAAAGCTCTGAAGAAATGGAAATCTTTATGAGATTGATAAAATTCATATTCCATCAATAATCATGGAAAAAGTCCATGTAAACTATAAACTATCTGTTATTTCTCAATGTTTCATTTAAAAAAAAAAACTTTCTTTTTTTGTAGTATGCAAGAAAATCATGCATACATACAGGAACGTATATACTAACTAGTATATATATGTCCCTGATACGTACTGTTTCCCTTGGGCTTCTGGAGCATTCTTTGTCTTGGAATTTACTTTCTCCATTTGTTCATCTATTTTCCCTTTGGATTTGGTGGGTTTGTCAGATGATTTTTTACCCATAGTAACTTCTGCAGATTCCAGTGGCTCAAACCTTTAAATGGTGAAAAGATAAAACACTATATGCCATGCAAGACTGACCAGGCTATCTGTGTGAACTGTGAACTCTCTATAGTCAAACTTCATTATTTCGAACTAGATGGGACGGTTTAAAAACTTCCAGATATCCGAGTATTCGAGATATCGAGGGTAAAATACTTAAAAAATAAGTGGTTAGGACTTACAAATCACTTCGACATATCCATTGTATTTGAGATATCAGTGTTCGAGATATCAAAGTTCAACTGTATATAATTTCCCTGATAGTCATTATATAGCATCTGGCTGAATATTTGATGCAATGGTCCCTGTGTTACCTACTGGTTTAACCATTACACTATTATTTTCTTGCAATATCTGTTGGGACATGCATCGATTTAATCCTTTCCACTTCATTTAATTACCGGGTACAATATTCCTTAATTTCATTATTACCCTAAACTTGTGCAAGACAACATTGAATTTTTCAGTAATCTGGCATCTGAAGCACTTTCATTCTGCCTGTTTGTGACATTGGGACAGACAGGTTCTCCCTTGATCTGCCGGATTCTCATCAGCAGTCTCTCTTCCAGTGTGGAGGGAATTCTTGAGTATTTATTGAAAGATTCCTCGCTGAAGAAGCAATCGATGCCATTTATGGGCTTCTTGTTACTGAAATAAAAAAGGTTGAATATAACACATATTATATGTATATTTACCAATACATAGAAATTTATACATCTAAAAGCCAACATAGTGATCATGCAGTGTTGTGGCGGTAGTAGAAGGGCGTAGGGTATATAAATCTGTTAATAACTAATGCCGATTGAAAAGACGTACACTTGTGATGACGCATAACTGTGATATGCTATAAAATAAATATAACTAGAACTGACATTGGGAAACTCTGTTAAAAACACATATGTTCCGTTTACATTACGTTTACCAGTTAACAACTGTTATAACTTGAAAATACTCAACCTTTTTTTCTCAATTAAATAATAATTAAATGTTGATAAAGTTTTAATCATTTATGTATTATGTTTCATTTTTTTCGTAAATGCGGATAGACAAAAAACTGAAATTAAACACGATACCTCCAACTAATTTTTGTGTCCATACTTTCGTCTTTTAATCTATCCGGAATATCCAGGATTATGTTTGCCTTTTAGAATTAACTTCGGGTTTTATTAACTCGTACGTACTCTATTCGTTTGATATATCAATATTTGATGATCATTTAACGGATGAAATCAGTCTATGGGCAATCAACTAAGGGTTTTAAAGAAAGATCCAGTAATAACTTCATGTTATAATAATAAACAATAAACGAACTTCTTTTTTATTACAGCTGAATATTTTATTTCAATTAAGTCTTACAATGTCATAATGGCTAAAATCAATGCTTGTAAAGTACATCTGATTTTAAAGTTCCTGTGCGTGGAAAACATAGGATAAAACTAGACATTATACTGTTCATAATTACATTGTATTTACACAATGGAATGGATACTTTTTTTTAACATCCAATCGGATGAAAAACTGAAGACACATACACCAATAACAAAATCAGTAACTCAACAATTCTAAAACAGACTTAAGATACAGAGTTTCAATCAAACCAATGCTAAATGCACAGTGTTTGAAAATTTAAAAAAAAATTCTTTTTCAATTTTACATTCTACATCAATTAAAGCATCAATTTTTCTCATCACAAAAACTATTCATTTCAATTTCTTGTGAACAGATAGAGCATTTAGTATTATAACAAGAATAAAAGATAAATTACTAATATCGTTATTTGACTAGATTTTCCAAAATAAAAATCTACTTAAACCTTTAGACAGATGTCAATTTGAATGCACTAGAGAGTAGCGAGACAATATCTAAGAGAATATCGAACATTCTAATTTGCAATGATATCAATACTATGTTCTCACACATAATGAATATTGTAACTTCAACCACTTAGTCATTTTATATGGCCGTTTTTCTTGATACACTTGCAATAATTATATTGCAATGAAAATATTCTATCTGAAAGTAACTTTTAATTTGGCAATTTACCTTATTTTAAAATTTTGGAAGTCAGGAAAATGCAGAAAAATGATGTCCCCCTCTTTTTTTTTCAAGACACCCAACTTTGCATTATTACAACCTTTGCATCAGATGTGTCAATATTGAGAACTCTTCCTTCCCTTTTGGTAATCCAGGTAGATTTATTTTTAGTAAACTTACAGACTACCAATATATACATAATCACATAAAACAAGATGTACATGTATGGACAGACACTAAAAAAAAATCCTTATCAGTAAGAAAAGACACTGCTCTAGGAAATGCTCAAAAGTGTAAAAAAAAAAAAAAAAAAAAAAAGAATTGTTTTTTCCTCTGTCACCCCCCCCCCCCCCCCCCCTTAAAAATGCTACACGTAGATTGTAAATATTTCTCAACACTGACTTTACATGTCAATACTTATTACACATGTATGTTAGTTGTATGAAGCAGACAGCAGGAGCAAAACATAGAATACTTTAATTGTACATGTACATGTACATCCTTGGTAATAGCAGTCTTATATGTCTATTTAACACATTGTGTCAAAGTCTGTACAGTACTAAACTTTTCAAGTTTAGCAGACATAAACTTCACATAAAACAGGATTAAAAAAACCCCAGGATCATTATGCTTTTAAAGTCACTTGAATATGCACAATGTGCCGTTTCACACAGGAAAGACTGCATTGCAATAACAAGATAAGCTATATAATGGAGCAATGCCATTAATACAACTATATGCATGGAAAATTCTTTCTTCTGTACCAATCTGATGATAAGTTTATATCAATTATTTGAAAGCTCATTTTCACACAGGAACCCAAGGTTTTAGTTCAAGCAATTTTTCAAAGAATAATACAGTTTCTAAAACAAAAAGACCACAAAATAAAATTCCTTAGGTAAACAAAAACGATCCAAACAAAGTCGAATTGTAAGTATAATTGTTTACAAAAATTATCACTATTTTTTTAATGTACAACCCACTGTCAGGACAGAATGCAGATGTCTGACTTACAATAGGTGAATCATTGTACTGATATCTTCCATAATCAGTCTAATTATTCAAGATCCAATTTTTTCATTGCAAAAAAATATTTCAAAATGACAAAAAATATCTCCTAGATTTTGGAATACATGTAGTATACATACACAAGATTGACTGCCTTTTACAAAACAAGGAGTAACCCTAGTAAGCATTCCACCATTATCTTTAATTCAGGTGACAAACAAGACAATGCATTATTACAGACATGACCCTTGACCTTTCCTTCTCCAACAGGAAGTTGTAACCAAGCCTTGTGTGACACAGATGTTCTAAGGAGATGAGTTCAACATACGACCATATAGAAGACATCAAAATTGTACCCAATTATTGTCGCTGGACCTGTAGAGATTTTTAAAGAAATATGTTAATTAATCATTGGCAATGAAACAATTTATAGGTAATGGTAAGGTAAATGACATGCACAGTGTTACATCTATGAATTTTTAACATCAGTTGAATTCATTAGCTCCAAAAAGCAAGAAAATGCATCAATGTCAATAATATATTGCTTTAAATTAATAATACAAGAACAGTTTTTCTATCTGTTTCACTTTGTTGCAATTCAGTGAGAACATTTTTGTTCTGCATTGAGTTTAAAACTGTGATTATCGGTACTTAAAATTAGAGAATTTTGAGCTACATTGTAATATGAAATAATGAAAAATATTCCAACTCTGAAAGAAAAATATTCCTATTCATTGTCTCTATAAGGATTTATTTTCTGATTATGTATTTCTGCACTTGGCAAGGATTTTCAAGGGGAGGAAGAAATGCATGTACGGTAGAATAGAAAATTGGTAGTTGTTTTGGTTGAGGGAGGGGGAGTATCTGAGTTGGGAGGATGTAGGGGATGGGGTGAGGACACATTGTATTGCATTGTACAGGCATTGTGTGTACATGTATATCTTAAATCACCTTTTCATGCCATGTGGTGTATTCTATTATTGATGACCAAGACTTTAGAAAGAGAAAGAAAGAATTTGTAAGTTGATAACAAGGCTATAGCAGAGAAACTGTGTGAAACTACATGAGAGGTAATAGTTCTGAAATTAGAAGTCAAATATGTGTACCTGTACAGATATGAAAAAGTTTTCCAAATGTTATTGTATTTGATCATTGTAATTACTTGATGCAGTATACATGTACTTATAATACCACCTTCTGTAATCATTAATAAATTGAGTAAAGGAATGCAATACATTTATATACTTTGGTTGTACATGTACATGTCGGGTCGAAAATATATACTGGTATTAAGAACTGTACAATAATATTTACAGAATATTTTAAACTGTATGTAAAGAACTTTGTACCAGTGGTTGCTAAAGGGAATTTAAGAATTGCTTCTTTCAATTCAAAGTAGAAAATATAATGGAACATTTTTACCAAAACCCACTGTCTAACATTGAATAAATCACAATAAATGTATAAAAAAATCAACCCCCCAAAAATTTAAAGTTAAAGCTATGGTAAAATTCTGTAGCTGCTCGCTGCAGGACTTGTAAATAATACACGGTATGTATTAAAACCTACCCTGCCCCTGTGAAATCTCCCCATGGGTCACTGTTTCCTTGAACTGGTTGGGCAGGTGCTGAGTTCACAGAACCACTACTGGGGGATGAACCAAAGTCAAAGTCTAACAGATCCACATGACCACCGGAATTATTCACTTGTGATTGTGACTGGGGTTGGGACACATTGCCTGAGGGCGGGGCTGAGATTGTCTGTGGTAACACTCCACCCGAGGGAGGTGGTAATTTCACTCCCCCTGGAGGGGGAGGGAGGAATACTCCAGAGTTGCCTCCCTTTGGTCGAGGTTTGGAAGTTGTTGATTCAGATCCCACTTTCTTGGTCTTTTTGAAAAGATGTGAAATAAATAGATGTATCATAAAGGTTTTAACATTTAACCCTTACATGTATAATAATCTTTTAATAATATGTGTAGTACATATCAATAACAAAATGCTTTCAAAACATAATTGAAAAATTTCTATCAATTTTACAGTTTTAGATCAGTTCTTCTGTGATATGTAAGTTTAATATACTACCAGTAATAAGTTTTGGCAAATACCAGTACTCATATTGACCGGAAATGTTATGGACATCATTTATTCACCGTACCTTTGCTACATTAATAGTGATAGTCTGACCCTCTTTAAAACCCAGGTCAAGTTTGGGACCTGTGTTGAATTCTTTGGTTGCTACTTGAGCCTCCTCTTCTTTCTTCAGCCATCTGTAAAATTAACATTTCAATGAGCATATGCCAGTGACATGTTTTATTTGGTGCTATATATGCATCTTTTGTACATTTTGCATAATTTTTAGAATCTATCATATTGATCGCCATTTTGGATAAAAACTATACATTAAAAACTGGAATGATATTTGGGTTTGTTTATACACAGTCTACATTTACACAAAATGCTTACTTAAAATGATCTTGTAATGCCACATTCAAGTCAAAAGAGTCACTTCTGTCATCAAATCCAATCCCTATAAAAGCACTTCGACCTAAAATCAAGAACAGATTTCAAATTATTTCAATAAGGTCTTGCTGACCAGGACACATTATGTTACAAGTTTCAAAATCTGAATATAATGAAAGAATACTGGTAGTCATCATTTCAAGCATTTGAAAACACAGAAATAAGACATATTTAATTTGCACAGACCACTTTCGTCTTTTATCCTGATAACGAAATATCGACTGGAGTCCGTGACACTTTCTACTGCCAATCCTGGATGGTTGTCTACGGGACATTGTGCAAACAGCTCACCTGTTTGTAGGAACCAACAGAGATATAGGTAAGAGAAAGCATATACCATAATTACTAAAGATACCAAGAATCCAAATTACTTCATCAGCATTTCGCATCAAAAGTCAATCTTGCTTTCTGAACTGTATTTCTCATAGATAAGTTAAAACTGCTCGTTTTAATAGTCAAAACTTCCAAGTTGATATTACGGAGAATTTGATTGGTTTATTCTTCCATCCAGACAAACTCTGACATCAGCACCAGAGAATCTTTTTTTTTTTAAACATTTCGGTGTGAAGACACATGCAATTTCACCTTTAAATTTGTGATATGATATGATTTAGTGAATATAAATTGTAACAGCATAGTTTCCTTTTAAAAAAAATCTATATTATTTTCTCTAGAAGTGACACTGTAAACATCACCAACGGGTTTTGTTATGGTCCAAATCCCACACATCTGCTATATTACTAGCTATTAATTAAAATCAACACAATTTTTGGTACGAATTACATTAACACACTGTAATTCAATATCTGTTAGTAATGTGCAACTACCATGATATTACGTTTGAATTTTGTATATCATTGCTTGAGCGGCAGAGCCCTATTTATGAGGAAAGTTATTTTTCTTAATTACCAGTACTGCACTTGATGACAGAGAAATATAGGTTCAAAACCTACAAAATCTATACATGTACTAAAATAAACTGAGTTAGAAAAATTTACACTTTACTGATATAAAGCATAACAACCCAACCAATTTTATGCTCATATAAATTTTGTACCTTTTGAATTCATTCCTTTAATTTGTACTCGTACCTGATGTTTTGTCCTCAAGTTTGATAAATAACTCTTTTCCTTTCGCAACAACTCTCAGTCTTCCATCCCAGTCTGGTGCATCAAGCTTCCAATCAGAGGCTCTGAATGGATAAAAAAAACAACTATATATACAAACTATCAACATGTCTGATCATCATAAAGATACAGTGTCTTGGTGCTGAAGCCTGAAACCCTTCACTTCTGTATATATGTTGCAAAAATCTAGAGATTCACCTATAGCCTTGTTAGCTAAGGCAAAAAATCAATAAATAGTCTTTTTTCCGATTCCCTGACCACAAAGTTTATGTGTTAAACAATGTATTTGTAAGCCAATCTTAAGGTTTTTGGTTTTTTCTCTATGGAAAACTATTAAAAATTATAGCCAGTGTATCTTCTACAGAAAGAAATATGCTTTATGTCATGATAGTCATCAGTAAGAAACAATGTGTTCAGTCAATTTAAATTTTCCAAAAGGGGGGGGGGGGGGTGTCTGCTAAATCTATTAGATCCACACATGGTTCAGTGTACATCAGATTTCTTTTCATGAAGAGCCACCTTACCAAGTTTGAAAACAACACTTAGTGGGACACCCCCATACAGTGAATAATTTTCTTTCCTCTGTTGTTTGTAAGAGCTGATAAAGCAATCGTCTTGTTTCCAGCTGATCTTCACAATTAACTGAATAACTCCAACAATCAACTCATACATTCAAGCTTTCTGGAGAACATATGTTGAACATTAGTTTTTATTGATTTCTAATGCAAATGTTAATGTATCTGTGTGTTATACTTTCATTTTCCCCAATCATCTTATTTTCGCTACATTTCCATTTCTAAAATAATATAAGAGAATTTTTCAAATGCATGTGTAATAAATGTTGATAGTCAGATAAGATTTTTTTTTCCATTTTCACTATTCAACTATCCCAAAATTGGTTTTAAAATCAATCAATAGTATCAAATTTCGTTAGGTTGGTATCAAATAAAGAATAATATGATACCTTACGATAGCCTACATCCACATAATTTCAAATCATATGTTTCGAGATTATATACTCAGAAAATCAATTTTTATCAAGATTCTGTCCTTTTGCTACATGCACATTGTAAGAGTGTTCTATCGTTCCAGACAGTGATACGCCCCCTAACTACTGTACCAAATACACTCAAGTTTTAAAATCAAATCGGAACAACTCGACGACAAGCGACACTATTCTCATCACCTGTAGCCCCTGTTTGATGGCCGAGGAGGAATTCTGTATACGTGGACATTGTTTTTCACACACAAAACACTTTCGTAGTCGGCCATGGTAAACACCTGACTTCCGGTTGCAGTGAAAACAAAATCTAGAATAAAGAACCGTTTCAGATAACTTTGAAAAATCAGGATGTCTTGACAATTTTATTTCATTCAGTTATATTATTACTACAATTACGTCTCTTAAAATAAACGCATACAAATTTTTCAAGAGTTTTTAAAACGTCCAATGCCCCCTTCACCGTTTCGTGCATTTGTTTTTATAATCATATTTTTTATCCAAGTTCAGTTTCATTTTTTTTAAATTAATCATATTGACTCTGAAATAAACGATTGAGAGATAACACACGCTTACTTTGCGAATACATGTATCTAAGAAGGGGAGGCGGTTTAAAGCAATTTTTTAATTTGATTTTATTCTCATTTTTTGGAGGGGGTATCAATATAGCTAAAATGTAAATGTAGCTATAGCCTATAGATACAGATCATTTATTTCTAATTCAGAGTCCAGAACAGACAAGTACATAACATATTATTATAATTACAAGAGAAAGACATGCCAATGAATAGTATAAAAATTATTAAAGTATAACAATATTATGACATAGATTTCAGGAGAACCTGAAAGTGTCACGTGAAATTGATGTATTATGATTACTATAAAAATACTACTCTATCTCATTTAAAATGCATTAAACATAAATTCATGTACATGCAAAGTTTAGCAGGGGCATGGGAAATTATTTACAGGCTGTAAGTTGTTTTCATGCGCGGATCCAGAAAATTTTTCCAGTTTACCGAAGGATAACTACTGCTTGCTAGACGGGAGGGGGGTGGGGAGAGGTCCGATTTTACCTATTTTCGGTAATTTTGCTATGTGCATTTTTGAAATAAGTTCAAATTCCCCCTTAGATCCACGCATAGTTTTACGCATTGTCTCTATCCGTGACGTCACAATCAAAGTCACGTGGTATAACGTCACAATCAAAACAACACAATCAGCATCACAACAGCATACAAAGAAGAGTTGGCAGGTAATGAAATATTGCATGGTAATCGGTAGTTTGCACAATTCAAATATTGCTAGTATGTACATAAACATCTTATCTCATTTGTGGTTATAGAAGAAATCTCTCGTTTTAGATCATTGTGAAATGGAGTCAAAATCGGATATTGGAAACGGTCCAGTTGTCAATTTGGTATGTAAAATTGCGTTTTTATACAAGTATCATTGACAATTCATAAAATTGCAACGGAAATAAATAATCACTTTTCTCACGTACTTATCTAGGAAAGGGTTCCAATCACAGAGGGGCAGGAGATTCAACGTTCAGATGAAAAGAGAGCAAATGGAATCGGAAATGGGGAAATCCAACGTCGGATGAAGAATATACCCATGTTGGAGGAAAGAAGACTTCTTGCGCTAGAAAGGCATATTAAGCGTAAACGGAGGAGACGGCCGTACCTTAAAAAGATGAAGATTTCGGGCAAAACAGAGCACCATCTTGGCAAAACTATGGTGGCTACCAATGGAAAAATACCAGACGACCCTGGGGCGTTTGATTTAAAGGATGAGGTGGTACAAGTATTAGAAGGGGAAGGGAAAGACGATTGCAGTCATGATGAAGTTGAGGCTACTAGGATGGCAGTTTCAGAGAAATATGAGGAGAAGCCAAATGGTCTGATTGAGAATTTTGTAGTTCAATCACCAAAGATGGATGTCGAAGATAAGCAACAGAGTGTACAGTTTGATAAGTTGGTTGAATACTTACTTGACGGAGTAAAATCAGAAATAATAAAGACTGTTGAAGATGGATTAAAGAACCAGAGTGGAGTCAAACAATTGAATGTTGGAGAGGAAGGTCAAATCAAAAAGAATGAAGGGGATAGTATGGAGGTAAAGCAAGAAGAAGAAAAAATCACTCACTTGAAAAAAGCAAACACTTCGCCGCCTGAAGATGCTAGGCACGTAAATGATGAAGACTTGAAGGAAGAGAGAGAATACTTTCAAGATGATGGACATAAACATTTGGAGAGAGCGAAATACAATGACAACAAAATTATTGATATCGGGTAAAATATCTACATATACTTTTCTCTATCAAATTACTATAAACATTGTATCTACAATTGATCAGTAATATTATTTTATTAGAGTTCCACCTTTATTTTAATAGAATTAAATGGCATGAAGTAAATGTATAATTTCAATTAAGCAATTTATTTATAAGGAATTAAATTTCTTTTCAGAAATGAAAATGCTGAACAAAGTTTCAACGCATCAAATACTGAATCAAAGGAACCTAAACCAAAAGGTCCTGAATTGGAACCCTTCAAAAAACATGAAGTACATGATGGAAAGACCGGTTTCAATACAAGAAACAAGGTAATATTGCATTTCATTTTTATTTTACATCTTATCAAGGAATATATGAAAATTCATAACAACTTTTTTGTTTTTCTATTGATTTTAGCTTGTCATCGATGACTATGAAGATGATGATGATGATGATGATGAAGGCTTTATGCCGAGAAAATTGTTTTTCTTTAGCTTTTCTGAATTCAAGGTAGTTCTTTACGTCTGTGTTATACTTGTATCATGTATGTTCATTTCACGGCAAATATATGCAATACAATTTATGAAATTTGTCTGATTTCATACACTAGTGTTGTTCACAGTGATAGATTAGCCTTTTGAAATAATTGTATCCCTCAGTCTTTTGATAACTTTAATTTCAGGGTACATCCACGATTAATGAACACGTACATAAATTCTATAAGATGTTTTTATTTCGTTTCGTTTAGAAAGAAGAAACCTCCGCATAATGGAAGATTAAGAATTATCAGGAAAACCAACATTTCACTTCAATATCCGGTTAATTTGTAAAATATTGCTACGAGTTTAACAAATAAAATAAGTTCTTTAAATGTTGGTCATGCGTTGGTTATTTTACTTAAGATACATGAGTACTTCTTTAGATTGCAACATGAAAAACATTAGCAACATGATTTCTTTGTTGGTACATGTGGGTATAAAGGTAGCGAGCATTATACATATAAAAATAGATATCCCGCATCAGCAATGCTCGCTACCTTCATACCCACATGAACCCCAAAGAATGCATGAACCACCAAAGAAATACTTTTATGGACCTCCGGGTATGAATTAGTATTGTTGTGTATTAATAATTTAGAATGTTTTTGCATTTTCGAATTCTTAGAATTAGGTACATGTATTTCATTAAATTGAATTCAGTAAGAAGAGACATGAAAACTGAAACTGAAAAACGCTTCTTGTGCAGGGAATAAACACTATTTTATGCCTGCGACTTAAAAAAAAAGGTAATCCAGAGACTTGCAACAAGCTCTGAATGTTTACATTTACTCGTCATTAAATGTCTTTACAAATTGTGCGGGGTATTTTTTCAATTCAGATGAATGACTGCATATTTAAACAATAAAATGCTTTCTTTGGTGATTCATGCGGGATATGAAGGTGGCGAAATTGCAGAAAAAATTCATAACCCGCGCTAACGGGTTTTGTAATTTTTTTTCAGCAATGATCGCTACCTTCATATCTTTGAAAAAATTAATAAATTGGTAGTGAAAAGTAAGAAAAATTAACTAAATTATTGTTAATGTACAAATAAACAGCCAAATCAACTTCTATGGGAATATGAGTCTGACATCATCATGATTTGTGCAGTCCGTGATTTTTCTTAGGTTGCTGAAGGTTTCGACCAATCGATAAACGGGGCGAGTAGATTTCATTCCTGTCAGTTTCTCCAGAGCTATGAATTACAATAAATTTCCGCAAGAAATAGAGGGAATCATACTTGGTGAATTTAAATAAAATTATATGATGTGCTAAGGTACACTAGTAGCTCACGATATCAAGACATAGTTTTTTTTTTAAGGCACAGCGTCATAAGATGGCATTCACTATTTAAAGATTTACATATATATGTATACCTTTTAAGACACAGCGTCACACGATGGCAATTTACTAAAATGATTAATTTTTTTAATTGTGTGTATCAATCGACTTCGTTATTATTTAAAAAAAATGGACTCTGGTTTAATTCTTTTTACAGTGTATTTCCTGTAATAGTATATAATAAAATATATATAATTAACTATTGATATTTTTCAGCATATACATTGTATGTTCTACAGTAATGATATCTTAATATTTACACATGCTTCCAAAATAATGAAAATGCTAAAGATTTGGCTTTATACAAATATGTAGATTTAAAGCATATACGAGCTCGCTAATGAGGAATTCAAAGCTCACGACATGGTCACCGAGTTCTTAGATAACTACAAGTTCCCATAGGTGGCCAGAAAGTTTATTCTCTCTACAAGCTTCGGAGCAGTGTGTGGCGACAAAGCCAAGGGACCACATGTGGCGCTTTTGACCGAATATGATGCCCTGTCTGACATAGGGTACGCTAGTGGCCACTATCTGATTGTAGAGGCGGGTGTGGCATTTGCAATTGCAATTAAAGCATGTTTTAAAGCAACCGGTGAACCTTTTAGGGAAGGTCAGTTTGCTGGGCACCCTGGTCGAAGAACAGAGGGGAGGGAGGCTCTCCTTCATCAAAGCACAAATATTCAAAGGTTTCGATTTCGCAATAACCGCGCACCCCTCTCAGTATTATGTCTCCAGACCAAATTATGTAGCCATTTCAGAAGTATCTATGCATATTTCACAGGAGTAGAGGCTCATGCGTCTGGGTTTCTTTGGGAAGCAGTTATTGTCATTGATGCGGCCACCTTGTGCTACAACAATGTCTCCTGTATGAGGCAAAAACTCCCTCCTGGCTGGATGCTTCACGGCATTGTGACATATGGGGGTGCTAGGCCTAACATTATACCAAGGACTGCAGCCCTGGAATATTGCATCAGAACCCCAAAGAACAGAAATCTGAAGAAACTGGAAAAAATGCTTAAGATCTGTGTGGATGGTGCAGCTCTGGCTACATATTGTAAGTTACATTACACTTTCCTCAACCTGTTCACCAATGAAGAGATGACTAAGGCCTATGAAGAGAATGCCAGTTGACTGGGTATGCAGACAGACACAGACAAGGTGTCCATTCTGAAGAAGCGAGGGGGCTCCACAGATGTCAGCAATGTGTCGTGTGAAGTGCCTACTATACACCCTGAGTTTGAGATAGGAGTGGACTGTAACACTCACTCCATAGGTTTCACTGCTGCTGCTGGTGATCCAAAAGCCCAGAAATAAACCTTAGACATGGGCAAGGCTCTAGCTATGACTTACATTGATATAATGATTAAACCATGACTACTCGCCAGAATTAAAGCTGAATTTGAAGAAGAATCCAAATGATGAAGCATTAATTAGAACTTTGAATTCCAATTTTTAACAGAAATTGATGTTCTTAAGATGAATATGCATCAACAGTTTTAAGCCACTCTTCTTTCAGTGGAATTTTTAAATGGTGTTTCGTAGTATTTGTGTGGATAGACAAATTGAGCTTTATACTTTGGATCTTGTTTTCAATTTGAAAATGGGGTAAACTTTATCCAAAGTTTTTTTTTTATGTGCCATATGAATTATAGGAATCTTGCTCAGGGAAGTACAGTATTTTAATGAATTTAAAGACTCAACAACGAAGAAGTAAAGACTCAACAACAATACTTGATATATTAAAGTAATACATTGAGAATTGATTTTTTTTAAATGGCAAAACAAAATAAAACTTAGGGACCAGGCAAAATTTATCACAATGATGGGACTGGTACAAACAGGCATGGGACAATGACTTTTTTCATTAAAAAAAAAAGCATGGGACAAAAACTTTTTGTAGTATCAAGTACTCTTGGGACAAACACTTTTTTTAATGAGTTACAGTTCTCAACTCAAAGAGAAACATTAATTATTTTTATACATATTTTAATTTTTAAATACAAAAACAAAACAAAAATCTTCAAGAGTGAGTTACTCCCCTTGTATATAGAACAGTACATTAATTGCTACCTTTAACTTACACTAACATTCCATGAAAAGACATTTTGTCTTAAAATTAGAAAGCTTATGCAATTCTGAGAAAAAGTATGCCTAATATTGCCAATTCCATTGAGGTTTAAGAAAAATATTTCCATTTAAGTGAACCCACCATTTCCACTTTCCTCTGTTTATCACTAACACAGATTCATAGGGCTCTCCTTCAGTAAAACATATTTACTTAATCTTTTGGAGGTCAATTGTTGTTCAACCTCCTTTAATAAGAAACCTTATTCAATACTACATACATCTACATGATATTATCATGATAAAAGAATCACATCACTTAGAAATACCCTTACATGTATACCCACCCTCTATCTTTTGATTTTCATAAAAAGCATTACTTTGAAATATTTTACCTAATATTATGAATTTTATGTCAATTTCCTTGAGTCAATTCTCACACATATTTGAAAACAATCATCACTGATGCAAAGAATAGCTCCTTTTTTGGTAAATTGGATGATTTGTAGCATTTTTATTCACAAATAACCATGCTGTCCTGCATGTGTTTTCTTGTTTCCATGAAAATGGCATCTTCACAATGTGATTACGGAACTCCACACAAACATGGAGTTCCGTAATCACAAAGCCTTGACGTTGTGAAGATGTGAAAAAGGAAGCTAACAATCATATCTAGTGAATATCTTATGTATTCTGGTTTTTAGTCACCTTTTAACCCTGTTAAAACAGAAGACCTACAAGTGTGATACCTGCCTTAAATTAAAATAAAATTCAAACATACCCGGGTAGCTAGAGACATACAAGAATTTCATGAAAATTTTTCAAATTTTACATGTTTTTCTACATTTTTGATTTATATACAATAAAAAGGTAAAGATATGTTGTTTCTTGTTCATTTCAAAAGTAGTTATCATAGCAGATGTTATTTGAAGGCCAAATGTACATTTACATATCCTACATGTAATGTTAATGGAGACAATTGGAAAGGGGGGGATTTTTGACAATCTCACGAATATGAAGATGTATATCCATGGGACAGTAACTTTTTTTAAGCCTAAAGACATGGGACACATATTTCATTTCAATGTGAAAGCCATGGGACATGTCAATTTTTTTAATGATTATTTTTTTGTACCGGTCCCATCATTGTGATAAATGCCTGGTCCCTTAGAATGTCATCAAATCTGTAAATTCTTCAAAATTGAAGTCAAAACAGATACGTTACCATCGAGAACAGGTACGTTGTCATAATTTTATCGGATAGTTGATTGGTAAGGTTGTATGGTTGAAATCATCCCAATTTCGTGAGAGCATGCTTATTTGATATTTTAAAGATGATTCAAGATACCGGAATGTATATTATGTATCTGCCAGTCTTTATGATTGACCCCGAGATATTATTTCAAAAATACGCAGCAATAAGTTAATTATCAATCGGATATCCTGTTGCGATTCTACAAAGCGTGAAAACACGGATGAACAAGTCCCGGCTATCGGTAGGAAGGAAAATCACATCTGTTTATCACGTATCTGTCGTGCTAAAGGTTTTTTTCTTTGATTATGAATGAGAAAAGTAAAAGTGGGAATGAGAACATTACTTACACATCTATGTTAAAAATAAAGCTTTCTTTTATTGATTTGTTAGCTAAAAAATGTGATATGGAATCACGTATGTTGTTATGTGAAACGTCTCATATGCAGGTCTTATTAAAAGGGAGAGTCATAATTTTCTGAAACACCACCACAAACGGCTATTATAGTAATTTGAGAAAACTTATGCATAGTGATTATTTTCTGCTCTTAAGTATTTCAAAATCATATTACTGGGACTTTTATTCATTACTGCATAAACTATGTAACTTTTCTGTTTGGGGTTAAGTGTACATCTAATTATTGCATTTAATCAAGATGATTCAACTTAAAAGGAAGTATAATGATTACCTATGTGAATTGACTGAAAGTGTCCGTCATCCTGTAAGAATTCATCTTGAGATTTCAAGTTTAATACCATACTTTGAATAGTCTTAAAACAAAGTCCTGCTGTTGAACAGCGACATTTTGTCCACACGGTACCATTACGTAGTGCATACACACAAGTGAACCAATTAAAGTACCAGATATGTAGTCTCACACTTTCAAAATGGCCATTAGCTCTGCATTAGGACTACTTTTACTCCTTAAAAACAGCTGATATGTTTGCATTTAGAGTGTGGCATAGTTTTTAACAATATAACATACTGAGTATTAGTGGAGAATTTGCCATTTACCTTACAAATCACGAATGATGCATGTACAAATGTCATACTTGCATCGAACGGTTTATAAATCAATAATTTACAAACACTGTATAAATCTTACAAATGATGAATGATTACGTACAATGTTCGAAGACTCAATAACCAAGTTAATAATTAACATTTCTCTATTTACATTTAACGAATAACGCATTTAAAAAAAACTTATATAATTACATAAATACATGTAGAATATTGTACCCTTTGGCTGTTCATAAGTTTTGATAATGCTAAAACATATAGAATTCACTTAATGTATTTCACTTACAACGTTTACGAGCATGGGGAAAAAGTAAATTATAGGTTTTTTAGTGACACATGTAAAAATGTCACAATATCACATATTAGCCAACAGTTAACGTGACGTCACAATCAGAGTCACGTGATATAACGTCACAATCAAATCAACACAGTCGGCATCACAACAGCATACAAAGAAGAGTTGGCAGGTAATGAAATATTGCATGGTAATCGGTAGTTTGCACCATCAAAAATTGCATGTATGTACATAACATCATATCTCAGATGTGGTTATAGAAGACGTATCTCGTTTCAGATCACAGTAAAATGGAGTCAAAATCAGATATTGGAAACCGTCCAGTTATTAATATGGTATGTAAAATTACGTTTTTGAAATACTTGCATCATTTAAAATTCAACAGAATTGAACAATCCCTTTTGTCTTGTACTTATTCAGGAACGGGTTCCAATCACAGAGGGGCAGGAGATTCAACGTTCAGATGAAAAACGAGCGAATGGAATCAGAAATGGAGAAATCCAACGTCGAATTAAGAATATACCCATGTTGGAGGAAAGAAGACTTCTTGCGCTTGAAAGGCATATCAAGCGTAAACGGAGGAGACGGCCGTACGTTAAAAAGATGAAGAGTTCGGACAAAACAGAGCACCATCTTGGCAAAACAATGGCGGCTCCCAATGAAAAAATGCCTGACGACCCTGGGGCGTTTGATTTTAAGGATGAAGGTTTACAAGTGTTTGGAGGAAAAGAAAAAGAAGTTCGCAGTCAGGATGAAGTTGAGGGTACTGGAATGGCAGTTTCAGAGAAATATGAGGAGAAGCAAACTAATCTACAAGCGACTAATGAACTGATCGAGAATTTCGAAGTTCAATCAACAAAGATGAATGTCGCAAAAGTTAAGCAGCGGGATGTACAATTTGATAAGTTGGTTGAATACGTGCTCGACATAGTAAAATCAGAAATAGCGAATAAAGTTGACGATGCATTAAAGAGTCAGAGCGAAGTTAAACACTCGCAGGTTATAGAGGAAAGTCAAATAAAAAAGGATGAAGGGGCTGGTATGGAGGCGAAGCAAGAAAAAGAAGACAAATTTACTCACGTGAAAGAAGAAAACACTTCACCGCCTGAAGATGCTAGGCACGTAAATGATGAAGACTTGAAGAAAGAGAAAGAAAACTTTCAAGATGAAGAACATAAACACATGGAGAGGACAAAGGATAATGACAACAAAATTGTTGATATCAGGTAAAATATCTACTTTTCTCTATTACTTTTTACATTGTACCATGAAATTGATCAAAATGTTTTTTTTTTTTTATTGTTCCATCTCCTTTTTTAAAGAAGTAAATGTATAGGTAAATTTCGATTAAGCAATACAATTGTAACAAGAACAGACAATATTCACAACATTTGATGTTTTCTGTTTGATAATCTTGTATTAAATTTCTTCTCAGAGATGAAAACGTTAAACAAAGCTGCAAATTATCAAGTACTGGATCAAAGGAACCTACACAAAAAGATCCCGAATTGGAAGCCGTCAAAACCAATCAGCTGATAAAACATGATGAAGATGATGGAAAGACTGGTTTCAATACAAGAAACAAAGTATTGTTATATTTCATTATTATTTTACATCTTATCAAGAAATATATGAAAAACTCATCAAATTGTGATGAGCAATTTATCCAAAGTTTTGTTTAACTTGAGAGAGGGCAAAGCATCGATGATAATTTTTTTTTCTAAAGTCTTCGAAATAAATGGTCTAAGTTGCGCTGAAATTGATACACATTGATGAAAAAATATTTGGTTCATGTTTTTTCTGAAATACGACCTATAACTTGTCATTTAGTATTTATACCGGTAAACGAAAATTATATTTCTCTTTTCTTTGGATTTTTAGCTTCCCCTCGATGAAGATGATGATGATGATGATGATGACGATGAAGGCTTTATGCCGAGAAAACTATTTTTCTTTAGTTTTTCTGATTTTAAGGTAATTCTTTAGGTCTATGTAATATTTGTAAAGATTTATTTCACGACAATTATACAATAATAAAATTTACGAACTTTGTTTAATTCCACACAACTATTGTTCACGCTGATAAATTGATTTTGACAACTGTACCAATCAGTCTTTTACGAATGCAAATACATTGAACTCGTATATGGACACTATAAGATGTTTTTTTTTCGTTTCGTTTAGAAAGAAGAAACCTCCGCCTAATGGAAGATTAAGAATTACCAGCAAAAACAACAGTCCACTTCAAAACTTGGTTGATTTGTTAAATATTAGTACGAGTTTAAGAAATAAAATATGTTCTGTAGATGTTGGTTACTTTTTTTAAAGTTCTTTAGATTGCGACATTAAAACAATTTACATGCTTTCCTTGGTGGCTTATGTTGGTATATTTACATTTTCCCGTGTCTTTGTCTAAGATAACACTACAACTCGATTTTGTAATGTATTTTCCAATACATTTCATCAATGACTATTAATTTTAATTTAATTTTAGTCGCACAACTGCTGAAAACTATATGAATATAAGTAATAAGGAATCATTCTTTGAATATTATGTGATCAAATACGGTCGGGTGTGATCAAATCTGTCTTTTACTAATTAACAATTTTTTAATTGTCAATGAGTCCATGACTAATAATTAGTCATGGACTCATTGACAATTAAAAAATTGTTGATTAGTAAAAGACAAATCTATCAAAAAGCCTTCGAACTCAAAGACTGCTCAAAGAATAATTTCTTATTCCTTCAAAAAAAGGTAGCATGTATTACAATGGATAACTCGCATCAGCAATGCTCGCTACCTTCATACCCACATGAACCACCAAATCAAAGCATGAACCCGGCCACTCATAGGCTAATAAATCTTGTAACTTATTTATAATAAAGTTTTATCAATATTTTGACAGATCACGCCTTGTCATAGTGAACTTCTCAAGTGAAATTTCTCGAGTGCTCTTTCCAAGCAAATTTGTTTTTTGGATTTCATGAGATATATTCTAAAATGTCTTTAAATTATTTCTGTCATTGTATTTGTATAAGATCTACATGTACATGAACCCGACCTGTCTTTAAATCGCCGATTTTTAAATTATATCTCGAGGTTTTTGGTAATACAAGTATGTGTTATTTCAAATCCTCTCTTCTAATATATTTAAGGAGCGTAAAGGGGAAAGAGAAAATAAGACTTTAAAACTTTTGTCAATAGAAACCCGGTCTTTCACAGAGAATATCAATTCTTAATGATTTCAATAATATCAAATAAAGTCAGTGCCTCAATACTCAGGCGGCCTTGGGCTTTTTCAGCTATTAATGGCATTCAAAACTAGATCGATCATGAACGCACACGAATTTTAAACAATCAATAGATACCATCTTTTAAAGCAAAACATAAACAAACAGCAGATATGCCCAAGTTTGTGCTCCATTATTTTGATGCGCGAGGGAGGGGTGAACCTGCCCGTTTGCTTTTCGCAGTTGCGGGTATACCGTTCCAAGACAGACGTATCTCCCAAGAGGAATGGCCAACGCTCAAACCAAGTATGTTTGTTGCTTGTTTTGTTACGAGATTTGTCTTTTATTTTGGATACGGCGGTGAACTTTCGATTCGTCGTCTCTTGTAATTGCGTATTTTTATTTTATGATGTAGAAATACCCGGGGGTACTTTGCCCTATCTGGAGGTGGATGGGGTAGGAATCACCCAGAGCATGGTCATCTACCGCCATTTAGCAAGGCTGTTTGGTAACGTACTTTTCCGAAGGAATGATTAGCATATATGGATTTTTCTATTTGGTCAGTGAATGCCTGAAATTTTGAATTAAAAGGGAAAAAATCCACACAAATACAACAACGTACACATCATTACCAAATCAGAAGGCAGAACAAAATTTACATTTTTTTAATATCTGGTTACAATATACTTGTGAATTATTAACGAACGAAGTTTTATTCAGACCAGTGGAATGTCTCTTTGTTAAATCAAGATAGAAAATAAATCATTTTTTTTTTCTCATCTCCTATCGTTGACTCACATCAGAATGCATGGAATTTTTAATGTAGTTTAGGTTGAAAACGTTTGATTTTTGCTCAAATTTGGAAATCATAATATGTTCCTTGTATGACTCTTTATTCTACATGCATGCACAGCTGTGCTACTTTTTTCTCATCAATCTAATTCGTCCACGTGACGTAAAGAAAACCGGGGTGCAGATAAAAGTTCTGATTTTAATGAGAATGCTTTTTTTATCTTTAGTTGCATGCATAGTTCAGAGAAAAACTTGGAATTCATAATCAAAGTAAAAATATATGTTAATGGCTTGTGTATATGATTGTTGTTGCGACCCGATTGGGTCAATAAATAGAACACCTATTAAAATAATCATGTCCTAGTTTTTGAATCTATTATTCAAAGTTAATTCAAAAATTAGAACATATTATGTACATTTACATGAACAGCATACTACCGGCCGTATAAACTGGACTTAGTGTAATGCTTTAACAAAACAAAACCTGTGGGGATTTCACATTGCAGTGCGAAACTATACTGTGAATCCAATGACAAACGATGACAAATGTTCGTCTTAAACTATATGACTCCACATGAAATAATGTTATATTTTAGACGAATCTAATGTATTTCTTTTCCCGAGTCAAAGAAACATAATGCTAGTACTAGTACTAGTAGGGGCACGTAAACTGGTATACCAGAAAACTACTGCGACCAACAAGCACTTTCGTCTTTCGTATCATATTGTAAACTTTGAATTTACTTTAACATGACGACAAAATATAATTATACCAATGTCCCCTTGCTTTCTATTGGTCAATCGCTCTACATGCATCATGCTCATCGTTTTCTTCAGGTCTAGATGGGGATACGGTTTTGGATAAGGCGCACGTGGAGGAGATTACGGAATATTTGATAGAAATGAAGATGAAATATATGAGTGGACTCGCTTTTCCACCGAAAGATGACGTAAGCATCATCGTTTACTGTGTGATTTCAATGGGACTTTAAGAGAAATAATTCTTACAAAGTTATCTTTTTTAAGTGTACCGTAAGAATAACTTGATTTTCATTAGAATAAGACAACTGGATTCTCTAGATGACAAACATTTACTTTATTTGATTGTTTTTTTCTTCATTTTTTGTTTTAAAAACTCAATTTCAGTCTAACTTTTATTTTTAAATTTTACAACAAATTTGCTGCAGAACTGTAGCTCTACGGGAAATATGGGTTGACGGACCGTCAACCCAAATTTCTCGTTAACCCATATTTCCCGAAAGCTAAAAAAATACAATACATTGATTTCACAGGAGGAAAAGCTTAAACAGCTGAAAGAAGAATTTTTGACAAAACTGCATGCATGTTGTAGTCAGATTGACAGAATATTGCAGACCAACAAGTCATCGGAAGGATGGGCTGTGGGCAAAAAGGTTACTATAGTACATCTATATACATTGTAGCAATACACTGAAAATAATACACGCATCTAGAAAAAAATTATTGACACCATTTAAATTGTTTGGTAACTATTACGGAATAAAACTTTCAATATCACGAACGAACGAATATTTCGAAAAGAATTGAAAAAAAATCAGCATACATGTATTTGGAAATTGACATGCAACTGCGTTTTAGTCACAAGCTAAAACAGTCAAAATCAAAACTGTTTAACAGCGAGTCTTTTATTTTCATATATAAACTAAAACCAAAGCCTATCTCAAATAATCTAAAGCGGCTTTTTTTTTCATTTCAGTTGACGTTTGCAGACATCATGATGTTTGAAGCATTTGAACACGTGTTGTCTTCTATGCCGGAAGTGCTGGACAAATATCCAAGGATCCAAAAGTGTCGCAAGAAATTGCAGCTGCTAAAGAAACTCCAAGAATATCTCAGCAAAAGAAAAGTTACCTCATTTTAGTACCAATCATGCAAGACCCCAACAATGGATGAACATAGAATTAGCACAGGGATCCAAAATAATGATAAACTGATTCCTATATATTTTTGTGCCATGTTTCTTCGATTAATCGAGAATGTCAAAACTAACACATGTTACATACGCATTAACTAGAACCTCTTATTACGCCACTTTTCAGTATTTTAATATGTTTGATTAAAAGATAATATTTCGCCCGATCTATCGCTTCAAAGTATTTTTTCCAACACCAATCCACCTAAATACAAAATTTAGGTTCGATGGGGGTGTAGTCTCCATTTCTTATAAAACAAAGACATAACATACATTTATGCATAAAATATACGATGAATTGGACCGAGCAGCGGTTAAACTTAGTACATATATCATAAAATTGTTTTATTTCCAGATCAAGGTTAATAGGTATTCTATCAATAATTGAATGTAGCATTGAAAGTTAGGTATTCCATCAATAATTGAACGGGACATTGTAATTAGCTGAAACATTTCATGTTGAAAGTAAAATGCAGCAAATGTGATATTTTGATGATCAATGAATGAGAATGAATAATGAATGCATCTGATTAAATTACTCTGGGAACCTTATAAAACCTTTAGGTTAGGTGGAATTACTTTAGGTTGAACATTGACATGAAAGCTGTAAAGGTATTTCATATTCTTGATCGATGCTTTTAGTACAGTAAACTGTCCTTTACAAAAATTAAGGTTATTGGAATGTAATTATGCATGCAGATGTACAAACAAGCGTACATGAAAAGAATAGCACTCATTTTTCTTTGGGGGAATCTCTCGGGGTTCGACACTAACTTTTTTATGCATTAGTCCAGCCGGACTAGTGCCTGATAATTTTAACTAGTCCGCAGGCAATTTTATTTGCCCGTCAAAAATAAATTAAAATGCATTACCGTATTTGCCTTATATAATACGCACTTTTTAAATATAATTTGTAAGATGGGGTGCGTAATATATACAATAATGTTTTTCTTACAGGTATTGCTATGGTTCAGTTGTATTATGCTATGTCATACATAAAAATGAGCTGCGTATTCACTATCTCCGTGTACATAATGTAAATTTTTTATTAGTACGACCGGACTGACTAGACAAAAATTTTGTTAGTCCGCATGAAAATCTATTAGTCTGTGACTAACGGACTAAGGCCAGTGTCGAACCCTGGTCTCTATCTATCTGCCTGCTAAGAAAATAAAAAATAAGCAAACGGTCGGGTCGACGTGTAAGCTGTTGTAATACTAGTACATTGTACCAGTATGTCATGAAAACTGATTTCAAAGCACTTCTTGTCCCTGTCTAGTTCAGAAGCTTACGGTTAGTCTCGCATACACTCAATCCAGAGATCCTTTAAATCAATACATAGCAACTAATCAAAGTAAGTTCGCTGGACTGTTTGGAGTGTTCAGTAAACACTTCTTTAAGTTTACTATAACCCATTCGAATTTTTGCGTTTACGGAAACTGCCGAGCTCGTCTTCGTTTGTTCTTTTGAGCTCAAAATATCAATTTGACATTTATCCCTCTGCTTTCTTTTCGGAGGAGCTGTTTTCTTAATTACAAATTGGTCCTTGCCGTATTATGTATTTGAAAAGTAATAATAATTTACATTGTCTAACAGTCACGTGTATACATCTTAAAGTCACTCGTTTTCATCCAATTATAATTATGCTTTTAAAAATCTATTCTTCTGCTATAAAATATATACCAAAAAAAATGCATGAATGTAAAAAAGAAAAAAAAAACGAACAAAAGGATTATTCAAATAGGTGTTAGTTGGATACTGATAAACATTACAGAGATGTGTTTTGCCCCAGCTTTACAGTAAAGTTCAAACTATAATAACTGGGTTTTCATTTATAAATACTAAATAGGTGAAATGTTCACAGTGAATATGAGCTAACTATTTTTGTGGCATTTTTCACTCCCGTGTGAATGAAAGGAGATAGAAACCCCATATACGTAAAATGATTCATCCTTGTAAACCCTCAATACATGGTCGATTAGAAAGCATTGTGGAGATTTTTTGGAGGACAATAGCATTATACAGAGAGATCAATCATCGAGAAAACTATGCATCGGATATAAAAATTACCTGTTCACTGATCTCTGAAATTTATTAAGAAATTGCAAAATGGATCAAAATTAAAAATAGATCAAGAAATGAAATTTATGAGAGAAAAAACCATGTATGTATATCAATGTATCCATGATCGTTGGACAAACTGGACAGGGATGTGCAGCATATGCATAAATATATGCTATGAATATTATCTTCAAATCTCTGATATATCCTTCTTGATTTTGTAACACTATTTTCGCCATTTCGAAATTTTGTTCTAAATATAAGGGGGGGGGGGGGGGGTAATCATGGGTTGGTATGTTCTAGTTATTACACTTTTTACGTATTCGTGTGTATAAAAATTATTGGGAAAATTTATTCATGCATGAAACCCATGAAAGCAATTTAAAAATGGTCAAAATTGAGAGCAACGCTAGAGTGGGTATATAAGCAGGCTCTTTGGGTCTCGTCACGTCACTTTTGTTACGAGAGCTGTACAGGTCACAAGTATACAATGCCTAAGTACGTGTTTACTTACTTCGATGGCCGTGGTCGGGGAGAACCCGGGAGGATGCTATTTGCTGTGGCGGGGGTCCCATTTGAGGATAAACGCATTTCACAAGAAGAATGGCCCGCCCTAAAATCAAGTAAGCATGCCATTTTTTTACTTGTATATCGTGCAATTATGGTATTTTAAATAAAAATTGTGCAGAGAATTGCACAAAATTTGATATTTTAAAGATAGAATTTTCATTTTCGTACCAAATTCATTGGAGCAATTTTTTTTTTTGAAATGGAGAATTGATTTAATCATAAACTCTCTGTGGAAATAAATAATGGAGTATTGACCTAACCAACGGCGTCACGTATTTTGAACTTGCTGCTTTGCTTTGCTTTGTTTGCTATTTGTTTACAATAAGCGAGTTGAAACCCTTTCAGTTTATTTTCATTATTGAATTCCAGAGACTCCAAGCGGCTCCATGCCCCTTCTAGAAGTCGATGGCCAACTACTGACACAGAGTATGGTCATCTTCCGTCACCTAGCCAGGTGTTTTGGTAAGAGAGAGAGAGAGAGAGAGAGAGAGAGAGAGAGAGAGAGAGAGAGAGAGAAAGAGAGATTTCGAACAACGGATTGAAGTATGCATATATAATTGTAACCTTGAAAAGGATTTTCACACTTGAACAATGACTAGGACTGCTTTATACATGTAGCTCATGGCCAAAATGTAAACTATTTCTAAAAAAAACCCTTAATTTATAATAATTACGGTTTGAATAAAAATACTAGTATAATCTATTGCTATCTTTTTCTTAATTGCTTACATGTTTACAATGTACATGTAATTTGAATTTGGAATGGTTAATGACAACAAAAACCGAACAGAAGGCCAGAGCATTGGACATTTAATTTGCCCAGTAAATGATTCTAATGCCCTCTTTGTTCAAAGTTTGTTTTGTTTAGTTATCAAAATCTACATATATTTTTTTTCCCCTTTAGGTCTTGACGGCGATAATTTACTAGATAAAGCCAGGGTGGACGAAATTGTCGAATATCTAGTCGAGGTGAAAACTGCCGGATTCAAATTAGTCTTTGCTCCTAAGGAACCGGTAAATATTTTTAAATGATTGGCCATTTTGTGTTTTAGTTTTCTAAAAAAATCTGCATGTTATAAACACATTTTTAAAAAAAATATTATTTATAAATACAGTATAGTATTAATGTACATGTAGATAGGGGTTTTGATGAACGAACGATTGAATGATATCGCTTTTCCCTTTGATAAGCGAACCATGAATTTAGTTTTATGACGTTTACACAACAAATTTCCATAAGAGTACCCGGTTGCAATCATTGGTTATCGTTCTTAATTTCTTGAATTTTAAGGAAGCCCAGAAAAAAGTGAAGGAGGATTTCCAATCTGCCCTGGAGAAATCTTGCGGCCAGATAGAAAGGATAATGTCTTGCAACAAAGCTAGCGATGGCTGGGCAGTTGGCAAAAAGGTAAGGCTTGATCGGAACAGAGATGCTGATATAATTGTCATGTAATTATCCAAACCTTGATTTCTTCACCATCTTAACAGAATTAATATCTATACAATGCTTCATTTCATTGCATTTGATATCATTTTTTTTTTACAACTTTGTATTCTTTGATTCTATAAAAATTCATTTGTTTGTGTTTGCAAAAATAGACGAAATTGGTTTTGCACTAAAAATCTATCTGCTTATTTAAGATGAGTGCTGCTGACGTCATGCTGTTCGAAGCGTTTGAAAGCGCCCTCTCGCTAGACGCAGCCCTGCTTGATAAATTCCCTAAAATCAAGGCGTGTCGTCAGAAAGTACAGGAATGCAAGAAAATGAAGGAGTACCTGGCCAAGAGAAAGCAGACCCCTTTCTGAGAACATTTTCTAGTTATCTGGTCTTGAAAATAAAATCAAGAGAACTATTCTACAGGGAGGGCCCGACGCGGATTCGTATTTAACCTTTGCAAATGGGATGAGAGAAAAAAAAACACTACGCGGGTATATTCACGTGATACGTCTGAGGTTAATGCTCATGAGTTTTTAGAGACATACTGTCATGACATTTTATTATTTTTTTGTCGACATTTTATTCATTGGTTATTTCTATTTATTAAAAATAAAAATATGAATATGAATCATGGTGGGTTTTTTTTTATTGGTCAAATAAAAATCATTGTCAATTTCGATGTCACAAAATTGACCTGTACTAAGTTGCAACTTTTTCACTTACAATTGGTCCATCTCCTTATTTAACAACCAAAAGATGCAATGGCAATATAATGGCACATTCCGTCTGCATCTACACATTCATGGATACCCAAACAAAGGCTTAGAACAGGACAACAACGTTTCCTCCCACACACAGAAACAAAGGAATGGGGTTTTAAAATGATGAATTCGTGAAATGTTGATCAAAGGTAGATTTAGGGCGAATCCGATGCTACGTGAACAGGGTTCCTGTTTGAATAACACATCAGGTACTGAACGTATAGACAATAGCGGATATAATAGTATAAGGGGTGAGATCAAATAATCAATGTCAGTGAGAAAGTAGCTTCAGGGATGTAGCTGTACCGGAAAATTCGTGTTTCATAACAATAACAATACAGACCCGCATCTAATGGAAAACTAAGTCATATACTAGAAGTCCAAAAAATAATTATGTCATTTGACTCACAAAAACTTGTACTTTTTAAATTTAAGAGCGAACGTAACATTATAGGCAATCAATATGTTTCTTTTAATTAATAAGTAAAGGAAATATAGACCACAGTGTATTTGTATTAACGTAAATACTAAGTACAGATGTACTTGATAATCCTGCTGTATTCACTTCATTTGGTTTTGAAGCGGTATTTCAGATTTTTTTTTTGTCTATGAATATTTAACTGTTGATCTTGACCCTTACAAAGATAACCTTTTTAAAAAAGTAATTCTAATTCTCAAGTTTTAAAGTCTATAGCCCCATTGAACCCTTAGTCTTAACCTACCGTCTATTGTGTAGTAGTGTACATAAGACCCATACCCACTGAAAAATCGTACACTAATAAAAACATTTAGTTTCATTGCAATGCTCTCTCTCTCTCTCTCTCTCTCTCTCTCTCTCTCTCTCTCTCTCTCTCTATATATATATATTACGGTTTGTTTGCAATATATATATACTAGTATTGGACAGTCATTTAATATATGTCCCGGTACTGTAAATGTATTTTATTTAGCGTGTACGATTTTAGGCGGTTAGTGATTTTTCAACGGTTTATCATAGATTTGATTCAGCTTATTATTAAACATACCTATTCACATACATACATACCCACATGTTTACGTTTACAGGACAATGATGACGCAACCGATCTTTTGAATACTTTACCTCAAAGGTCTGAAGCACTTATGGTGGAACGTTGAGGTGTGGTGGGTTGGAAGAATACTAGCTCTAACTACTGAATTTGTGACAAGTGACCGGGACCAAACTTCATGATAATTGTTGCCAATGTACAAATGATTAATAAAACAATCATATACACACAGAAGCGTTTGCAGTTCCTCAGATGTTTGGTCGCTAAACCAATAACGTATTCATAAAACCAACTAAGAATTCAGGCGTTTTGACCAGTCACTTGAGCTCACGCTGTGGTTTCACATTGTTGGTTGTTTAAAACCCGACAACTTGAAATTAAGATGAAAGTCAAACATTACTAGTACAATCTGGGGACAAGGATAAACTCACAAATTGGTAAATTGACTGTTGCGAAACTATATGTGCAAATAAAGAATTCTTTTTAAAAGGCCATTTCAACCCAACGTTGATTCTGTCGTACCCTGAGGCTTGGAGACTCAGGATGCCTAAATACGTGTACCACTACTTTGACATACGAGGCCGGGGGGAGCCGGGGCGTATGTTGTTTGCCATGGCGGGGATACCTTTTCAAGATGAAAGGATACCGCAGTCTGACTGGCCACAATACAAAGCTAGTAAGTGGTTCTACCAGGAAAAAAAAGAATAGGTTTGGATCTTAGATAAAGAATGATATACATGTCTCAAGCAAAATAAGTTATGCTACGTTTTATAATATTGCTCAGGAACAAAGAGTTGAACTTCACGTGAGTATATAAGTACACGTATACCGATTGAAAATAGTATTTAAAGAAAAACAAAGACTTTTTATAGACATTATACAAAAATATATATATATATATATATATATATATATAAAATTCTTTTGTTTCCCCTTTTTCGATTTGCACAGTTTACAAGATGAATGGAAACAATACTGCTCATTTTCGCAAACTTATCAATACGTCGGTAATTACTAGTTACTGGAATCACCGTTAATTTTTTAACAAGTTTTCAATATCAAAATCGACAATTTTCTACTTCAATTTCAGAGACACCGAGTGGTTCTCTGCCGTATTTGGAAATCGACGGAACAATCATGACCCAGAGCCTGGTCATTTTTCGACACTTGGCGAGGTGTTTTGGTATGTGGCCTAATCAAGTACCGGTTTTACAAATGTGTGCCATTTTTTTTGACAAACTTTGAAATTAGGCTGAAGATCCAGATTGCTATACTCGTTTATGTTGCAATTTGTAAGCAGGCACACTGCTGATCGTTCATCTTTTTCGTTATCAGGCTTGGATGGAGAGAATCTTCTTGACAAAGCAAAAGTGGATGAAATCATAGAGTACCTGGCAGAGATGAAAGAAGCAATATTCAGTTGCTTTCTAGGTCCACAAGACGAGGTATAAAAATCAAAGCAAGATCTTTGGTGCGCTCCCAATGTTTCATACAATCTCTGAACAGTTTTTGAAATTTCACTATATTAAGTAATTAGCAGTAAGAAGGTGCATGACAGCCTTTTACCAGTCTTCTCTCGTTTTCATTTATAGGAATCGCAGAAAAAACTGAAGGAAAAGATGGCGGAAAGCGTTAATAAAACTTGTACTCAGATTGAGAGAATCATAGCCTCAAATAAAAGTACAGAGGGGTGGGCAGTGGGTAAAAAGGTAAGAGAGAGAGAGAGAGAGAGAGAGAGAGAGAGAGAGAGAGAGAGAGAGAGAGAGAGAGAGGGGGGGGGGGTCAACATGCAGGACTTTAAATCGTTCTTAATGTCAAATCACCTTTCGCTTAAGTTAAAAGTGTATCGAAACAAGCACACTCAATGATCGTTTATTTGAAATGAGTTAAACTAATATTTGAATTAGAACGAGTTGAATCATGCTTTACTCCCTAATCATAGGGAATATAAAGAAATATTGATGCAATTAAGTTGAGTGTTTACATTTGTACGTTATATAATCGCTGTTCCATTGTCTAAATTTGAATTTATTGTATGAGTTTAAATACAAAACTAAAAATTATGATGAATTGGTCAAATTACAAATTTCAATACATAAATCTACATGCAGTTAATTTAAAATGTACACATCGTTCACACTTTTTATTTTTCAGGTTAAACATATAGTTACATGTTAATGTTTCCGAACATTTTCTTTTCAGCTTACCTTTGCAGATATTTTCATTTTCGAGGCCTTTTCTATCGTTTTGCCAGCGCAGCCAAACATCTTGGACAAATTTCCCAAGATCCAAAATGCCCGACGGAAGATGGAGTCTCATAGCTTGATGAAAAAGTATCTCAGCCAACGGAAAGAAACGCCATTTTAATGAGACACAGTTATGATGATGTACAAATATTAAGTAAGGAAACGATGTGCAATTCCTTTGTATCTTCAAATAATATCCGGCTTTCCTCAAGTCTACCCTCAGCCTCAAGTCTGAGTTTTTACCTCAAATCCATGCACTGTTCCTTTAAGGATTTGAGTTGAGGACTGAGTTGAGGGATTTGAAACTTTTGGTGACGGTGGAGCCGGGTACTGTTGTGTTGGAACATTTATTGCAATGCAAGGACTTTCGAACCTTTGGACCCAATTTTTTACATTTTATGTACATAAAAAATGTTTTATCAATAATTGTGAGTTTGCTTGGTATTTTATATTATGGAGATCAAAAACTATTAATAGTTAAGAAAAGTTTGATAAAACATCCATCCCACTGGTTCAATTGTTAAATTTTGGAATTGTTCGTTTGCCTTCTATTTTATCCATAATTACTGTTATATAATAACATAAGTTTACTATATATTAGGTATGTACTCGGAAAGACAAGTCTATTAAATTGGGGCTTCAGTCGAGCAATAGTCGCCTACTAGTTGGTTGATTTGAAACTGTGTGTTCTTTTCAATTCTGGATAAGTGTCAAAGTACCCCGAATTAAACGAATCTATGTAACAGTTACGTATACACTCAAATATGATAACACGAAGTCACGAACTTATAAAACTCATGAACTACATGTACATGTTTTAATCCCGAAATGTTACAGCCTTTAAATTAATTCAATTAATTACAGTCAAAAGCTGACTAGAAAATAAAGATGCAAGTCCTGTGTCAGCTCTAAGAGAGTTATCTTTAATGTAACTTTATTTATTACAAAGGGTATTAATTCCGAAATTCTTTTCCTGTGATTTAAATTTTTCGGAGAATAATGATGACGTAATTTGTTTCTCACTTGGTATCTCCCACACTTAAAACATTGTCAGAAGGAATTAAGTACATGTCCCTGTCTGATAAAGTCATTTCTGGGTTGATGCTCAGGTAAGCAACTGTCGCTTGGTGTAGTGCACGTGTATAATTATGTACATGTACCAGTAATTAAGGAGGCTGGATGGTCCACAAATTATCCATAAGATTTTTCTCAAAATTCTATATATTAATATTAATATGATACTTTAAACCACAAATTGTGTCATTTAGTTAAGAAAAATTCCATATATTTTAGCTTTAAAATTTGGATGTTTTCCTATATCTTTACACATGTATAGAGCTCTTCTTCTCAGATAGATTTATAAAGTCTAAAAATGGCCACGACCATCGAGCCCTCTTAATATTGTATAGTTAGTGTGTATGGTATTTGACGGGCATTGACTTTTCAACAAGTTAGCGTAAATTGATAAAAAAGGACATCTCTAAATTTTTTACATTCTTACATGTACATGTATATGAATGACATTTAGCGATGCCTTTAAATCAGTAGAAGCTGGGTTCCACCCAAATACCCTTAAAGATACATAGCGAAATTTTATAATTATAATACGTTTATAGTTGATTTCTGCTTTATATTTGCGTAGTATACGTAGCTGTATTAATTGGGAGGGGGTGAAGGGGTTAAAGGCCAAAAAACTATATCGATTGAACTATTATTAATGGGTGTCAACGACGCACGATTTGAAGTTTTAACATCTTCACGTATATTGATCATGATCTTTCTTTTTACTAGAAGGGTTATCTTCATATTTACAGACTGTAATAATCGAATTTTTTGGGGAAAACGATTAGAGCCCATACAGTTTAAAGAGACTGGAAATTTTAAAAGATTAATTCATGTATTTAGAACATTGTTTTTAAAAATGGCTGCTAATTTTTATTTTGATTTACTTTACGCGAATCTTTTTCTGTAAAGAAATATATAGCGTTCAATTCAAGTTAGACGATTTGGTGATCAATCGGCTGTTTTCTAGATTACATGTATATTGGAGCGGAAATCAATGATTCATTGCTCGTAGAAGAACTTCCAAGGTTATTAAAACCAATGACAAACATCTTAAACAGATAAATACGATTGAAGGGCAAATAAACACTCTAGAATCACGATCTAAAGGGATTGCGACAGTCCTTCAACATAGTTGTTACGATAGAGAGGCATATATGATACTAAGACACTCCAGTCTTAACACGTGTGTAAGTTACATGTATCACTCTATATGGACCGAATGATAATCTATAGGTACATGCACGGAATAAACTTGTATAATGAGCGATGCCCATACAGACCTAT
Source organism: Magallana nippona (assembly GCA_033439105.1). Taxonomy (NCBI): domain Eukaryota; kingdom Metazoa; phylum Mollusca; class Bivalvia; order Ostreida; family Ostreidae; genus Magallana; species Magallana nippona. The sequence continues at coordinate 37,186,015 of CM065922.1, forward strand.
CTGATTGAAACAATAATGCTGGATCCGCTCACTTTACATCACTATAAATCATTTTTACCATAACACGGCGTAATATATTTTCCTTTTGTTTTTTGAAAGAGTTTGAATACTAGTATTTAAAAAAAAAACACTTTAAAACATCAGATAATTTTAATATATTAAGAAAATACAACCCCCCCCCCCCCAAAAAAAAAACAAAATCAAAAACAAAAAAAGAGAAAAATTTATAAAATACTTTTGTAAAGTAAATAATACTAAATACCCTTTAAAATTACTATTTTTTGTATTTTTTTTATTTATGGGGTTACTATTAATTAGACTGACTGTTTCAAGGATTTTAGGCGGATAGAGATAAATCTTTTTTTTATAAAATATTCAAACTGTCTGTACAACATATCTTCAAAATTAAAGATGTCATTATAGATAAACCCAGTAAACCGAGTCTAGTGTCTAAATAATAATTAAAAAAAAAAACCTACGCATTTTTACTCATAGCATAAATGTTGTTTTAAATAGGTTAAATTTTTCTAAGGACCTAACTTTTTCTTTTTTATCCCATTTTTACGTAATGTGAACAAATTATGTTATCTGGCAAAGTAAACTTGTTTCTGATAAGAACTACGCTAGCGTTACTGTGTATTTGTAAATCAAACAGTCAAACGGTCAACTAATAAGAGGGTCACAAAACACCCTTCTGTACCGTGCATAAAAATCTACTGTAGGAATTAAACTTCGCATTTAATGTCCATCAAATTAAGGTATGTTTATTTTTTTTTACTTTGTAACTGTTGGGTAGTTATCATTAATAAATGATTTGTTCCTAAGCCACGTGGCTAGCACCGCGATCGTAAAGGTACTACTATTCGATATTCAAGATTGGTAATTCAGTTTTTTCGTATCTAAGTTTTCGATAAACCCGTTAACTTACAATTTATTTATTTCAAAATACTCGCAAACTAAGAGGGTTATATAATCGTGGCCAATTTCAGGCTGTATTTATCTCCTTGAAAAGAAGAGTCCTGCATGAAAGTATAAGGAAATATTCAAATTTTAAAGCTAAAAAATTTCGAAATTATTCTAAACTAAAGACGATGTTTGGCTAAAAATAGTTTAAAAATTTCTAAGGTACATCAACCTTTGTATTGTTGACAATTTAGCTTCCTTAATTACATGCTAGCCATACAAATATATGATTTTAAAACATTACATTAAAACCACAATTAATATACATTGCTTTTTTCATGCATTGGGATCTTTAATTATTCAGGTACTGAAAAAAATTACTGAGAAAAAAAAATAAACAATAAACAAACTCTAATTGGGTCAGTACTTTACTGATAAAGAATTAATATAGTATTTATTTATCTGGAAATGTAGGCCACAATGATATGTGTGAGCTTGTAACTGTATTTATTGTGCCAGGTATAAACTAGAGCGCTTCAAACATTACACGTATATCACATAGTAATTACAAGTGAGCCTTTACCAAAGTTTAAAAAAAGCTTTCTGATCACCTGTTGTCCGTTGTCCGTGCTCCGTCCGACCGCTCGTTCGTAAATTTTTTCTTCACATTTTTACCTCTTCTCTAGAATCATTAGCCCAATTTCAACCAAACTTGGTATATAGCATTCTCTTGGGAAGGAAAACTTTTCAAATTGTTAAAAAAAAAAAAAAAGGCAAAGGGGGTGTAATAATGTCTGTAAATATTTGGTGGGTGTCAATTTGTGACCCTGGACCAATTCTGATATACTAGGGCTGTAGGAAGGATTCAAAGTTCAACATGAAAATATATCAGGAAAAAGCTTTAAAATTATTTTCACATGAAATACAGTGCTGCAATATATGATACGATATGATTATTGTGCAAGCATTATTTTGCAGTTTTTGATTCTGTATTATTTATTAACCCCGGTTATATTTATCCTGAAAGAACTGTAGAGTCTTGTCTTGATTGTTCAACAATATTAATTTTCTTCATCAACCACCGACCGAAAGTCGGGTCCCATGTGGAGTGAAAAGTTTTACATACTAGTAGTAGTAGATAAGGAAAATTCTTTTTAATGCTAAAATATCCGATAGTAATGTACAAGAAACGGATATAGTGAAGATTTTTAATGTGATCAATTGACAATCATTTGTGCCCTACGTGGAGTGCAATACGTGTACTTGCAAACGGTTTCGTACTGTCTTAAATTCATCCAGACACAGTTAGAAATAGGTCCTCTTTTTGATGTTGCTCAGATAAGCGCTGTGGCCAGTGAGCCATTTGGTTCTCACCCAATGATCCCAGTATCATTTAGGTGAAAGCGACAGGTACATAACGTATAAATCTCACGTTTGGAAGGCGGTGGTATCATGATTGATAAAGCTCATTTATTGTTCAGTTACAAGAAAACTGTAAAAAAAAACCCAGCTTGAATATAAGATAATGATATATACCTCAAAAATTAAAACAGAATTGTTAAGCGTAGCATATTAATGTCCGACTCGTTAATTTTCTACAAGAAAAGTTAAAATAGGGATTGTATGCTAATTCCTGGTTATCGTTTTTTACAGAGTTCAATATGAGGCTGTGGTCGTTTTTACCTCTTGCCCTGATTGTGCTGGTCAGTCTCGGAAGCTTGTCGTCAGTAAACTCTCAATCTGCGATTGCAAGTATACCGGCACTATTGAACGGAATGGACATAAAAACTAAAGTTGCTCTTATAGCCGATATTCTCATCAAAAAACCCGAATTGTATGAAACACTTGAACATGTTTTATTGGGTGCACTTCCTTTAATTTCAACCTTTAAAATCAAACCGGAACTTAACATGTTCATACTTCCCTGGGTTTTGGATAATATTCCAAACGTCCTTCAAAATCCAATTTTGCTAAACATATCAACTGGCGTAGTGGATGACATGAACCACGTGAATGTCAGTGGTTTGAACACCAGTGGAGTAGATCCGTTCATGACTGGATTCTTGCAGAGATTTAACTTAGTCGAGTCTGGGATACGGGCTGCTTTAGACGCCATCTTAATCAGCAGAGGATTAAATCAATCGTATGCGAAATTCGTTGCTTCGAAATCTACGATAATCCTAGAAAATTATGGCGAGAAGGTTCTAGATGCCGCCATAAAATACATAAACACAATCAGTCTGTCGGGTGTAGCAGCAAATGATAGCCGGATGTCTGAAATGGAATTCTGGGAGCACTTCAGCTTACTTAGCCTTGTCAGCAGTGTTCTAACTCCAGTTGAACAATTCCTTCCGAGAGCTCAGGAGAGTTCCGGTTCACCGAAATGCTACAATGATACCATGATATATCTGAACAATCTTTTACAAGGGACAAAGTGGGCTGTTAAAAGTAAGTAAAGATATTTATTAAAATTCAAATGACTACATGTATATGTATATCAAATAATTTTATTTGTTTTATCTAAGTATTATATAATAAAAAACCCATCATATTGCTTTCATTTAATGGAGGCTGTGTAGCAATCAACTGATTCTAACACCATCATCTATTTTGGTATAGTTTGATTCAATAATCACATTAGTCTGATATTTAAGAGCAGCTAAGAAAAACACCTATTTTCTTTAAGATTCTCATCATTAATACTACATTTTGTTATTTTTTTTTATCCTACTCTTGTTTGAGCGAATAATTCAAAATGGTCAGGACCACAAGGCATCGTCAAAGTTTATATGTCACAAATTGTTATCTTGGATAATTGATCAAAGTCTAGTCTGAAAGTAAAATTTATATACACACACAAAATTTATCATCGCACAACATTTATATAAGAGCAAATTGAGCTTAGAGCTGAACTTTTTTTTTTGCCCCTAATATGCACATGATTCCAGTTTCAAGCAATCTTTATACAATCAGTGCAAGTCCTTCCAAAACATTTGGAACCGGCTAAATCGTTACATGTATATGTTTTTATAACTCGATAACGTGATCTCACTTTTCAATGTTTTGTATTGTCAGTACTTTGATTTTTTCCAGTGTTCGACGCTACCGGTAAACCACCCACAGGTACACTAACCGGTAATCTCCACTTCATCGGTTCTTACGACCAATGCCTTGCCATAAAACCGGAGAAAACCGCCAACAACAAACAAATGACAGCCAAAGAGAGTAGGTACTGCAGAGCCACATTCGACATTCCAGAAAAGCTATTGACCTCGGTGAAAAGTTTTATTGGAGATGTGGTAAGAATAATTTTCCTTCAGCATGCCCAGTTCAGCATTGTTCTAACCATGTGTTTTCGATTTTCATAACTTTTTTTTTTTCAAGTGAAAACACTTATCTTTTCATTTCGTACCAGAACACGTATGGACTTCCTATCACTGTCACATGGGGTCTGTGTCTTCCGTCAACTTGCCAAGAAAATGACGTCACAGACCTATTCAAATTAGGTTTGTTTTGGTTTTTGTTGATGATATTGTCGTTCTTGCATGATTTTATCATTTTTTTTATCTTTGGCATCACTTTAAGATTTTCCAATATCGTATTTTTTTTTGTGGTGATATTAGGTTTATTGTACCAGATTCTTTCTTTTTCTTTCAGGTTTTCTTCAAAGCTTCAACCTGGAACCATCAGTAGTCTGCTACACGTCTCCCGATCTGGAACACGACAGTGGCGCCATCATTGTGATGTAATGCCTTTGATAATAAGTCATTTAGTTAATATATTGTCATTCATAATACATGTAATTTAACAGTACAACTGTATTTACATGTACATTGTTGAATCGTGTACTGTGATTTTATGAATATTCGTTGGCATCGGCTGTCGTGAATTTAATGCAAATCTAAGTTTCAAAGATAAGTCAATTCTTGAACAATGATCCTATCAATACAATACGTTTTAAGAAATTGCACTTTTATGAACATTAATTTTGAGGATCAACTCAACAGTAAGATAATTGTATTCATTGATGTGAGACCAAAGTGTCTCTCAAATTATTTTGAAAATAAAAATGGATTTTTCTGGGGTTACTTTCAGCTTTGTGCTCTCCTTGATCGCGGCTATTTGTTTTATCGCAACATTATTTCATATCTACCGATTCGACGACGAGGGCGACGAGGACGAACCAGTGTTTGCCACCTCAACGACTGACGCGAACGACAATAAGGGATATATACCGGAAGTTGATGACGAAACAACGTTCTCGCCCGGACAAGAAAGGGGTCACAAGGCCAATGGTCATGTGAATATAACTGATGACGATTCTTTCCAAATAAAGGAATCAGGTATGTAAGCAAACTTTTAAGCAATTACCTGATACATCTACATATACAACTATGATTAATTTTGGTTATGTTAATGCTGTAATTTATATTTAGTCTGAATATATACGTAAATCTAGTCCGAAATATCTGACGTTTTCCTGGCTTTTTTAACGATTTTAATATTTTACATGCCGTTTTCCTGGCATGTAAAATATCAAAATCGTTAAAAAAGCCAGGAAAACGTCAGATATTTCGGACTAACGTAAATCTTGTCCGTATAACAGTTCACCTTTTTTTGAAAAGCTTAGAATTATTATGTGACAGAAAACTTTTCGATTTTAAATTCAGGTTGGAAACAGGGAGTCGCCAAGGCGCTTTCTCTTTACCAAAATATACCAGACGTCTTGTCATTTGATCACGATCAAGGTTCTATCGAATGTGTTCACGGAATCCGGTTTCTAAGCCTTGCATGGCTGGTTTTGGGCAACTCTTTCCTTTTTGCTGCTTTGTCTTTAACTAAAGCACAGCTTACCGGTAAGTCTCAAGGAAAAGCTTAATGTTGAAAAGTTGAAAAACATATATACAGTCAGGCATTACGAAAGTAAATAACACAACGGAATTATTTTCTGTATAAAAATGTTGACATTTTGAAGGGATGTGGGTGTAATATTTTAAAAACGTCTTTTAGATGATGTACAATACCGATCTATGATAAATGTAAAATGTTACATCTATATACATGTATATCAATTCATTCAGCGTGTATCTTGTATTACAAAAAAAAACCAGTTTTCATGCAATTGTTTTATTTTCACAGGTAATCTATTGGAAGGTTTGGAAATGATGAAGGGTTTCGCTTTTCAATCCGTGCTCTCATCTCCCTTTGCCATAGATTCCTTCTTCGTGATCAGGTATGGATAAAAACTAGAGACTCGGTGTCTGGCATTCGGAACCTCTTATAAATGCACAATAAAATAAGGGTTTTTTTCTTTTACTTTTTTTTTATTATAATCTTGCTTTGCAAAATTTCTAATACAATCACTCAATTTATGGAGACCAGTTTTCCTCTATTGGTCCATCAATACTGGCATTACCAAAAGACGAAAAATGACCAATTCAAGTTTTTAGGGCACATAAACATCAAATACCAGTTCTACTTTTGACGAGTGCACTAACCACTGGACCATGTTATTAATAACATTGACAACGGTCCTAACGAGGATTTTGCAAATTCATGATAAAGAGAAATTTTTCAAGAAACAGGATTGCCAGTCTACTTCTATTGACGTTTGATCCAATAAGTCTATTATTTTGCGTAAGAAAACTTTATGTATGTACTAGTATTCGACAATTTTGTGTGTAGGGTTCAAGGCAATTGTTTTACCATTTCAGTGGTTTTTTGCTGACTTATAAATTTCTCAACAAATGTACAAATAAAGGAAAAGTGGAATGGCAGGCAATATTGGGATTTTATTCCAATCGCTACATAAGGTAATTACCACTTAAATATACATCTGGTAATTTTCTTCGTAGTTAGTATAAATTTACAAATACTGAAAGGTACTCATATCAAATTAAAAATGAGCATGTTCATTTCAGTAGGAAATGGATTGAATTCGGTATCTTATACCAAGTAGTCGACATTTGACTTATAACTAAAATCATAATTATCATCTTAAACGATTGAGGGAGTGTTCGATAACGATTCCAGATATACACGTATCACTCTCCTTTCTTCAGAATCACCCCGGTGTACATGATGATCCTGGTCTCGTATGTGTGGCTGTATCATTTTGTCGGGGACAGTCCTGTGTATCCTAAAGCTATAAATGTCGCCGATAAATGTAAACAAAATTGGTGGCATCATATTCTATTCATCAACAACATCGTGGGCACAAAGGGAAACATTGCCTTTGAACAGGTATTACATGTTGCATACCATTTTTTAGGGGAAATACATTATAAAATGCCTTTTTCTCTTGAATGATGAATTGTTTTTTTATTTAACAAATTTTATTTTTGATATTTTAGTGCATGCCCTGGTCGTGGTTTTTAGCTTGTATAATGCAGTTTTACCTAATCACCCCATTACTCTTTTTGGTTTACTTATGGTATGTACTCACATCTTACAGAACTCGATTTTAAAGAAAAGTAAAAGATTGTTTTATTAATCTGAAAAGTTTTTATTTTATATTAATAAAATGAATCTTGGATGATGCTCGACATGAGTAACAGCAGAACTATACAGACTGGTTACATGTAGTTACTGTCTAGTTAGGGTCTACAAATATATCGGCAAAAATTAATTCAATTCCGTTTTTTTCAATTAATGTGCGAACAAGCGCTAGACGAGGACTTCTTTTCTTTATAACATATGCACATCCTCTGTAAATATTTGATAGCAACAAACTCTAAAGACATTTTGATATTGATGTTCTCTGTCTACACGTCTGAGGTCTTAGTAAATTAATCCAAGATAAAACAAAAACCTTTTTGTGCGCAAGTAGTTTGGGTTGAACTGCTTTCCTCTATACATCCTGAAACACAAATACAGCTAAACAAAAATCAGGAACATCTCCTGTAATTTTTGACAAAATCTTTGTAATAATAACGGTTTTAATAACGTTTAAGGTTTCCAGCAGGTTAAGCTTTTAAATTACCTATTCTAACTTTTTTCTAAATTATGTGTTACATTTATTTTTGTTCCTGACGTTGACTATTCATCAGGTCGTCTGCTCTGGGATCAGTATTTGTCGGCCTCCTTTTGACAGCAAGCGTCGTGGCGACAGCGATCAAAGAAAGCAAGTACCCCGGAAACATTATGTCGTGAGTCAGCATTTTAATGAGAATTTTTTAAAGAAGACTTTTATCTACCTTTTTACGTTATGAGGTTCAGTCTTATATGGTTTCATTCTTACAATTATGGTATAAATTCAAAGTTATAATCAGAACTTGCAATACCGAATTTTTCACTTAAACACCAGATGATAGACAATGAGACAATAGAGAATGACTCTATTTTAATATTCTCCTCCATGTGTGCGAACAAGTAACGCGTGTAAGATGAAATAAGGGTGTCCTGCAGAAAGGTTTTATAGAAACTCAATCACGTGATAGGAACGTGCTTGAATGTTAAACTTGTTATGTAAACATAGAGTGAATAGCGGCGGCCAATCGGAGTTGACATTTATCATTCACAGTTTTGCGACATACATTTCTTAAATTGTTTTTTTTTTTTTTGATTGATTTTTTAAAGTAAATATATGTGTATGTTTATTCAGCCATTTTTGAAATCATACATATATATTATTGATACAGAGTATCAAATAGTATTTCAAAAAGAGTAATTATAATTATAATTTAATCTAATTTCAACAGGAGCATTGCACAACTTAGGGTTCGTAAACTCAAAAATTGTTTTAATAAGTTTAATTATTTGAAGTAAGTATCGATACTAGAAGTCGGAAAATGAATAACTATGAAATAAAAATATGACATTGAACAGCCGATTTATTCCTAAGCTATGAATTTTTAAACAATTACAGATAATTAATGTTCGTCGCTGATAGAAAATCATTTTAGAAATTCACGGAGTACAATGTACATACAGTATATAAGACCAACACATTGGCGCCGTATTGATTAGAGGCAAGTGCACGCTCGAAAACTGTAATAATTGTAAACTATGGTACAAGTAACTTACCACATATAATATTGTTGATTATGTGCAGATACCCGATGGACGTGGCCATAATGACACTCGGGAGCTACGCTGCCTCGTGTCATTATGACCACGCCCATCGGGTATCTGCACATAACCAACAATATTATATGGGGTAACTACTACGTGGCCTTAATTCCTTTTGTTGAAGGATTGAAAAAACTTTTTTTTTGTTTTATTTCAAACCAATGAGTAGGTATTTTGTGCTTCTTATTTTGTTCTTTAGGTCAAATTACATTTTAATGTTTATCACTGTCCCAAATACCCCTCCTTTATTCAACTTCCCCGTTTTAGGCATAATATAATCTGTTCATTGTTTACAAATTAATGTCTAAGGTTTACTACCAATCTGTCGTGGTATAAAAATGTACAAATTAAAAAAAAAACCGCTAGTGTAGGTATATTTATTTGCATATTTTAAACCAAAGATTTACGTTATCAGATCCAAAGTATGTACCCGATGGTTAACTCTCCCTAAACTTTCCGCCATGACGTTAATTAGTCAACCCGCGTTCCTGGGGCACCTCGTTCTGAAAAGTTTTTTTTCCATTAAAACTAAAATCGCTTTAAATTATTCCATTTTATTTATTAACTTTTTTGTATTAACCAGAGATGTCAGATCCTAGGTATCTGCCCGCAATGCATGATGAACTCTTCGCCATGACGTTCTTGGTTACCCCGTTCTGGAAAGTTCTATCCATCAAAACTAAAATCGCGCAATCAAGAAACGAATCAGCTCATTATACCCGCACTTTCTAAAGAAAGTTCGGGTATATTGTTGTTACCCTGTTCCGTCCGTCCGTCCGTCTGTCACGTTTTACTTTCTCAAACTGCTCTTACATCTTATAAACCAGCAAACTTAACTCTTGGAGTATGATTTGGGGTGTCATGTTGTTTTGTAAAAAAGGTTTCAAAAATTCTCTCGTAGTCCTGGGGGTCAAATAATTGGTAAAAAATGACGTTTTTTGACAAAAAACCTTCTTCCTCGAACTCCTTTTAAATTTTCAACAGTAGACAAATCATCTCTTGCAATATGTTTTGGGGTGTCCTATAGATGCGCAATAAGGTTTCGGAAATTTCAATTTTGTCCTGGGGGTCATTAAATGGCTGAAAAATGACGTTTTTTTTTTTTTACAAAAAGTCTGGTTTCAAAAAACGTCAATTTCTTTTTGCAGTAGCCTAATGATCTAATAGGATATGCTTCGGGGTGTCATGTTGACGTGTAATCATGTTTCAGAATTTTTGTTTTTATCACGGGGGTCTGTGGGCATCAAAAAATGACGTTTTTTTGCAAAAAAAAATATGGTTCCCAGAACTCCTCTTACAATTTATGCAGTAGCTATGTCATCTCTTGAGATATGATAGGGACTGTCCTATAGATGTGCAATAAGGTTTTAAAAATTTAAATTTCATCCAGGGAGTCAAATAGTAGCTGAAAATTGACGTTTATCACTCTTAAAAAAACCTACTTCCCAGAAATAATGTACCATAAGATGCATAAGGAGGAAGAATATATATGCTTTAAGGGTGAGGATCACAAGCATTTTTTTCAAGTTATTTGATCATTTTTGATTTTGGGAGGGTGGGGTGGGGTTAGGGTGACCCCCATGACCTACTAATACCACAAAAGGATTTACCTTGACATGGTCATGGTTCAAGAAACAAAAATATATATGGTTTAGGAGTGGGGATATCGATGATTTTGAGGATATTTTAAAAATATTCAACTATTCATGTTTTCTATTTAAGAGGAGGGGGTGGGGGTGGTTGTTTAAAAACAACTCCGGGGGTGGGGGAATGACCCAAGGGGCAGGGGCCAATTTGTCTACTATAGGGCATCTGCAGAGTGGGGCCCTAAATAGTTACAAAATCAATCTACAAAAAATATTGATAATATGTTATACATGTATTTAGAAATGTCTTTATTTCCAAAATGATTAAAAAATTAATCATTCAAAATGAGTTATAAATAACCGATTGGCAATTCTGCAATTGATTGCAAGATCCCTATAGCTAGTATAATATCACATGTATTTTTTTTATATATATATAATTATACATGTATGTTAACAATCAGGATTAAAATGCACAAATTTTCATGAGTCATAAATCTTGACATACCACATATCTCTTGACAAAAAAGAATAAGCAATTTAAAATAAAAGAAAATTAGTCATTAACTCTTTTTCTATTACTGGTGTATGATGATGGGGTAGAGGTATAATGCGAAAAAAGCTGCAGCATGCCTTCATTCTCACTAAAAATGTATATCTAATCCACACATCCTGGGGATGGGGAACGGTTAAGGCCCCTTCCTCTTCCTCCCTATTATAACTCATATAAACATGATATTTAATACCCAAATTTAATACAAAATAGGGTCAATATGGAGTCAACTCAATAGTGTAAGTCTGACAAATGAAAAAATAAAAAAAATTCTGCAATTAAAATGACAGAAACTGTAGATAAGCTTATTTAAATACAGATGATGATACAGTATGCTGGCAAAGGGAGATAACATTTTAGAAAGTGAAAGTAAAACTTAACTATTTTGTATACCGGTGTCTCATAATATTGCGCTACTACATGTATTATACTTACCTATATTGGTCAACATCATAATGATAATCCAATTAGCACAATACGAATTCCTTCAGCTGATCACCACAAAAGAAACGTTTATTCGTGTTAATTAATCCTATTCTGCACATCAAGAAAACATATGCATGTACACCACGTGAAACCCATCTAACCAAAGAGCTGGGTAAAACTAGTACCCGATGCAACCTGTACACCTCTGTTGTGTAAGTAACTTCAGACAAAGATCATTTAATTGAAACATATTGCATGTGGCCTTCTTTTTGACTAAAACTAATACAAGAGAGTGTTATTTAGAGGCAAACACTTGGTGCGGGTATTACTGTCTAATGACAGCATCTAGTTTTATTTGTTCAACATTTGTCAAATCTTAACTTCTATGTATACTCTAAATTAGTTACCAGTAAATATATTTGTTTTTTACGTTATCATTCAATATATATATATATATATATATATATATATATATATATATATATATATATATATATATATATATATATATATATATATATATATATATATTTATATATATATAAAGTATATATTTTGATGCAAACTACCCCTGACTTGGATCCACCAAAGCGTGTCCTCCACCTTACTCTCATTTTTGCAATTTTGGGCTTATTTATCGAAAATGAAATAGGTTTTTGATTAATTTCACAATAATTACTTCTCAGTTAAAATTCAATTATAGCTTACGGACATCATCTCACACGTGTTGATATACCAAAGGTGTATGCAGTTACCCTGGTGCAGGCATTTTGATGTTTATTTGCAAAATGTCTTAATTTATAAGTATATATGTATGTATCATACAATGCGCCAGTGCATAGACTTGTCGATGATAAATAACCAAACATCCAAATCTGAATTCGTCAAATAATTGTTTTATAAATTACATTTGAGTTAACATACAATCAATAGTTTACAGAAAGGTTCACTACTTGATGCTCAAAGATACTTTATTTTAATATGCTCCATCAGAGCTGTTCGGATAAAACTCCACATTTCCAGATATACAAGCATTATGTGATGACTGGGTTTGAAACATAGTGATATCAAGAGAGAACTTGAATGGATAGCAATATATCGTCAAATATATCACCTTAATGGGATTTTTTTTCAGCATGTTGTCTGATGGCGGGGACTACTGGAACAATGTCTTCATCACCCCCTGGTGTAGAGTCGGCGCGTACTGCATCGGCATTCTACTGGGATTTTTATTCGATACTCTTGATTCCAGCAAGAAAGTCAATATAAGCAAGGTGACGTCAACATAATATCATTTTCTTTTAAAAAATAAGCTTTCCTAAATGATTCTTTATACTTCTTTTAAAATCTCTCTTATATAGTTTTACTGTATGATACATATATCCTTGTCTTCAAAAAAGAAAAAAGGTCTTCTTGAATGTTATTTCTTATTACTGTAATATATTTTTTGCAATATGATAAAGGAACGTCTCTCTTAATTCTATTTAAAAGTGGCAGAATACTCTTGGATGGTTGATTTCTTTTGGGTTGTTCATCACTGTGGCCTACTCCCCGTTCACCAAGAATCGCGAGGGAGGGTACCATTGGACCGCAATGGATTCCGCCGCATACGAGGCCATGAGTCACGTGGTCTGGTCCTTTGCTCTAGCCTGGGTGATTTTCGCATGTGCTAAAGGTTATGGAGGTATGTGCATGCTTAGTGAGGTATTGAATGGGATAACTCTATAGGCGTACTTATTTGAATTCTAATCAATTAATAAAACTAAAAGTCTAGTGCATATCTTAAAAAGCAAGAACTGTCTTGCATGCTGTTATTTAACTAATCCCCAATATTTATCAAAAATTAATTTAACGATTTATTTTGCATTAAAACAACCATGTCTTGGTTTTAATGTCAATGAAAATCTTTTTCGTTCAAGTTTTAATCTACTTTTGCATAATTATGTCAAGCAAGCTATTCTTTTCCAAGTGTGAGTATTTAATAAAAAAAACTTTCATTAAGATATTTTTATAAAAATCTATGAACTGAACATGATTGCACTTTCTGTAAGACTAGTGTTATCTTATAAAAGATATAAACTAATATTGTATTTATTATATTTTTAAAGGTGTCGTAAACTGGGTGCTCTCCTGGCGTGGTTTCCTCCCTTTGTCACGGTTGTCGTTCGTTGTTTATCTTATCCACCCAGTGGTGATGGTGATGTTCATTTACAACAAAAAGGTGTTGGTGTACATGAATACTTTTGAAATGGTAAGTACAATGGGGATATTTTAATACTTATTACTTCTTTATTTCTTTCATCTAGTCTATACAAGCAAGTGAAAGTAAAATTCTGTATTATCAATCTTTTTATTATAAAAAATCACTTCTCTTATTTTTCAGGCTTACATGTTTCTTGGCCATTTGATCATGTCTTATGCTGTGGGCCTTTTCTTTTGTGTTGGTATAGAGAGGCCTTTCATTCGCTTACTGAAACTCCTAAAGACAAGAGGGCGGAAGTCATAAAACTTTTTTCAGATCGGGCTCAAAATGCATATTATGAAAAATATATACAATGTATATTCACAATGAACAAGCAGCTAGAATTTTCAAGCTTTCAACTATGTTTTATGATATGTTTACTTGCAGTATTTATTAGAATTATGGTAAATACTCGGAAAAATTTTCCATTAATTTCATACTAAAATTGTTGACTCATACCCTATATAAACTTGGCTACTCTTTCAATGTCCAGAGAGAGAGAGAGAGAGAGAGGAGAGAGAGAGAGAGAGAGAGAGAGTCTCGCTTGACAAATACGCTTTTTTTTTATATTTTATTTTAAAAAGTGGCATTATACAAAATGTGTATGCTGATATAAAATAAATATAGAAATTGTTCTCTTGGCTTTTATATCATACACATAATCAAACAATATTTAGAAAAATGTTTTGCGGTATCTACCGATTCTAATATCTATCCTATGTCATACTTTTGTTTTGTACGTGTTGAGAAACAATTTTTAAACACCATTGTGATGATCATCTAAAACATTTTGCCGAAAAATTATGCCAGTGCTAAGGTGGCATTTTTGCACCTGCAAAAGGCGCAATTTCCTAAAATTCTATGATTGTTAAATGATAGACCATTGCTAAGATGGTTAATAACCACTTTACTTGATATGTGAGTGATTTGCCTTAAAAATATGATATCTTGTTACACTTTCTAAGGGAAATATAATTTGAATTTAGAAAAATATAAAATTCCGTAGGATTTTCTTAGAATCCTTTTGGAATTTTATTTGTATTAGATAAAAGTATTTCCTACGGAAAAGACAGGTATAAAAAGTCTGTCCCAAGATATTCATGCAGCACATTTGGCCGATTTTGAATAAAAATACACATACCTGTGAAAGAAGTGCAATTGAAATCGATGAAAGGGAATTTTCCAAGATATCTTCATTATCATTATCGTTATCATTTTTCACTCATAAAAGTTCACAGGAACGAAAACAGATTTCTTACGGAGATTTATAATGAGGAATGTTTACATCTTATCTCCATTCGGAAATACTCGGAATACCTCGCACAAGTTTTCAACGTTATCATCCGGGTCTGCTTCAATACGAAATCACCGTAGACATCACATTTTTTAGCCATGTATTGAAACATGATCAGCTAGAGGGGGCGTTTCAAAGGAGAAATCTTGGAAATTTTTCATACTTTTGAAAGAACATCGTTTGAACCCTGAGGTATTTATGAATATCGAGTAATTAAGCAAAATGTGAATGCTTGATATCTTGGGACAGAGTATAGTTTTCCCATAGGAAGTTGTTTTTCCACTTTTCGCACCGGATTATAAAATTGAATTATTCTGCATGAATTTCGTTAATACCATTCCACTAACCTGAATTTAAATTCCCAAAGATAGGACTGTAATTCTGTTAGGGAACTTTACATATCCTGTAGCATTTTTTTAAATTTTATTTTCATTTCCACTCGGATCGAATAACTTTCATAGAATTCTAATATCTTACCCGACAGGTGAGATGCATCAATAACAAAACTTAGGAATGAGCTAACATGTACTTTTGTCCTATAATTGTAGTTTTTTTTATTGCTTTTGTTCACTTGAG
Organism: Magallana nippona; assembly: GCA_033439105.1. NCBI lineage: Eukaryota > Metazoa > Mollusca > Bivalvia > Ostreida > Ostreidae > Magallana > Magallana nippona. Next base: position 37,201,665 of record CM065922.1, read on the forward strand.
GTGCTGGTCACTCTCGTTGATATGATTTTACATTGGTTGGTCTTCAAGTCTTCAATAATGTAACGTTTGCTTACTGCAATTCATATTATGACGTCATATATTACGTCAATCATTATAATTGATATAACGTTCACGTTTTCCTACAGAAAGGATAGAAAATTCAATGGAAATAAGGTAAGAAATATCTTGTATCGAATCTTTTGTATCGTATCTTCTTATACAAACATATGCATATTTACACCTACCGAGCATTTTCTCCTCTATTTCTTAAGGAAACTGATTGTGATTCATAGCTCGATAGAGACTGACAGGACTGAAATATACATGACCCAGTTCAAACCAGTTGATCGCTAACGTGGGTTATGTATTTTTCTGCAGTGTCGCCACTTTCATATCCGCATAAATCACCAAAGAATGTATTCTATTGTTTAAAATACACACCTATACTTTGTCCCAAGATACTATGCAGCACATTTTCTTATAATTATTCAATATTCATAAATACCTCAGAATTTAAATGATGTACATGCGTGGATCCAGAAAATTTTTCCAGGGGGGGGGGGGTGTGCGGCAAAATTAACAGATTATAGGTAAAAATAGATGACGTGTCAATGAAGAAATAATTATAGGATTTTATCACTTTTATCGTTTTCAATTGTACGTCCGTGACAGGTATGCATATTTTCATTAAAAATCTTGTAAAATGACGAAAACTTGGGACAGATTTTTGGAGAAAGTACTATATGCATGTTGACCTCGGTCCCTAACATTATTGCTTGAGATTATGATTAGACCCCTATAATATGACCCCTTCATATTAATCTGAGTATAATGCTCTCAGCAGTCTAAATTGACGTTGTTTTATGAAATATGTACTAACGTGAAATGTTTGATAATTATCAACTAAAAATTAGCCAAACTACATCAATTTGCAAAATGAAAAATTGCATGCATAATTATATGTATTGCACGTAAAATTCATGGTTGAAATGCCTTTTAGGTTATTGCGCATCAATGAACGCTGGTGCTTTTACAATCTACCTGTGTGACATCATAAAAATCTGTGGCCGACTTAATCACAACCTTCATTTTGACAACAACAAGAGATTTTAACAGGTGAGTTGGTCGTGCGACTTATTTAGTTACCCTTTGTAGCGTTTTTTGAACAAGCACTAACGAGCAAAAATTATAATTCCATTCACCAGCTTTAATGACTGATTGAAACATGCGGAAATACTAGTAAAACGAAAGTACAAATATGGTAAAGAAAACTGGAAGGGGGGGGGGGGGGGGGGGGGTGTTGTCAAGAGTATATCAATGCGTGCTTGTTTGTTTCATATGTTTATTTCACCGCTTTACTCAATAGCCAAGATTCAGTTTTGACTTATTTATTTATATAAATCTTATTGTAAATTAAATTCAGTATGTTCTGTCGAAACACTAATACAGTTTTACTTAAATGTAGGACACCTCAAGCATAAACCGATAAACCATTCTGTCAGAATGACAAATGTTAATTTAATTTTCCCCCATCAGTACAGTGTGTACATCTTCCTGCAAAAGTGTATGATTTAGATAAGGGTAAAGAATTTACATTCAAATTCAAATTTATTTGATTTAACGGAATGTTCATTTATAATTTAACATGCATACTTTTGAATTCAACAAAAATTAACCATCTTCTTTTCAGGTTTAAAAAATGGAATCAATCAACAATTGGATGGTCGATATCATATACATGTAGTAAGATTATGTCCTCATTTTATTTTATTTAATTAAAATTAATCTTAATTATTCGTTTGTGTGTGTGTGTGTGTGTGTGTGTGTGTGTGTGTGTGTGTGTGTGTGTGTGTGTGTGTGTGTGTGTGAGAGAGAGAGAGAGAGAGAGAGAGAGAGAGAGAGAGAGAGAGAGAGAGTAGTGTTTATGTATAAATAATCAGAAACTTCATCTAATATTAAAAATGACTGAAATCAAAGTACTCTTGCTTGGCAGTATTTCATTTTCTGCGTATTGTAACACATTTGTTTACAATTTTCAATATATTGCAGAATAAATCTCTATAAACATACAATTGGGGCATGTTGAAGAAAATTTGGAACTGGATTAAAAATGGTGGCCACGTCTACATCATCATGGTTTTGTCCCTGTTGTACCTTCTGTATTTGTACGTGAACCGGTTTCATTTGCAAGACGAGTCTAAAACAGCGGAGGACAGAAAATACTCGTGGATGAACGATTTCGCAGACTTCTTACTTATATTTGAAGACTTCACAGATTGATTAAAAGAACGAAATACTTCTTAAAACTGAAACCTTATGAATTTATTTTATATACAGTAAATAAAGTTTTCAACCGTTTTCAGTTAGGGGAGGAAAAAAAGATTAGCTGATCCAACAGGTTTGAAAAAGTCTTTTGCTGACACTAGTCAATACGGCATTATTGAGTATCATGTATGATTTTTTAAATCCATTTAAAATATTTTCTTTCGATTATATCCATAAATTCATCTTGAGTTTTTTATGACCTCTTTTAGATTTGGAGAGGGGGGGGGGGGGGGTCTTTTTCACAAAGTCCATTCTCGTGACAGACGGTAGATCCCATATACAGGGTATTTGATACCATATATACTTGTCCACTCTGTGTAATCCATTCCATATAAAGCAAAGCTAGGTTGAATAGCAGTACAAAACTTACATTAAAATGAAAATGAACGACAAAAATAATCTTTAAATCAATTTAATTTGATTGTCTTATCACAAGTTTTTGTGTTATATTGTGGAAAAAGGTTGCACAATCATCAACAAAAATGTATTTTTGAACAATCAACATCAATATCGTCACATTTGCTGGAATATCTAATACAAATTAACACTTAAGCATTCAGAATTTAATAACAAAACATCATGATAGTTGTTTTTATTAAATAATGATTTTTTTTTTTTTGATTTTTTAAGTTCCCGTGATTATTTCCTTTTGCACAAAACTAAATACACCAAAATAAACGACAATAACACCAACAAGTAGCACCAGAAAATCATGAAGTAGCCGGTACCACTTCATTTTTTTCCAAAACATATTCAGATGAAAATAAACGGGCACTAGGAACATGACGAAGGCCCCGACCGTACATCCGGTGTAGCCCGACATTACTGCGACATCCGGAAACACCACACACACAGCTACGGACAGACAGATCAGTGACATGCGCAGAAGCACGGCCCACCATTTTAACGCGTTCTTCTGATCCACGCAGGATGGAAAGCAAGGCTTATTCACACCTTGGAATAGTTTTTCTTGGATGAGGTCAATTATTGCGAAATAGGGGAACTGAAAAACCAGGAAGAATTTCAAAGGGTAAAACACATTGAAAAAGTATTTCAAAGGCACTATATCGATGTTATTAGTGATGGTTTCTCGAGTAAGATGTCCGAAAGTGAAAACACCGACAATGCCAAAAAATATCTTTACGAATACGGCTATCAAGTGTGTCCATACAATCATTTTCTTACTGTTGGATCCTTCTTTCATTTTATTGTCTAAAGCATTAACGTAAAGTTGAGTATCAAATCCGAACACAATCATTCCTAAAGACACCGAGAATGGGTAGATATCAGTAGTGATTGGGAAGTCATTCGGCACCCATTGGTTAAGTTTCGAGAACATGTATAGAACTATTCCAACGTGCGCAAAAGAAGTCACAATTACACTAACGCAGCTAAAATGACTCACTAAAATAATGGACTTCACGAATGCAAAGGGAAACAGTGGTATGGAGAAGAGGAGAATAATTCCGTTGAAGCCCAAAGGGTTTTCCGGAAACAGCGCATTGATCATGTGACCGCACGTCAGGAGCTGGTAAACGCAGTTCCCAAACATCAGCAAAAGTTGAAGAAGATCTATAAAGACGATCCCGGTCTTCTTCCCGAGGTTGTGGACGGCAATATCGTGCAGCGTCGGTCTCTTCTTCGTCTTCCCACCCTCCTCATCCTCATCATACTGACAGTTGATGAGTAAAAAGCACGTGTAAATGCTGATGTATCCCACGAGGACCGTGAGGAGAATACCGGGTATCCCTCCGATTAGTAACACGAAGGGCGTATTCAAAATGTTTGTCCCCTGCAAAAGATATAAATAAAGATTTAGACCAGGCTAAATTCGTTTATGGTACACAATTTCGAAGATTGGTTCCTTTAATTTTTCGAAAACTTTTAAAATGTACACTGTACATGACACTGAGAGAGATAGTTACATGTATGTCAGTGCAGAGGCAGCTTTGTTAATCAAGGGAAGAGGAGTGGAGTAAATCGTAAACCCTTCAATGTAGAGTTCTCTCAAAATGCATACCTGTTATAGGATAGAACTTTGTCTATTGATTTTAATATTTAGGGAAACTGGGTGGTCAACATATTAATCACCAGATCTATTCTAAATTTTTAGATATGATTTGTTTAAGTATAAACCATTGTTTAGTAAAAAAAAAAAAACTTCTTTATATTTTTTAGCTTTTGGATTTGCCTGTATTTTTTTTTTTTACACAGAAATCCTTTTAGATAAGATCAACAGTTTTAAAATGGCCACGACGACCCAACCCTCTTAAACAATGTTATATTCTAAGCAAAATACGATATTTTCTTACTCTGTGTATTGGCAATAGCAAATGAAATTTTCTATCTCAAAACTGGAAAAAATTAACGGTTCTGCATTTTGAATTGTACTTATCTGTACCAGTTAAATCATTGAACAATCCATGGTATGCAGCAAGTTTTTGGAACAGTAACACCTTTTAAACATTTTTTGAGTCACTGTTGAAATCTTCCTTTTTTGTCTTCTCAGAGTGCTCCAAAGGAATAAATGAAAGCAGTGTCGGAAAAAACACGGATTCTGACGATGTCCTGATATTCTCGCTTTTTAATCCTCAATGGCAGTTAAACTGCATTTTAAATTATTTAGAGGGAATTGTAGAAAAATAAAAAAATAAAAAAAAGAAGTTTTTTTATGCTTGAGAAGTGAGTTACTAAGTACCTGTATCATGTTCGTTATATTCCAGGATGCCTGCCATGTTGTCAGTTTCGCTTCATGGAGTTCTGCCTCTTTCTTCAAGCTTCCGTATGACGTTGAGTTTCCGGGAGCGAATTCTCGGGTTTCTTGGATAGAGTCATGCTCAGTTTCCCTGGAGGAAGGCCCTTGAGTATTTTCAGCATTCTGCTCTGTCAATTCTATGGACGCGTTCTCTTCTAAACTAGAGTAAAACTGGAAATTTCGTCTTCTAAACCAGTCCATTTTTTTTTACAAATATCCAGGACATATATACTAACTTGGTATATACGTTCCTGCTGGAACAACTTCGAGGTCCAAGTTTGTTTATTAGAATACTTAGTTTGCAAATGAAACATATTATCTTTTTTATTGTAAATCGCCAATCAGCTTTAGTTTGATGAAAGCCAGTATTTAAATACACTTGCATTGAAAATGACAGTAATCCGTTGTGTTTTGTTATAAGACATCGGTAGATGTGTTCGGGTGTCAGTTTAATTACTATTAAATTAACGTAACAGAAAAAAAAAATAAAGTACACGATAAATTCACAAGCGACAAAACCATATGAATATAAATATTGATTTAATTTTTGCCTTTTCCCCCCGATATTTAACGGTTTATGTTTAGAGTCCTATTTCATTTAAATTAATAAGGATTATTTTGAACAAGTTGGTTTTCTGCTTGATCTATTTCTGTTGTACTAGATAAAAAGGACAGGGCTACATAAAAGTGGGTTAAAGTTTATTTCTCTTATAGTCCGAATTGTAGTTTTAAGGAGGTTATCATTTTTTTTTATGTATGGGTCAAGAAGACGATAACAATATATTTAGAGATATGTACACTGTATAATATGTAAACCAGCATTCTAAGAGTATTGCAGGCAAGCAGCATCGTTTTTTTCAAAGGGGGAGACTTATCCGAAATTTCTACAAGAAAAAAACCAAACAATCGATAAATCAAAAATAAATCGTATTAAAATCCCTAATCCACTTCTATTTTAATGCTATTTTTGTTAATTGTCCTATATTTTATTTTTAATTAATACATAATCCCAAAAAGTGGGGGAAGCTCCTTCAACATACCATATCTTTAAAAAAAGTATTAGCGAACTTACATCATTGTCATCCTGTACATACATTGGTTTGCTATATACATGTATTTCATTGTACAGAAATCTTTTTCTTGGCGAGTTTTTACAATCTATTTTAACCTTATCGTTGATAAAGAATTTAGCTACATTCAGAATAATCATTGTACCACATTGTTGCAGCAAAAGTAAGTGATGAAAATTACAAGCTCATTTTTTTTCAATATGAAAGGTCGGTTTTTGTGCTAAATTAGCTGCAGATATGTAGCTCTACGGGAAATGTTTAACCCCGATATGTTTATAAAAATCGAATAATTTTAAACATGTGCTGCAATAAGTCTAGCCCTGTATACACTCTGTACGCGCGTAAAGACAACGAAACTGAGAGATCACATCAAAACAAAAGATATTTTAATAACATAATGCCAATTCTACTACTACATGTACATTATCGAAAGCATAATTATACCATGAAATATTTACATTCAGTGTATATTTCCCCTTATTTTTGCATTTGAAATCTACGACGTTCAATTTTCTATGAATACACTTTGCTAATTCATGCGCCATGAGCACAGAAATTAACGTCTTCACGTGTTTTGTGTATATTTATGTTTGTAAGATGAAATGAAACGTTCAATCTTACATAACCAATTTCTTATGTCTTTTTGAAAAATTATCATTAAATTATATCTAGTCCTTAATAAAAAAGATTTTTCTGTACAAAGTTTCTGGCACTATATGTTTAGTCGCGGAAGCGAACTAAATAACAAGTTAATATGGCTGTTCCATGTATGTTTCATATCCCTGACTGAGAGCGTATATAATGGCTTTACAGCAACAATACACATATACATATTTCATACAACTAGACACCAGTATGAATATAAATATAAGCATTGAATGCTTAAATGAAAACATACTAGTAATACCATGCAGTTTAATCTCCATTAAAGATATGCAAGCCACACACGGCTTTTCCTTTTGAAAAAGGTTACCCAAGATCAGGTGTATGTACACATGTACATGTACTTGTGAAAATATCACATTTGAACTGACTAGACATAGGTCGGAACCGTTACACGTTGCATACTCAGACTTCACAACTTGTAAGATGGCGATTCTCTTTTGGAATGATAGTGCACTCCATGAACATTTTTGCACATAAGAGAAAAACTGTAACAAATTTATTTAGCCACTATAGTGGTTTTATCACATGTTTATCTCAATATACGGTGGATATCACTCATGGGATAAATTTTTGATATTCCACTGTGTGTTCTTACGCCACGTGACGTCGTAATTATAAACATTATGTAGGTTTAGCCGGTTGATTGACGTATAATGAAAAGCTAAAAAATAATACAGTTGAATAGTGTTGAGTTGTAAAAGTGAAGCATTTAATGTTGTTTTATTTATTTTTCATGAATTCATAAAGAAATTGTTCGAAAATGAAATGTTTGTTTGTTAAACTTCAAGGAACTTTTTTCCATGCGTAAAGTTGTTGACGTCTCGTAGTTAATGTGTTGTGCGGCTCACAATTATAAATTGTACAGAAAAAATTGAGATTAACAAAAAACGTGGTAAAACATGTGATAAAAAGAATCTCTCATGATTTGCGATGGTATATGATTTTTATCCAACTCGTTGTGTGTTTTCTATCCCCTCGCCAAGGCTCGGGGATAGAAAACACACAACTCGTTGGATAAAAATCATATACCATCGCAAATCATGAGAGATCCTATATATCTTATGAATCCATGCAATATTTGGGGTCAGTTTTATCCGAAACACATCTAACGGGACAAAGCAGTTTTTCGTTGGTCAGACTGTAAAACCCTCGCTCACACAGAACTTCCTTTTGGTGTGTGACGTCACTGTGAAGGTATTTCTGGAATGTATGAGATCGCAGAGTATCTTCTTCACACTGAACTGGCTGTTTAGGTTGGGTATCTTCGTCGTTCAACTTATTAAGAAAATAGTTGACACCTGTAAATTCAATGAACTTTGTGATTACATGTACAGCCAATCATTGCCTTAGTAGTGACCTTCAAAAATTGAACCTGATATTACCTTCCGAATTTACAACTGAATCCACTGCTGGTGTTTCTGTGCAAGATGAATTCAAAAGTTCCCTGTCTTCGACTCCTAAAATAATAAAAGCTTTCTTTAAAATTTTTGGGAAAATGTAAGTGGACATACATGATTCTCCAGTAATCTCATGCCAAAAAGCATTTGAAAATGATCGAACTGTATACGAGTGTGTATGTGATTGTCAAAATCGACAAAGCTGCAGAACTAAATCTCGACGAGAAAATTCGGGTCGACATGTCTAGTAACACGAATATACAGCTACACATCGATTGTGAAAAGATAGGGTTAAAATAAATTCAAATCAATTATGTTAAATTAATGCAATTAACATGTTTATCAAATATTGGAAATTGCTCGTTTGCTCCGCCTATCGTTATATCTCTTTTTTTTTTTATATGTAACTAAACTGATTACCTGAAGTATTCATAGAGGAATCGGTTTGAGATTCGTCCCCTAGGGATCGCCCCTGGAGACCCCTGATATGCCTCAATGCCCGCGGGTCGGTGGGGTGAAATACCCCGGGTTGTCCCGTCTCAGAGACGACAGGGGACCTCGGCGTGGAACAGGCCTCTGACAGCAGACTGACTTGAGGCACAATAAGAGGTCTGGAATAAGAATGCAGTGAGAGGTTATCTTAAGTACCCCAATAGAGTTATGTGTTCGATCCTTAGTTGATTTAATATAGAATACCTTGAAACTGTTTCAATTTCATTATCTGCTTCATTTGCATTTTCCTCCCTTTTTTCTTCATTTAGAATGCCTGGTTAAAAATGATTTTGTTTCTGAATTAGTCAGTTTTTTATTCTCTTGGATACACAGTAGTAATTTTTTTAAAAGAATTATCTTAAAGCGTACCACTATTTGAATGACTCCTTCGTACACAGAAGATGACTACGCCTACAGGAACAACGAAAAGGAAGAGAAATCCGGAAACAGATCCAATTCTGAAATTATAGACAATGACATATTAATCAGTATCTCGTTAGTTAACAGAACTAATGAACCAATCAAACAAGAACTTACATAAATTCTTTACAAAATCATTATAAAAAAAAAAAGAAAAAGAAAATAGACTTACGAAATGAGAAAAATGAGCAAAAAATCATTCTCCTCTTCTGTAGATGGGATTGTGGTAGGCAAGGTTGTCATTTCAGATGTCAAGGTCGAAAAGCCTGTAACATTAATTGATATGTTCATAAAGTACATGTATGTGGACTCATGTGATTTCCTGAAATTGTTTTGTTTTCCCCACATAAGAAAACGGAAAGCTGCTATTTTAAAATTCCAACGTCACCAAAAGCAGACGACAAACCAATAGTTTCCGCTTCGCGAGGGGAAATGCCCGAGTAGTTACGATTGATGGACAAACCGGAAGTTGTGGTTGGTTTCTCTGTGGCTGCGGTGGTTGTGGAAATGTGGGTGTCCGGGGTCACGGGAATCGTCTGACAAGGCCCGCAACCTACTTCTTCTTTCTTTGTACCGTTTGGACATTTCTTGCAATCTGTTTAGTACGTTTATACAATGATGAATGAATTAATGGAAAGAAGTGAAATCCCGTATGTAATATACAGGTGTTTTTGTGTTGCGAACTTTGCAAAAGTGTGTAGAAAATTTTTTTATGCGATTTTGTAAGATAAAAAAAAAACATGAAGAAATATTACGATATTTCTGCATGTTTTTTTCAATTTTTTAAAAAATATTTTTCAAGATTTTGAAATGATCGCAGAAAGCGAAAACTAACAGATGATATATATGGTTCCCAATTCAACATTGTTTTTAAATTCATACACAGTGATTTACAAAATGTGCAAAGTTTCTTACAAGGCGCGTTTCCGTCATATACAAAATATTTATCCACAGGACATCCCCTGCGGAACTTGTTACAGGTGCATGGGTTGTAGCCGTACCAACAGTCGTACAGAGAACACTGGCATGTCTCCGACTTACTGCATCCTGGAACTTGCTTACCATTGCGAACAGGGACCGCTATATAGAAACAAAATCTGTTGAAATGGGTACACAGACATATATTTAGTAATTGACACTAGTCTGAATACATCATCAACACTGGCAAAAATAATAATACTTTCTATCATAAATTCACAACGCATGTATATATTTAAGGAATAAGGAATTATTCTTTGAGTATTATGAGGTGAATTATGATTAGATTTCATCCCACCCCAACCGAAATTATCACCTCATAATATTCCAAGAATGGTTTCTTATTACTTATAATCATATAATTTTCAGCAATTGTAAGATTAAATATTTGAATATAAATAAGCGCCCCAATTATATGTCATTTGAATTTATTGGACTGTATAGTACAAATTCGATACATAGTGTTATCACTGGCAAAGACACTGAAAAATGTAAATATTTAACCATAATTTTAAGCATTTTTTTTATCGTGAAATTGTGGCTAGCCAAACATAACACACTCTATGCTTACGTGCGGAATATTGTGCCTCAAATTTCATGATTTGAGCTGAGGATTTCAAAATTTTGATATTCCAATATTGTTGTAAACAATTATACTTCTTTGAGGAATTTCCAGTAGTCAAGCAAATTTTTTTGGTTCAAATCGAGATACAGGGATCACAATCTTAATTATGTAAAACATTTCCAGTCAAATTTTTGTTTACATTTGAAGTGCTAAATAAAAAATACCAAGTTCAAAAGTAAATCAAATGTGAACAAACACTAGAAACTGTTCATGTGAGTCCATAACAAACCTAGCAACAGAAAAAGATTGTTTGAAACAGAACTTGACCAGTATATTGAATCAATGAAAAACTTTTTATGCATGGCATTATCTTATCAATATAACAAAGCATTGTGAGTTTTGTATACTAGTATCTTATAATTGTATTTCTTAAACTTCGACATTTGACATTCCAAGTTGAACATAAGGAAAACATTAGATAAGCATTGGAAACATTTAAACTGAAATGAAAATTTTCAGCGTATTAAAATCGTGACCATGTCCCTTTCAAAGTGCAATTTGCATATACAAGGATTGCACGTGGTTATTACTTTATAAGTGCGCGAGATATTTGTGTATATTGGTAATTTTGCAATCATATGATGCATATCATCACGTAAAACCTATATAACATGAGCATTTACAAAATATACAAAGTCAGTTCATACGACAGGAAGTAATATTGAGGAAAAATTAATTCACGTGCATGTCTTAATTTCTTTAATTAATAAGACTAATTTGAGTGAATACTTACAGTCACCGTTGCAATGTCCTTCCGGGGTGAAGCATTTCCTGTCTACCGCGGGTGTATTAGACTGAATCAGGAACGGCTGAACCTGACCGTCTGGACACACCCTGCATGTATCGGACCCGCAATTATTGGAGCAGTCAATTATTTCATAACCTAGGAAAGAAGAGTTGCAAAAATTTATCAAAACAAACTGCTTTCCAAGCATGAGTTACAATTTACTCTGCAGTAAATAAACAATAAGGAGAAATTATCATTATGTTTTATTTAGAAACAACATTTTCTCAAACATATACACGTGTTATGAATTTGGTCTGTTTTCACCTACCTGGCTGACAATTGTAGACTTTCTGACAATACCGGTCTCCTCTATTGATGTATGCGTCAGGATTTCCAGGACAGTCAAAACAATGAAGTTTCTGAAACTTTATATACATGTACATGTATGCATATTACTCATATTGATTTACAAAAACATATATATAGGATACATAACGTACTAAGGAAAACCGACCATTTTCAGCCAATCTGATTAAAATCAGATCCTTGATCCGCTCCTTGTTTTTCTATTGTCGCCACGATCTGATTTTAATCAGATTGATTTTCAGCGTGCTTTTTAGTGTATTTTTGGTTTGTTCTATTTCTCTTTAGAATGATATTCTTTTCTGTCAAATCGATAATACACATTGGTTATGTATATACATGTAAATATATATGCTTAAATCAGAAAGTAAAAGTCTGATAAATTTTTTCAGGGAAGACGCCTCAATAATGTGACATATACTTGTTTTTTGGGGGGTGGAACATGAAAATAACTATAAGTTTATGGTACACTTCACCCTTCGCTTTCGTGATGCGTACGATTGTAGAACAATCGGATATAGCACAGTGCCGATACCGATCTGCTAGCAGCAGAACTGTAGCTCAGGATCATGGGAATGGTTTACACGTCACCACATCAACCCAAATTTACCATAGGTAGAGCTACAGTTCTGCAGCTACCGATCTGCAGGTTGTGAATTCAAAACTTGCTCCCGCTTTAACATCTTTTATCTTTTTAAAAAGTTATAAATTGTAACGTCCTAAATCGCACAAAATGAAAATTTTTGAAACGATGACGTAATGATCTTACAGTCATCAATTTTACAATTCAACTTTAACGTCGCTTTGGCAGTCCAATTTGCTTGGTTAGGTACATACAATATGTGTATTTTAATATCGGGTCTTTCTTTGAATATATATCATTTAATGGTCTTTTTAGAGTAAATTTTAAAAAAAAACCTTCTTTTTCCATACCCATAATTAATGACATGAATTTGTTCATGAGCAAATTTGCTTAGGATTCGCTATTATTAATTTCTTAAATTGTTAATTAATCAATGTACATTTTAAATATTCTTTATTACCTTTATTCGCTAGGTTAGCGTTATTCTTGTATTACAAGATCTACTGTGAAATTTAATTTAAAAAAAGAATATACGTACCTTGCATACTAGCATTAAAAAAGCGCCGAAAAGAATATCAAAACCCATTCCGGACACATCCCGTTCAACTTCATAGAAGAAACCATTAAGTCATCATAGTTAATACGTTGTCACGTCTCAGTATAGGCTTTTAAAAGAAGAACAGAAGTGCGAAACGAAATAGAAACGAAACGAAACGAAATTTACCGAAACGAAACAAAACCTACCGAAACGAAACGAAATCAAATCGAAATGAAACCAAAACGAAACCAAACTAAATCAAAACGAAACCAAACCAAACCAAAACGAAACCAAACATACAGAAACAAAATGAAATAAAATCGAGCAAAATGAAGTCAAAATTAATTGTTTTAAATATGTAACCATTTTAATTTAAAATATTACATGTATACATTATATTTTTGAAAAAACGGATCAATCATAATGAGTCTGTGTTAACACGCAATGAAAGATAGAAAGAGATTGTTCATTTCATGACTCCCCCCCCCCCCCCCCCCCCCCCCCCCCCCCCCACATACACACACGGTGGGTTTCAATGCCTATGTTTTGTGATGTAAAAGTATCAAAAATAAAAATTTCCGGTATGAAGGAGAGTAAACCACCCTTATAATTGCGTCTACAGTAAAATAAAACTTTGTATTTATGTAGAGAACTTTAATTATGTAGCATCTTTGATGATCGTTCAATACCCTATAAAATGAAATTTGTCTCCCCTTTAATGTGGTCTCTTCAGTTCACTAGGATAATTTAATTAAGCAGTCTGTCAGTTAGCAACTAATACTGTTTGTCTTAAAAAGCAAAAGCACGTGTAACAACTCAGGGCGCGCTTGATTTTCCAAAAAGGTGTACTGTAAATCAAGTGCAGAGGTGTAGCGTTTAGGTGTACACCGGGTGTACACTGTTCTACACCGAGTCAGGGGCATTTGTTGTTTGGTGTAGCACTGAAACCAATATGGAGGACAAATGTTATGATTGGAAACTTGACAAATGATTTTAAGTAATATAACGGAATAGAAGTCGCTTATAAGTTGTCTTTTGGATGAAGGCCATTAAATTTGAAATGCTTTTATTTTATTGCATTTATATGAGAAAAAAAGCCTCGTATTGTCGCTGAACATCAGATTCTCTGTGAAAACTGCACCCTTTTCTGCCATATGTATTCTTAAATTCTCTCTACACCATGTACACTACACCTGGAATCCAGGCATTTTACAAAGGTATATATGGCGTATTTGCACAACAGATCGAAATATGATATGTGTAAATTGTGTGAAGCGTTGATTTGATAAGTGTATTGTAGGCTAGAACCCATATTTATGAGCCAAAGATATAGTCTAATAAAAAGATTTCAAATTACTGCCAATCGGATTTTGAACAAACATGAGGAAAAACAAAAACAGTCGAAAGTCTTTGTTGTGATCGAACCCTCAATGAAATGAAATTGTTTAATTTTTAACCAAAAGTATCTCTGATAACGCTCTTCTCTTAAATGTACAATTTCTTGATATATATGAAATAGGACGCAAGCACAATCCATATATATAATCAGCATTGGGGTTAAAAAAAAAACCCATGCCTTTTAAATAATTTGTTGCTTAAAAATACGTTTTAAGTATGAGCTTATTAAGAAAAAACACCTCAAAATTTTATTTCTCTAAAAAGACATCGTAGAGAGCCGATTTTTGTGAGAAATGTAACATTTATTTGTATAATGTTATAACATTGATTACTAACTAAAAACTCCTGGAAAAAAGGTCTGGATTCGAGCATGCTAGTATGTATACTCAAGTATCTACCGCCACTTGTTGCTAATGATTATCAAAATTAGCAACATATGGAGGATTAGACCTTCTATTTAAAAAAATTGTACCCTTTACGTTTGAATTTTCTATCTAAATAAAAATAAACGAATAAGTCACTCGGTCCCTCCTCATTTTGTCTGCATGACCCCTCCATTTTAAAACTCAATGCTACATGCCTGCCGAGTATCTAGGTATATAGAGAATATCATACCTGATACGTAAACATTGTGAAATACATGTATCACAGTGCTATTGATTCGTATTTCCAGTACATGTATCAAAATGTTCCCTCAACGCAATAATTAAGTATTAAGTGTTTTCGGTTTGACAACATGGCAGAAGCGTTAAACGAGGAGGTTATTTGAACACATTTATTAATACCCTCTGTACACTATAATTGGTAATCACACAGGAAATGCTAATCAACATTTTCAGTATCTTTCGGTAAAACATCGTAAGATTTGGCCTGATTATGGTTTAAAAAGACGTATTATAAACAAAAGAAATACATAGGCTGCTGTATACTTACGATTATATGGAAGCCAAGTTATAAATAGCACTGAAGGATTATACTTATCATTATTACTCATCAACTTACTATGTACTCTTTGTTCTAAAACGAAAGTTACACGTACATGATTTATTGAATAATAATATGGAGGAATGTCAGCGCAATAATTTTAATGATATATCTTTTATTCTTTATTTCTTATTTTAAGGTAGTGCAACACAGATAAGCCAAAATTTTCCTATTATTCAATTTTTATGAAAGTTTGATATTTTGTTCGTTGGAATGAAACCTGAAAATATATAACATTGAAAAGAAATCTGACCTCACAGTTTTTGCCCACATTGCCTCAAACCTATCATTTCAACATCCTTTTTGTGGAGTGTAAAATGGAATAGTTATTGTTAGAATTTGCTATGCCAATAAGTTATTTTCGAAAAAATTACAAATGTTTGTGCTGCTATTTATACCACATGCAGGTGCTTGGGGACAGGACCGACCAGCCCGCCCCCTTCCACCCCAAGTATCTAGACCCCGAGACTTTACTTCTTTTTTCCTTAAATTATTCTTTTGTGACATATTTATAAACTAATTTATACATTCATTGCATAAAATTACTTAAAACAAACATTTTTTTAATCAGACACTCTCTATACATAATACAACAAGGTTGCTAACTTCGTCTGCCAGTCGAAAGACACTGCCGATGAATATTAATTTTGTTGAAATGAACTATCAAACTACAACTACCAGTAAAGTTAACTTATTCGTTGAACTGAGTAGCCTGTCACTTTGGAAACAATCTATTAAATAGAACACATGAAAAGCTTTTTCTCAATACATATACGATCAACTTATTTTGAAAGAAATGATTGTGTTTCAAATTGCCACTCTGCCTAAAATAACATACAGCTTTCCTTTGTTTAATGTTTTAGATACCAACTGCAACATCAGTGTGCAGTAGTACAATCAGATAGATTGCATAATGCTATTTATAGGTCAAACGTAGTCATAAAACCGCATCAAGTGATATTCAACTACCCTTTTGCCTGTTCGAATTCCCAAAAGTGTTAAAAACTCGGGATCCCAATATAAACGCGTTTTCTCTCATTCACTCGCTCGCTCACTCTAGCTCTCTTTCTTTTGGAATATCATATACCATGCAGAGGCATTAAGCCATTAACACATTGGGCTAACAAGTGTAGCCAAAACAGCAGGTATATATAAAACCGATAGAGAGCAGAGTTGCTAGCCATGGTGGGAATTGCAGCAGAGGCAGTTCCTGTGCTATGATCGATGATGACTTAATAAGAAGCAAGGTTCTATTGTGTTCACAACGGGTTTTAAGAATACGCGGGATTTTTTTCTGTTCTAGAACAAAACGCCGAGGAAATATATATATATACAACAACGCTTGATAGATACCGAGATTCTTTTTATTCTACTAACTGGAAAAGTTGGAATAAATTGTTTTTGGAACTTTATATAATGACTCTCGATACTTAATTTTATTGGAGATGAGTGGGTTTTTTTAATTTATAAGTTAACCAGACAGTAGATTGGACAAGCAAAGGAATTTTCCATCAATATCAAATATTTGACAAACTATTCATGAACTTAACGGGACTCAATTTTTCATCTGATTTGGTCAGAGAAACAAATCGTGTGTATTCCTGGGAACTTCTGACTTTTGTGTCCATCTTTCTCCTTTTATTTCTGGGAATCGGAGCTGTCAATGGAGTTTTATTTATTCAATACAGGAAAAGAACAATAAAATTACTGGACGTGTTTCTTTTAGTCATATATGCAGAGATCACAAGTTTTTCTTCTATCCTGTCATTGATACTTTTCCTATTCGAAGCAACAAGTCAATATTCTGATTTAGTGCGAAGTCTGTCTTTCCCTTTCCTTATCAACTGTTTCTGTCTGATTCAAGCCATTATCCTTAGACTTACTCGACTAGATGTAAAACCAATCCAATACAATGGCATCAAATGTGTATTTCTCTCTTCGGTTGGCATGGTTCTGATAGCAATTACCGTTCAAGCTTTGAGCTACTTGACCATCTTTGATAAAAATTTGGTTAATACTCTTTTAGATGTATCTTTTATTTGTTATGCTGTCTACCACATCTTCTGTTTCATACTTAGTGCCGCTAAACTTATCAAATACACCCAAGAGCTGCGAAATGTGAAGCGAGAGATTAGTATACATACTCTGTCTAAAAGAAACTATTCCTCGCGAGAATCGTCAATGAAACGTGTGAAAGCTCCTCGCCTGCGGAATTGTGGGAACTTGGTGAAGCTGGTGAGTGACTCTGAGTCTTCTGAATGTTTAACTGAGCAAACAAAGTCATCGATGATGGAGTACTACATCTGCAAACATGTTTCACCTTACAGATTGGTGTCTAAATCGTCACCATGCAACTTTGCAAAAGAAGACTGTAAGCGTGGAAAAGTGAAACAAAAGTCGGATACTAATTTATTTTATGAGCCAAGTGACGAAATTTTCACCAGCTCAAAGATTCCCAGGGACTATGATGTATTAGCTTGTCGACGAAAAGGTCACAGGTCAATGTCGTTTCCAAGGGAAGGGTCCGATCTGGTTCAAATGACACTAAAGATCCCTCGATCTTGTTGTAATCTGAATAAGTTTGACACTTTAACTGTCAGTGATCATATGGATTTCAAACGCACCATAAGTCCTGCTTCTTCGAACAGTTCGGGTATTACGAGAATCAGCAAGAGAAACATTGGAAGTGGCTACGTAGCGGATAGTGAGATCATAAGTGCCAATTCTGAATTTAGTGACAAAAGTCAGGCCAACGAAATGCAGTCGCCCTTTTTGTCCACTCTACCCAACTCTCTCTCATTCCTGAGCTTTTACCGCGTACAACAAGGTCGTCTGCTGTACCGACTTCTTTACATTTGTTATGCCATGACCACTATTCTCGGTGTCTCGTCCATAGTCAAGATATGTCGAATCCAGAAGTTCTGGGGTCAAGACGTCAACTCGGATTTTCCAGACCAGCTGACGATACGCTGTTTTGACAGGTAATTTTGGACACTAGATGGTCGGTTGAGGGACTTAATACAAAATTAAGCATATAATTAGTATATTGTTAGTAATCATATTCCTGAATGGTTTTGCTTGCAGTCTACAAACATTTATCGACAACCACATTTGATGATTTTAACAGCAACAAATTTAAAACAATTGATTAAGGTCAGACGACACGTTCCTCAATTTTATATAACTTTTTCCAAGAATTTGTTATTATTGGTTTACTACTACTTTGACAAGCTTTCTTGCCAAAAATTAGGGTACCTTACCAGACATTTGTGCAAGAGACTAGAGTATGCAATTTCATATATATATATATATATATATATATATATATATATATATATATATATATATATATATATATATATATATATATTTGCCGATATAATTTTTTTTGCATATACATGTATATAAATATTTTATCAAAATTGTAATCATTTTAAGAATGATAATAAATAATAATAATTTTATTTGGTTTATTATCAGGCCGTTGAAAATGTGAAAAATAATTATCATTTTTCATCAGTTTATCGAGGAACGTGTCGTCTGACCTTAAAAGTAGACATTTGTCAGACACCTACAGACTGTAAGTTGTTGAAAAGAGAGGGTGTTCATTAATTATCACTTGTCCAATTTTCTGCCGAGTAAGAGCACATTATTCAACGGCATTTCAGTCATTTTTACAATGACTCACGTGTATAACAATTCTTATGATATCATAGCAGTACATCCATTTGCATACAATGATTAAAAATTGGCAGCCCAATAAACCTCACGAGTCCCGAGTGAGCCCCTTGTTGTTATTATTACAAGACTAATTAAAACACGACGTGCTTCGTGTATGAATTAAAATCGATAGTGTATTTTCAGTTTACTCTGGTATGTAAATTTACTGATTGGCTGGTAATAGTTTACGAATCCCGTGATGAGATTGAACTCATATTCCATGAGTGATTATGTAAATTTGTGTTTCGTTCAAACTTAGTTTTAAAATGTCTAAATATTTCAAAATTTAAAGGTATATCACTAAAACACAGACAAGTGCTAATTTAGAATTCGCAGTTGAGACCAAAATTGTATCTAATGTTATATTAAAGATAACAGGCTCTCTTCTATTCTAATTTTTGAGGAATACCATTTTAAGTGTTTTCTTGTCAAATTCCCAAACCAATGTGTTGGGGGGGGGGGGGGTGGTTATTCATTAAATAGCAAGATATATATACGATCTATAATCTTATAACCTTTGTGGGGAAAGCATTGCCGAAATTATTGGTTCAATCTTTTGTTAAATCCGATATGATTTGATAAAGACAGCCATGCGTCAACAAAATATCTTTCACCAGTCAAGCATCATGATTATTTTTTGAACAGATTTTATATTCATTTATGCCCAGTGTTCCCTTATCGACGTCAAAGATCAATGTAATGGCCAATGTGTATTCATTGCTATAATATCTAATAACTAATTAATGCCCCCATTTCAACAACCACCATGACACTTGTGTCCCCCCCCCCAATACAGTCACAGACCCCACATACATTCACAGCCCCCCCCCTCCCATACAGTCACTGTCCCCCCATACAGTCACAGAGCCCCCCCCCCCCAATACAGTCACAGCCCCCCCCCCCCCTACAGTCACAGAGCCCCCCCCCCCCCCATACAGTCACAGCCCCATCCCCACCCCCAACCCCACATACAGTCACAGCCCCTCCCCTCTTCACCTTCTCCGTAAACCTCCACTACCATCCCCGATTCTTGAATCATATCGTAAAGATATTTAAAAGAACGGCCTCCAACCCCCAACCTCCCTCGGAGAATTATCAAAATTGAGGCTTGTCGCCTCATTAGTGTGTCCTCAATCAGACGTCGACACGAGGCCACCTTCAGCAATTGTTAATCCGAAAATGGTAACAGTGTATCCAAGAATGGTAACACTTTAACCAAGTGCTAAATGGGTCTAATATAGCATCATGTCACTGCTAATAGAGTACATTTATATATCAAAATGATTTATAAAATTTCTATGAGTTCTGCTCCACTGAAGGTTCCTCTTCGGTCGTTCAAAGATGCTGCAACGCCATATTATACCGGTGACGTGCTGGAATATATATATGCATGCATGCAGGTGTTACATATCCTTACATACATACACATATGTGTGTTCAAGAACTTATGCAGTCTGAAAAAAGTGTCATCCGCTAGATTTTATAATTCCACATGCCTGAAGATTTGAATAACAATCAAACAAATTTCTCTTTTATTGCATTTTTTTTTAGCAGAGTTGACACTTACTTAGCAATTCAGAAAAATAAACAAAATTTTTCTTCTGTACGTAGAGATATTTTGGTCTCTATATATGTTGATTGGTATAATGGCCAGGAATGGATAAACGAAAGAGGGGGGGGGGGGGGGGGTAATCAATAATTAGTATATGTTTATGATCGAGTCAAGTTCTTGCCGGTGTTTTTTTGATTAATTCGTTGATCAAACAAGGGGTTTACGAGTATTTCATTTTCTGTGAATTAATGGCTTCATGCAGTTCAGTGGCATATTCTCATGTACGCAGATGACTAATTACTAATACCCTACACTCTGTAGATAGAAAAATCGACCCCACGCTGTATATTCTAATTTTGATATCCCTCGACAAGTCTAAAATCTTATTATTGAACAGATGGATAGAGAAGACCAAGAAAATGATTAGTATCTCGCAGTAAGAAATCATTATTACTATGTACCGTCGATATTGATGTCATATTTACAATTTTAACGAAGATATTTAGATTGATGTCCATGCCTTCTAACTATTACTAGTATATTATACGTGATTTACTACATGTTCTATATCAGTAATATATATACGTGTTGTGTTGCACAAAAAATCCCGAGTCTCTGCGACCTTTGTAAACTGACTGTCAAATACACATAAAGCTTGTCTGCAAAATATGACATTGTCAGACCTCTATTGTTCTCAATACCATTATGTTGTTATTGGAAAGTGAGTACATTTCTTCCTTTCTCTGGTTTCAGGGTGATGGATGTCGGCATTGTTGTGTTGACGACCGCCGCCGTCCGTCTAGTGGTACAGCATCGTACGCACCGCAAACGGAAGAACGGCGTGTCAAAAACAGAGTCCACCAGTGCCACGTGACTTCTTCCATTTTGTTTCAGTAGTTGTAATAAATGTGTCTGTTTCGTGTGTTAAATCAATCACTTTTTTCGACGTGGATGTGAAGGTTTAATTATAAAGATACCGCTTTGCCATTATCTATTCTTCTGAAAATTCATTTGCAAGAGCAAGTCAGCTTTTCCCTCTCTTTTATTGACGAATTTTCGCGCGTGTTTTTTTTTCACATCGAAACTCTCGACGAGTAAAAAATCATGTATTGTGTCTGAATTTCAAGACGTCGACACTTTATAAGACATCGATGTTCCCTTTGTATAACTAGAATAGTTTTTTTTAAAACAAATTAAATGAGCTTTAGACTACTTATAAGGTATCATCATTTGCAGAAATATAATACAATGTACTGATATTTGAAATTGTTTTGAATATCGGATCGTTTCTCTTCAGGACATTTTAAAAGAATCTTTGATATAATAAGTTTTCTTTAGGTTTGTAGTTTAAACAGAGAGTAAATCGAACGATCGAATATTTAACACCACGAAGAATACTTTTTATGTGTAAAAACTTGCAATAGCTCTAACAAAAGATAATTGGTTTTTTTTTTAAGTATTTTAAAAATTTTCTTTGATTTAGGTTGGACACCTATTGCATTCTGATTTACTTCATGGTAAAAAATAAAATGGAAAAGCATTTTTGGTGGCGGGGGGGGGGGGGGGGTTAAATCAAATCATGTCATGGGGGCTTTTTTTTCAAATAGGTTGTAATTTTAGTATTGTTATTGTTAAAATTAGAAAAAAAATCAAAATAGACTGAAAAAAGAAGAAATATGATGCATGCAATCAGTAGTTCAAAGTTTCAAATTCTCAAATCTAAGTTTGTCATCATTTGAATAGTCACATCATTTTGTGGCTAAACTATGAAAATAGTCTGAATAACAATGCATCAAATGTTCTCTAAGGTCATTGCACACAGTTAAACTCATGGGATTTGTGAAAAACAAAAAGATATTGGGGTTTTTTTTTTTGCAAAACCGCAAATTCTAGGTGATTGACACTCAAATGCATCTCAATTATTGGTGTTTATTTTTAAGGAGCTAAAAATCTTCAATGCATCCAATCAAATCTTTTTGAAGAAACGATCCCAATTCTCAGAGTTTTAAGTGTCGTTTCTTTGTCAACAATGCGAATATGTACAATACTTCTAAACCACTCGAGTATTATATTGTTTGAAAGGCGTGAATACTATATCCAATCTAGAATCTGCGATAATACCATTTCATGCGGTCACTAAACGGCTATAAAATTTGTTAAATGTGATGTAAAAATGATTGGAACGATCTCATCTTTTTTTTTTTTTTTGCTATGGCTGGCTTTGAGCGATGGATTCCAATTTGTTGATTAAATGTCGTTTCTGGCAACGACTCAAAACCTCGAAATGGAAGCGACATTTCCGTGCTATCTGCCAAAGAAATTGACACATACATAACCGAAGCGTCCGGAATAATAGGAGACTGTGTATAAAACAGACACATTTTAGCCACGCTTGCTCGGGTGTTCTACAAACTAGATATAGTGAGTCAGAGAAGACAAGATGCCGTCTTTGGACAACATCGAAATGATCACAACGCACACAGTATTTAGACAATGGATATTTTTGTTAATTTTCTATTTTTTGAAATACATGCATTAAAATCAGTTTTCAACCAAATAATTGGTGTGCTCTGACAAAGCATCGGACTTGCAATGGACTTGTCGAAGTTTACCCCAAGACAAGACATAACTATATAACATACAACAAACAGATTCATTAGTTCTTTCAGTCATAGCAATTTACATGTATTATGTTTTAGTGGTATTTTTTATTCTTTCATATCTGAGATTGAATTAATCAATTACCGTGTATCTTTGTGGTAAGTTGTTGTTTAATGAACAATCCACCAAAATATTTTTGTTTTATTATTTAAGGTAGGTCGTTGTGGTTTGAGTGGTCGTTGGGTTTGAGCAGACAAGAACCGAGAAAACAACAAAAAATTATACCTGACAAATATTTACAATTTTACAATAATAATAAGTACTCCTTATTTTACCATAATGTTATCTACCAATAAGCCATATGATAATATGCTTCATATTGGAAAAAAACACACTGCCATTCGTAACGGCATTGGCTTAATATTTTTTTGGAAGTTTGATAAAAGGTTGTGGATACCTCTGAGGAAAAACAAAGCATGAACGTGTACGCGTAAACAATGATGTCATCAATCACGCAGATTTTCTTTTCCTTTACTTAATCTTTTCTTTTCATTGTTTCCTTGTCAATAAAGTTTAAACATTTTCTTATATCTTTATACAGAGCTCTTCATCAAAAGGAGGTAAATACAGCCTAAAAATGGTCACGACCATCGAGCCCTCTTAATCAGACAGTTCATATGTCAATATGATTTGGTCATTTTAAAGAGTGTGTATTGCCTTCAACTGTCTGTTTTTATTTCCATGAATATCTCTACAGCATGGAATGAATTTTTATGAATAAAGGATAAAATCGACGGTGCAAATTTTGGTTAGAAAAACCACGAAAATCAATTATTTATCTTTCAAATAATTTCATGAATAATGCAAGACTTTAAGATACTCAATCTTCTACATCATCGCAAGTGTAAAAAAAAATGTCAAGTATAGGAGAGAATGGCAACAAGTTGCGGCAGTATTTCTGTAAAACCATTGGGTAACATACACAGAGAACTACTATACTAGTAGTATTTATCTCAACAAAAAATCAGTATATTAGTAGTATTTATTTCAATAAACAAAATCTATCATCGGCATAACTTTGAGAACTTTACAGGACGAGTAAAAAATGCGGAACAAATCAAACTTTTTACAAAATATTACGATGACAAAATATTGGCGTTACACAGAACAGCCGCCGTAATGACCCTAATAGTACCTCCATAGAGCAAACGACCAGTTGTATTTGAAGTCGTAGATAGTGCTAGACAGACACATTCATGGCTTCGACTAGTGCATTAGCTTTTTTATGTTTAAAAAACAATATTTCTCGATCTCGAATGTCAACAGACAGGACACAAGACATGTACTTAAGATCGTGTCGAGGGGTTTACACTCAGATTTTTTTTATATTTACATAGATATGAAATGAAATGAAAATAATTCAACTAAAGTATTTTATTGTTTTACAAGGTTATTAAAGCATATTTTCCCAACTGAATCGTAGTGGAAATAACATGTATTTGAAATGTAGAGATTTGTGTAAAAAAAATTAATGGCAAACTGGGGTGGGGGTTCTAACTCTCATACCTTAGAATATATTGTTAAACATTCTCCGTATAACCAATTACATGTATAAATTAAATAAGTCATTAGTGGTTTCCATAGTGAAATAAACTAAATCAATCCAACAAAAAATGATTCACATGACCCGGAGTTATAAAAGTTATAAAACAGGATCGGACCCCTTAATTATTTAAGAATATTAACAACATGCATGATGGCTACAAAGAACTTGAAATGAAAACCTAATTATTAAAATAGAAACTTGTTTCTAGCCGGGTTATCAAAGATCTATATGATACGCCAAAGCCGTTCTGTATATATACGTACGGCATCAATATTACAACGATTTACAGAATACATTTAGAGTTTTCAATCGCTCGCTAGATAGCTCAATAGGGTATACAATGTAACTGATAAGCTTTAATTTCTTTAAAAGAAGTTTTAAAACAATCAATACATTTAATATCCTTACGGAAAAAGTTCACTGGATCTCAATAAATCAAGAGGAATCTAGAGCATGCGTATCTGTTCAGAATGAAATCAAGTTGTCACTGAAGGCCCCAGAAGCCAATCAGAACTTCTCCAGATGTGTGAGAAATAGTCCCGCATCTTGCTGAAATCCATTCCTGGGAGAATCAATACCCTGTATGCCTCATCTATAGCTGTTTAATGTTTTAAAAAAATATCTGGATGACAGACTGAACAAAGAAAATTTTCCCAGAGAGGATTTGTTCAAAGTTAATATAGCACTTGTGGTTTATTGGTCATAGGTACTGGGCCAGCATTTAACCTTAAAGTTCCTGGAATGTGGTTCAAATTGTATACACTGTAGCTGTTGGCATCCATATGTTATTGTCCTAGTACTAGATACTTAGTTTTGAATTGTCTCAGTTCATGATTTCACAAGAAAAATGAGGGAGTTTATTTACATTGTTCAGTAACTATATACACAACCATGAAGTTGCATGAACACGCGATATGAAAAAAAATCTTAAGAAAAAAAGTTATATACAGCAACAATTTAATAAAATAAAAAGTCATGGCTGTTCATTAACAGAATGCTAAATACGTAAATACGTAACGTAAATAAACGACAGTACGTATAGCTGATGACATCAGATTGGACCAGTACTAACTAAATTACAGGACATGCACTTTTAAAAAGTTTAAATTACCCCCCCCCCCCGCACACACACACACACACACACACACACACACACACACACACACACACACACACAGAAAAATCAAAACCTAGGTCTTCCAGCAGTTTAATTTAATTATGGCTCAGTCTTCATTTTATCATCTTAATTAAACTTCCCAAATCGTCACAAAAGTGAAACCAAAATGTGATATACACTGACAAACGTGTACTAGTATGTTTATTTGGTCAGCCAAAATTTGAATGCCATCACCAATATACGTAGCAAGATATAGCACTTTACAAACGTGAATTTCAAAATTGATTTTGTTTAGAAACTAAAAGTTATGTATTAGCTGGTTAGGTTAGGTTTCGTTTCAAGCTGATTTTTTTTTAATTTATCACTTAGTTATGAACTCAAATCAACAAATACTAACATTGTTTAACACATTTCATTTTGTTTTTAACCTAGCTGGTATTTTTAGCTCACCTGAACCGATGGTTAAAGTGAGCTTTTCTGATCGCCTGTTGTCCGTCTGTCTGTAAGCTTTTCACATCTTTGACTTCTTCTCTAGAACCATTGGGCCAATTTCAATCAAATTTCGTACAAAGCATCCTTATGGAAAGGAGATTTTAAATTGTTAAAATATAGTGCGAAAACCCCTTTAAAGATAGTATGGGACACCTGTCAGTATTAATGTGGATAAAAGTATATCAGAATAAAAATAATTTTACCTGTTTTTGACCAAAAATATGTTTTAAAATTTCAACAGATTCGTAGTTAACACCCTAACATATTGCGCTACGCTGTTAAGTTAGTAATTGGGGGAGGGGGGGTTTCTAAAATTATACTTGATTTTATTGTTTTATGGACAGGAAGTACGCGACAATATGGAGGTGTCCCGTATCACCTTAAAACAGAGACAAGAACCAGTGCACCATAAATGCTAATATTTACACCAAAGCTTGTATATATAGTAAACATTCTAAATTGTTAAAATCGTGACTCTCGGACTTATACTGGGGCCCCAAAAGGGGTTCAAAGTTTAACATAGAAATATATAGGGAAAATGTTTACAAATTTTCTCACGAACTACAATCTGCGAGATTACTATGCAATCATCCTCATAAAATGTAGATCCTCAATTGTTAAAATTGTGACCCCGAACCAATACTGGGGCCCCAAGAGGGTTTAAATTTTAACAAAGAAATATATATTAGGGAAAATGTTTCAAAATCTTCCTAAGATCCACAATGCTACAATTTGTGAGATCACTTTGCAATCATCCTTAGCTAATATAGATTCTAAATTGTTTCCCAGATGCACAATTCAACCAAGTTTGGTGAAGTTAAGACCAGTAATAACTCAGATATGGGATCTGCTTTAAAAACTTTAATCAGAAGCTGATGCCAAAAGTATAGCATAATTTTCTCAGCGAGTCATTTCTGGCTATTGGGGAGAACAGCTAAAAATGGAGTTATGCAAAAGTACAAATACACAATCGTCTGAGGCCAAAGTCTGAAGTCCACATACCTCTTGTGCATATTGGTTTAGTCCGAAATATCTGACGTTTTCCTGGCTTTTTTAACGATTTTGATATTTTACATGCCAGGAAAAATGTGCATGAATATAAAAATCGTTAAAAAGTCCAGGAAAACGTCAGATATTTCGGACTAATATCGATTGTGGTTTGCATAAATGGTGTAGACAACAAAAAATAAGGCTCATCAAGACTGACTATAAATGTGATATTTAATTCCATTGGAAGAAAGTATTTTATAAAACTGGTTCAAATACAACTTGTGAAACACATATATACATGTACATGCATTGCACAAAAAAGCCATGGCTGTGTTAATTTAAATAATATAAAAAAACCAGTTAACTCAATAACTGAAACAGTTATGTTTAAGGAAGGAGTCTTCTCGTTATTAGACATACTTCTTATAACAAGAAATTCATGAAATTTTTACACATTCAAACAGATCAAATCACCAAATGATTGTATCAGTTTAATCAAATTTGACCTCCTTGTTTTCGCATTAGGGTGAGGTCAAGGACACTACCTTTTTTTTCTCAACTTGAAGGATGATAAAAATAAAGGTAGTTATCTGCAGTTTTGTAGACATCTGTTTATGATATGAAGTTTGTATTCTTCAATGAAATGATAGATTATCAGAATTTCTATCAGCTTATACTACTAAATTGAAATAATTGTGATATTTTCCTACGCCAATGTTCCAACAAAAATATAGTCCTCGTTAGATTCTAAACTTTGATTATTATTTCTATGCCAAGTTGTATAATAGTAAAAAAGATAGAAAAATATGATATTTCAATTTCCTTTCATCTTCATTTAATGAACATTTAATCAAATTTACTTTTGACGAGTCGAAAACCAGAAAAGACTCCTTCCTTAAGCAAACCTGTAATGCCCATTCAAACGATAAACATTTTAATACATTCATACAGGCAAGACTTAAATCCAAAATAGAATAAGTGTATACATGTATATTTCCAGGCAAGTTATGTAACTATCAACATAATTGATGTATGAATCAATATGCAGCAACTTATATTTGCCCGATTTGAGATCCTACATTTTAAGAGCTGATAGTTCCCACTTTTCGGCACACTTTTTCCAAGTTTTTAGGCAAAGTCTATTAAAAAGTACCACTAGGTAGAATTGAGAAATTGGCAAAAGAGATTTGGACTGGCGTTTTTTGAAAGTTTGTTGATCATTCTCCAAAGTGTTATTTAACATGCATTATTTTAATAAAAGAGAGAAGAGGGCAATGATGCTATAAACATGTATAAGTGGATATGTATAGGCGTGTGTATTTCTCACACACATAATAAAGCAAAAAACACAAAATAACACATACAAAAATAATTAAACAAAAACAAAACAAACAAAAAACAAAAAAAGAAAACACTGGTGTCCACACCCGTGTATTTCTGGTCTGTCACAAATTGAACAAGTGGGCATTTCTGACTCTGCACCAGCATGTAAACATTGATGCAATTTTAAGGGTGTAAAAACATGTACCAGTGATATGGGACTGAATAATATAACAGTTATGGTTGGTAATTTTGGGATAACGCTGAGTCTTGACTTTGCACTGTACCTTCATTGCTTCTATACATCTTTACTATTTTGATCTTGAACAGTAATTTAATCAATTAGGCTCTTAATAAGATAAGCCATATAGCTTATGGCTTGGTCCCAACTAAGGAATGCCAATAAACATTACTTTCATCTATTTTCATTTACATACAAGTACTATTATAATACCAAACATATGAAATTGAAATCTCATACACTAACTGAACATGGTCACTTTCTCACTTAATGTTTGAAATTCGAAGAACACTGAACAGTCAATTCACAAGTCAAAGGTGATAGCAACCAATTTTTGTGACATTCAAAATACTTATTTTTTCAACACAAATAACGTAGCCATGAAATACAGGTAATAAGCCAAGTGCATCTCATTAAAAGGAGTACATGCATAAATTGATGCAAAAATATTATATCAAATTGTATGAGCCGGTCCTATGATATCGCGGTAGTTAAATCATTTTGTCGACAAATCCATCAATAAGAAAATATTTCCAGAATCTATATAATGTTATTGTGAGTTTCCTCTATTATATACCTCAGTGATGTTTAGCGTGCCTCTGTGTACCATGTCTAAAAATATCCCGATGTCAAATGTCAATTTCAGCGCGTGCTTCTATACGTAAACAGAAATACAGCGATACCATAGAACCTGCGATATGATAGGAAACAAGTATAATACAAATTTATAAATGGAAAACTGTTGGGATTGAATTTTTGGGTACAGATTGTATGTATAGTAAAGTATGATAAAGCAGTAAGGTTAAGTAAGCAGACATCACGAAACAAACAACCACTGGACATGTACCTGAGGCTAAGGTTTAGTCAGTTCTATGTGCCCCATTAAGTGGACTGTCAACAGATAACGATGTAAAAATTCAACATTAAGTTAACGTAATTAACAGTCATAGAATATTGAGTTTCAAAAACATCACTGGATTTGTTGAGAAAATGTGTAACTATGTTTCTTGATACAAAATTAACAGGTGCACAGTAAGTCAAATAATGCTACTTGTTCTGATCCAGAACATATTCCCCTTTCGGATAGCTACATTCTGTTGTACATCCTGCTGTTTTATATAGTCTAACAGAACAGCTCCAAAGGAAGAGTTCCAGAAATTTGTTCCACTTTGTTGTACTTACTCCATGCACTAATGGAGCTATTAAATGTCACTAAAGGACTATATATATTAGTCAAATTTGGCCCCCATAAGCCATTTTTTAGAGAACGTGTTTCAGGTACATTAAACTGTTGTATTGTTTTCCAGAAAAGTTGATAAAAAATATATTTTTGGCCTATTTATTTGATTTATTTGCACTCACTGGCAGTATATGACATCAGAAATGACATTATTTTTATAATTCAATCAAAATCAGTCATATAATTGACATTTTTCTAATCTTTTTTTGAATGGGAAATATAGAGCGACGCTTTGAACAAGAACAAACTTTTTTTCACTTATAAGTACTGGATACATGTATATATATCTTTTGTGCAAATATTTGTTCAAGCAATTGCTCAATGTCTTCTTAAAGAAAATTTGCCTCAAAACAAGCCGTTTTATGCTAAAAAGTGTGAAAATGGCAGGAAAAGGTAAACTTTATGATGTCATATTTTTGAATTGGGGACACTTTAATCAAAATGAAGGTTATGAAAAAATTTCAAATGTATATCTGTACAATGAAAACAAAGAACTACAGTAAAATGACCATGTTCATCTAAGGGGGCCATTTTAAGCTCAAACCATATATAGTCCTTAGTAGTAAATATTAGTTGCTCAGTCAGTACAGCTGGCCATAACATTATAAGTATGCAATATATTAAGGAGAAATCAAGTCATTCCATCAACTTTTAGAATGTCAATTAATTCCTGTTGCCACGAAACAAGGAATTCAAAGTTGATCTGTAGTGAAAATGCTTATACAAATGTGTGCACATATATTTTCACATTGCAACTTGTCTGAAAAGAGAAGGAGAAATCCATCCTGTTCTCAGCTAGCCACTTCCTGTTGCTGTTGCTCCTCTTCAGAGATCTTGTGATTAGCATATTTGCTCTTGTGCTTTCGACTGTCCATGTGCTGAGCAAACTGGTTCTCTCCGTTCACTGTCACGTTACAGATGCTGCAGTAGTAACTCCCACTCGGAGTACGGAAGTTGGAGTAGTCCCGCCCTCTTTTGCGGGACTGCTGGGTCTGAATGGTCACCACATTGTGTTCCTCTCCTGTGAATCCTGCATATCCTGAAATGTTATAAAAATACTGAAATTTTATTTCTTTGATTTCAGGTTTGAATGTCAAGCAAAAGATACTGTTAGAATGTCACGAAATTAATTTCATGTTTAACGTTACCTGAAAATTTAAATTCAACAAAAATTGGAAGAAATTTAAACAACGAAAAATTAAATATAAAATCAAAAAGACTCATCCCCCAATTACCTCCTCGGCCTCTGCCCCTGCCCCTCCCTCGAACTCCCCATCTGCCTCGATTTGTATCTGCTGCTTTCTCCAGAGACCTCAGTTTGCCCTTGTGTTTAGCTCCATTTAAATGGGACTGCAACTGTTCGTTACACGTCACCTGAACACTGCACATCTTGCACTCAAATACAGCACCATCTCTATGGAGGGAAACACAAAAGCAATGAAACTCTACAGCATATCTGATAACTTTATTTATTACCGGTATTTTTTATTTTTGAAAACTTCTACTTGTAAATATACAACAATTATTATTCTCAAGTTTATTGACATATAATTTTAAATCAAAATATAATGTGGTTGGCAAGTGCATATACATATTCCAATTCTATTTTTTTTTTTTTTGCAAAATTTGTAAATGGTGTATGACAATTTGATTTTTCTTTCCTTTTGCATAAAATTGAAAGATTGAGTTATTCCCCTTTTCCAATGGTATAAAATAAATCAATGCAACAGTATCTGCCACAATGCAGCAGTTCATGATTTTGGCAATAAACAAATGCTAAAGGCATCAACAAATTTCATGTTTACCAATATTTTCCCGTTTAAAAAAAAAAAAAAACCCTCAAAACATCTAATAAGAGTTGAATAGTTTTCCTCTTTGGTTTTTATGTATGAATGAACTATACCAACAAGACATTTTCATTGGTTAACAATAATCTGAATTTTTAAAATGATAAAGTTACATCAATAAAGAATCCAAGTGTGAATTACGTATACATTCGTATGGCCATGTAGCAGCCTTTGTCTTACATTTTGACGTGTTGTTTGTCTGTGTCTGATATCTGGACAATGCCTGCTGCCTTCAACTTCTTGGCATGGTTTTTGCCCTCATAGTGTTGAATGGCTTGTTTTGGTGAGTTGAAAGCAACTTGACACAACTTGCAGTACACACGGTCATTTTCGTCCTTCATTTTCTCTATAACACTCTGAAATAAAAATTTGCTCTAGGATGAAAAAAAATGTTGGACAAAAAAAGAAAGAAAGAAAATTATCTCCTACATACTATCAATTGTAATGAAACTTAATATATGCATGTGACCAACTGATATGAATATTGAAATTTATTATTTTTATATTAATATGTAGTGCAATTATTCTAGTGCTCCGCACTTGAAACTTGGGAAAGAAATACTCATGTTTCTCATATGTTTGATTTAGTAATGAAACGGGGGCATGTCATGATTTGAGATGAAAATTTTCAATTTTTTTTTTTCCATTTCATTATCTTCAGTAATTCATGGTATTAATTTCTAATTGGTAAACAAAATTCTAATGGTAAATGTCGAGTTAAAATCAAGATACACAGCTTACAATCTTTTGTTTTGTAAACAAGATTGAACGTATACATTTGTTTTGTATTCGCCATTCAATTATGAAGTTAAATAGTGTGTCACTAAATAGTGTGCCAATACTTTCACCGATTAAGAATTTTCAAATTTCGCAATAATTGTCCAAAAAATTCCTTTAAAAAATTTTTTGGAAAGGTAAAAATTATAAAAGCCCCAGTGGGATAGATTTGTAGGTGATGGTCTGACCCATTGTGCTATGCTGTTAGGTAACAATTTTGAGAAAGAAAAAAATTATAAAATTATACTTGATTTTATTGTTTATTTCAGGAAGAATGCACAATACGGAGGTGTCTCATACCACCTTAAATTATCAAATGCATGTAATTGTGATATGACTGACCAAAAACAAGATTACCACCATTCATCCACCCTAAATATACATGATCTCGACCAAAGATATCTGAAACAAAACAAAAAAAATGATGAAATTACAACTGTACCTCACTCATGGCCTTATTCTCTTCTTCTTCTTCCTTTGGTTTGTCATCGGATGGCTCTGTGGTGGGATTAACCTCTGTGACAAGGTTAACTGTAGTCACAAGGTCGCCCTGAGCCGCTTTCTTTGCCAGAGTGGCCTCCAGCGCTGCAGACTGCCTGTACAGCCGAACTTTCTTGGCGTGGTGTTTCCCGTTGTAGTGAGACTGGGCCTGGGAGGGGTGATTGATCGTCAGATTGCACAGTTTACAGAATAAGGGACTCGTCATTTCTTCCAGTGCCTTCTCCACATCAGGGTCAACTGGAAGATCATCCGTGGACCTCCGCTTCTTGGCTGGTGAAGGCCCCGTTATGGTATCCTTGGATGTGCTGTCTGGCAGAATGGCAGCTGCATCCTCTGATTGTTCCAGTTTTTCTTTTGAAAGTGACTCGGTTATAACAGTGTTGTGTTCCACTTTAGGGAAAACTTCTGTACTCATCTCCGCTTTAATGGCTGGGGGTGAAGATGTTGACTTTACTCCCACCTTGTGTTCCACTTTACAAGTCTTTTTCACGGGTGGCTGCTCATTGGTTTCAGTTTTCACCTCAACTTTATGTTTTTCTGCTTGTTTTATGTCTTTTGTATCAATCCTGTTTGTGGACATAGCTTTGTTATCACTCTGAATGTCTTTTACACCCTCATCCTTATATGTGAAGGATCTTTGGTTACGATCAACTCTGTTGTCATTATGTGTGAGATTTGGCCCTCCTCTTCCCCTCCCCCTATGACTAGATCCACCTCGAAAATGAGGTGGAGGCTGGTTTTGTAGACTACCTCCATCATCCCTGTACCTGCCTCTACCTGACATTCCACCCCTATCCATTCCACCACGCCTTCGGGGCCCTCCACCTCTATCTCCCCTACTCCTCATTCCACCTCTCTCTCTTCCTTGATCCCCTCCTCTAGGATCCCGGTGGCTGTCCGGCCATCCTCTGCTCCAGTGTTCATTCCTATTCCACCCCTTATCTAAATGATGATATGGTCCATAAGCTTCCTCCACATGTGGATACATTTGATCATACGCACTTCCCCTATTATCATTATATCCTCTTCTATCTGGTGGACCATCAAAATTGTTATTCACTAGGGGCATTTGTGGTGGTGGCCCTCTCTTGTAAGTTGAATCTTCGTACTGTTTTCCATACTCAAAACTATCTCCTCTGTAACTTCCACTGTATGCCCCCCTATTTGACCCTTGACCTCCTCTGCCACCTCTACTTGACCCCATCTCATTAAATGTTCTCCTTCCCTGTCCGTCTACTGGCTTTTCCGGCTGGCTTTTGCTGTTGACTTGGGAAGGTAAGCTGTCCCTCCCTCTACCAGCCCCTGCTGCCTGTCCTCTACCCCCTCTCTTCTCCAGACGAGGATCTCTCTGGGGAGGAAGCTTTTGTTGCGGATGTTGATTGTTGTTTGCATTGTTAGCACTCTGTGTCTTTGCATCCTGTTGACCCGTGTAATTAGACTGCCCATACGTATCCCATCCAGCTGATGATCCACCTTGTTCCTGTGAATTTTTCATATAGCCATAGTAACCATCATATCCAGATCCATAATAGCCATTATAGTTGTAGTCTAAATTCTGGTAGGAGTCATAATTAGTCTGACCCCCTCCCCCTGGAGGATACTGGTTCGTAGTCGCGTATCCAGAGTAGCTCTGGTTGGTGCTGTAATAGCCAGTAGTGTCCTTGTACTGAGGATAACTCTGTGCCGCAGGATCTGCTGTAGTAGTAGTAGTAGTAGTGTAGCTGGGTTGCTGTTCTTGGGCAGGGTTTTGTCCTCCAGTCCATTCTAACATAAGAATATATATTTATCAAATGCAGACTAAAGAAATCTCAGGAGCTGACACATACATGTAAAATGTGTCTATAAAGCCATGAGTACTACACCAAAATTATGTATTCATTTTTATCACATGTTTATCTCAATATACGGTGGATATCACTCATGGGATAAATTTTTGATATTACACTTATGCCACGTGACATCATAATTAAACATTACGTAGGTTTAGCCGCTTGATGGACGTATAATGGAAAACTGAAAAATAATACAGTTGAAAAGTATCGAATTGTAAAAGTGAAGCATTTAATGTTCTTTTATTTATTTTTCATGAATTCATAAAGAAATTGTTTGAAAATGAAATGTTTGTTTGTTAAACTTCAAGGAACTTTTTTCCATGCGTAAAGTTGTTGATGTCTCGTATTTAATGTGTTGTGCAGCTCACAATTATAATTTGTACTGAAAAAATTGCGATAAACAAAATATGTGGTAAAACGTGTGATAAAAAGAATCTATCATGCTTTGTGATGGTATATGAATTTTATCAAACTCGTTGGGTGTTTTCTATCCCCTCGCCAAGGCTCGGGGATAGAAAACACACAAATCGTTGGATAAAAATCATATACCATCGCAAATCATGAGAGATCCTATATTAATTTTTTCCTTAGCTGAAGGGATTAATATGTTGTTCTTCCATATCCATTTGTCACTTGGATTACATGCAAACATATACTATAATAATCTGTGACACAAAATTAGTAAAATATATATAATTGAGAGAGAGATAGAGAGGAGAGAGAGACAGGGAGAGAGAGAGAGACAGCGAGAGAGAGAGAGAGAGAGAGAGAGATGTTACAACTTGTCTAAAAATACCTTGATTGCTGTAATTGTAATGAGTGTTTGTAGTGCTCTGCTGGGGTGTTGCTGTCTGCTGGCTTGCAGTGGAATATCCTTGATAAAAAAAATATACCATAATCAGAACACATGTACTATAGTCACAGCATCATGCATCAATGATGAAGGTAATGAATTAATTTCAATGCATTGTGCATACCTTGATATGGATTGTAAGCTGTCTGTTGGTATACATATTGTGAATTGGGATCACTGGCTCCTGTAGTATTACTAGCTGAGTTGGGGGCTGTCTGTTGGTAATAAGAATTGCCTACTGTGGAGTAACCTATAAAATAGAGTACATGTATTCACTACATCACTTGAGCTGTCCAAGATAGACTAAAAACCCAAACATAATGAAAATGATGAACATGATGATATGCCACAATAAAAATGATGACTTTGGTCAATGACCTTAGTTCAGAAGAAAATTCATCATCTCAATCCAAGGTATGTAGTCTACATAGCTCTCTCCTATGAGTGGCTGCTTGAACACATATTGTTCCTTAAAGCTGAATATTCATGCAGAATCTGTTAGATCCTTAAACTGTTTACAAATTCTACACGTAGTGTGCTCTGACCTCATCACCAGTACACTATTTTTTGACCTCCAACTATGTTTTTTTTGCATTGGTCACTACTCTAATAGACTACAAAATATTCTTGTCTTGTGCAACCAAGGCAAGATGGGAGAGGATCATACATATTAGGAGTGGTTTGTGACAATGGAGAAAATGATGTCAACAACTATACTTCATTTAAAAGAATAACAATGATACATATGTCAGTTTCAGACATCATTTTATAAAATTAAAAATTTATTATACGTACTGTTTAGCTTTTCATCTGCTGATGAATTTGACAAATTTTAAAATTTAAAGAATAATCCCCATGCAGGTATTATATAAGCATTGTAAGCTTACTAAGTCATTCAAGCCAACATAATTCATCTTCCCACTTCAAGGGTTTCCGAATCACTCCTCTCCTCACACCCCCTTGGCAGATTTAGCAACAAAAACTGTAGCTAATTTTCATAGGTTCCAAGGTTATAGCTTTGTGGGCAGAGGAGCAGATCAGAAACACAGTAATAGCTTGACTTGGGAAGATGAAATTCTTACTTAGCCTGACAATTAGAGTACTTACTCTGTCCGTAGTGGACTGGCTGCTGCTGATAGCCCTGCTGTGCTAGATTCTTCTCCCCTGTCTTTTTAGGGGGAGGGGGAGGAGGGGGCGGAGGGGACTCTTCTCGTGATGTCATTGTGGTCTGTACAACAAAACCAAGATTTATTCAATTAAATATCAATTGGTATAGCAAGACACCTTCACTATAAAAATAAAATCAATAGCTACTGAATCGAATTTTATATACTGGGATGGGGACTGTGTGTGATGTGATTATCATACACTCGTTAAACATACTTGTTGATATTGTACTTATTTAAATATATACCCTTTTAAGACTAAGTGTCACTTGCTATCACCACAAACCGTAAAAAAGTGCATAATTCATTTTTTTTAAAGAGTTATATGTTAATACTTATTGATGTATCATGTTCCTTAGCAAAACAATGCCGTCAAATGTATCGAACAGAGACAATTCGAACTATAGCACATTGCTGATGTACAGTATAAAATGATTGCCTTCTAGTGACAGTCATCGCATTTCGACAATTCATTAAAATCTAGCAGAAATATTCAAATTGACTGTCATGCTTACATGACTGCGACACCAAACAACATTAGATTATCATCACTGGTCAAAATCATGAAAGGAACATGCTAATCGGCTAATCGACGAAAGAATGTACAAATCAGCAATAAATTTTCACTCAAAAAGAATTTCAAAAAATCCAATTTGAATTCTTTTCCACAACGAAGTATATTTTTTAATTCACAAAAGGATGATTATATGAAAAATATATCTAAAAGAATATTTATTTCTTTTAACAGATGGACTATATTTTTACGGGGAAAATTGTTCTACTTTTGAGGACTTTAGTTTTACAAGCACTTCCGGTGGGATGAACAAATTAAGAAAATTAACATCATCATACACATTTTGCTGTATGTCCCAATGAATTTGTTGAGAAACGCTTGATTAAAGGTAGGTTCGTGTTTATTTTTTATACCTCTTTAGGTATGGATATAGGAACACTCAATAGGGAATATTTTCATGGCTTTTGTTCTTAATTGTTACATTGTTTACAAATCAGTTTTTATGATGGTTCATGGACAATACAATGTAATGTGACCAGACCACATGGTATACAAATGAGACTAGTGTTCTCTGAAAGGTATATTAATTAAGTTCATATAAGCGGAAGTATTTTGTTATCTTTGTAAATTTATGTTTACCTGTTTACTGGTGCCTCTTTGTCAGCTGATCACTCTATACAACTACATAAAAACCTCTGAGTGAATTTTATGAAGATTTAAGGGTATCCAGTCAACATATACATTCCAAACTGGCAAACTCCTGCTCAACTCAGCTTGTTCCAAAAAATTCAGTTCACACCAGAAACATTGAAGTCATTTTTTTTCCTTAATCATTAAGTTGTCTCGGGTCAGTTGTACCCTACATAGTATAATGATTTTAAAAAAATAAGTATTAAGGATACTCCATTTTTTATTTTAATATTTTCATCTTTTCATTATTGCACTTTAAAGAATAATGACCCAGATGTAGGTCAGTAACATAAGGTTAATATATTTAAAACAAATATTGTCATTTATTACCATTAAAACTTTATCTAAATATGAATTATTTTAGTTTTTTTGTTTGTGGGCTTATTTTTATTTCTACTGTTTTATATATTTTTCAAATAAATTTACCGCATTGTTATAAGGTTCGGTTTATGTTTCAATGAATCAATACACCAGTGAACTGATTGTAAATCAATTAATTTAAATTTATTAGCATTATATAGTCATTAAATAGAAACAATTAACATGATTAAACAGTATTGCGTGTAAAAAGATAAAACAAAAAAATAAGGGAGAAATAACATATAAGCAGAAACAGCACACAGACCCACACACCAAAGGGGTGATATACTATATGTCTCATATTTCTATTTCCCTCACTTTTTGTAGATAAATAGTATACACATACCTATCACGAAAGAACTGTTGAAATTGATATAGAGATAAAAGTTCAAGATTTCCTCTACACGACAATTGACCCCTCGTTTCACCAGAAGAAATTTTTAGAAACCATTTTAGCTTGTTTTTGTCACTAAATCAATAAAAAACTTACCTGGTAAATCATAATGTAATATACTATGTACATTTTATGGTAAAATCTCCTTTTCAGCCCTCATTGGTAATTAAGGTTGATTAGGACAAAAATATTTGGGTTTTTTAGTTGATAAATGATAACGGAAGCATGCTCTTATTGATGTTTTCAATAAAATCTTTTTCAGAATTGAAACATTTGGAATGAAACCTTATAAACATAGATTGAGTAATGAGTACCACAGATACACATGATTAAATATAGTAGAAAGTAAAGTAAGTAAGTAAAGTAAGTAAATACCAGTAATTTATTATAATGATGTGTTATCATAACAAATTACATATACAGTCAAACTTCGTTATCTCGAACTAAATGGGACTGTTTAAAAACTTCAACATATCCATTGTATTCGAGATATCGAGGGTAATATACTTAAAATATAAGTGGTTGGGACTTACAATCACTTCAACATATCCTTTGTAATCGAGATATCAGTGTTCGAGATATCAAAGTTCAATTGTATTTAAAACAGAATAAATATTGAAGCACCCGGCCCATTGGGCCTATAATTGTCACTGTAAATACAATTATAACATAGAAACACATATTATGTATAGCATTTTTTATATAGTAAAGATAGTAAAGATTGTTTGTACAAGTACAAGTATGCTTCAAGTAAATATTTAGAGTTTTGTCTAGGAAAATTTGACAATAGGAAAATGATACAGTCTAAATTAGACATTACTAATGTTGGGTTGTATCCGATATTATCGAATAATTCTGTTCTAAAATAAGTATACTTAGTACAATTCAGTAAAAATTGACAGTAGTATTTGTACGCATTTCTTGATAATGTGTGGCCTTGTATAAAAATAAGTTATCATCTGTCATACATTATCAGTGTTCTTCTAGTAATGTAAACAACCATGCTATAAGTTACTTGCTGCAAGATTTGGTAAGAATTTGATACAGTATGATATATATGCATGTAACCAACACACGTATATGAACAGATACTGTTACTTAGTGGGATAGGCTGATTTAGCCAACAGCTGTTGCTGATCATATATGTCAATAACATTTTCTACTCTCCAGTGATAAACAAAAATGACACCTTATTAAAATACTGCAATATGTTTTGTATTAAGATGCAAATTTTTTGAGTGGATCAGGTTTAATATGTTTAAAAATTGTCAATGTGTTGTCAAAAAATCATAAAAATGCTCTTATAATATAAATTATAAGGTAGGTTTTATCATGATTAAAAAATTGTATTTTGTTATGAATATTAGGTAAATACATGTATGTGTGTGTGTGTGTGTGTTTTATTACTGATCAAGTTAAGATTCTCCAACCCTCAACCTAAAAGTAATTTTTTCATCATAATAATATTCTTTGTCCTTAAACTTTATAAATGAAATGAAACAAAAAGAAATTTATTGATGGTATCCAATTGCATTTTACAAAGTTATTGCAAATTTGCTAACAATGGATATAATAGAATCAATGTAAAAGTGGAGATAATTTTTTTTAAAAAATGTTGTACCGGTGCATTGGTGGTTCGAACCCATTTA
Organism: Magallana nippona; assembly: GCA_033439105.1. Classification (NCBI taxonomy): domain Eukaryota; kingdom Metazoa; phylum Mollusca; class Bivalvia; order Ostreida; family Ostreidae; genus Magallana; species Magallana nippona. Next base: position 37,242,448 of record CM065922.1, read on the forward strand.
CCTATGTGTAGAAGATCTCGGTGGAACCACTAAGCCAAGCATTTCGTTGAGTAACTGAACATAATAACTAATACTAACACTAGAAGACTAATTCAATTTTTCTATATAAATGGCAGATTTATGGTATGAATAAAAAAAAAAATTTCGGATAAAATAGTTATGAACATGGCTGCATGAGGATCGGATATCTTTAATATTTCCTTATTCCAAAGCTACTCAGATTTTTCTGTAGTTCTTCATATTTTTCATAAAAACGTTACTCAGTAAAACCAGTTTTGTACAAATACAGATATAGCAAAATCTCAGATATAGCAAAATTTGTTTTGAGTCCCCAGTAAAATTCTTATCAAATCTTTGCAAAATTTTAGTTATATGACGAATTCGGATATAACGAAATACGTATATAAGGAATTGATATTTTGCATCGTGTAGAGGTGAATAATGACGAAATTTAACATTTTCCTTTCAGTTTAAAAAGTTTGCACTACCATTTAGCATAATGGTTGAATAAATATAATTTCACATAAATTCTTCAATTCACAATCTGATTTTTAAAGGTATCAAAAGAATGTACTTTCATTCTTAGCCTCAATTAGCAAAAATTTGTTATCTGGTAAAAGAAAACATGTACATAGTGACGTATATAAGGAATTGATTTTTTGCATCCTGTAGAGGTGAATATAATGACGAAATTTAACACTTTCCTTTCAGTTTAAAAAGTTTGCACTACCACTTAGCATAATAGTTGAATGAATATAATTTCACATAAATTCTTCAATTCACAATCTGATTTTTAAAGGTATCAAAAGAATGTACTTTCATTTTTTCATTCTTAGCCTCAATTAGCAAAAATTTGTTATCTGGTAAAAGAAAACATGTACATAGTGAATCCACTATAGTTATTATTACGAATTTGTTATACGGATATAACGAATTATAGATATGATGAATCTATCAATGGTCCCTAGGACTTCGCTATAACTAAGTTTTACTGTACGTTTAAAGAAATCCAGAATAATGGTTTTAATGTGGCACGAATATCAAATTAAAAAATGGAATTTCATTCATTATGCAGTGCATTATTTCAGCCAGAAATTTACTTCCTTGAAGCAATGTTTATATTGATCAGACTCAAATTAGGAATTGAATATTTTTCCCAAGGTAATTTGATACTGGAAATATCTTCATTATGCTTGACATTTCCTCACTGTTGACAAGCTATTAGTATCAATAAATCATAAGTTTAATGTATTTTTTTTTTAACTTTGCTGCAGTACCGAACTACCGGTAATTGGTTTTTGCAGAAAAAGCAAGATCCAAAGTGCAGAGAGTCATTTTTAACCATTTTTCCTTACAAATATGTGATTTTTTTTTTCATATTAAATGACGGATGTTTACAATTCAAATATCTATTTTAGTATTTTTACTCATTTGATAAAATTTTAATTATGATGTACTTGTTGTTGTTGCGTCTGGAATGAAATGGTGTTTTTTAAAAATGTTTTGACATGCATTATGCAAATTCTTTAGTGCCCTGTTGAGAGATGATTGATAGCTAACTAGATCACAGGTGGTGTTTTTACATAACCTTTAGAAATGAGAGAGAGAGAGAGAGAGAGAGAGAGAGAGAGAGAGAGAGAGAGAGAGAGAGAGACAGAGAGAGAGAGAGTATTTAGTTGTTTAAAAATTAATTTAAGTGTTAATTTTTGGATGTAAGAAGTATTGCAATGAATATTATTTTCAAAAATGGGATCTAAATAATGTAATAGACTACATATGCAATTTTTTTACAATCTTACACATACGGTTATGTATGTTTTTAAAAATCTTCAATATACATGATATAGCAGGAAAGTGTGATTAAACCAGATGTATCATAGATTGTTTACTAGTTGAAAATGTTATTGTAGTTATTTGATACATAAGGAAAAAAGTACTGAATATGACCTTTAATGTAATGAAATGTTCAGGTAAGGATGGGGTCTCAATATATATAACAGAGCAATTTTTAAATTAACATTTAAAAAGAAAAAAAAAATGCTTTCATAATGCACTTAAATAAATGGTAATTTTATATGGCAGTATAGTAAGAATGGCTAAATTTGTAATTGTGAAAGTTATATAAACTTTGAAATTTTTTTATGCTTAAAATAGCCAATATGTACTCTCATTAAAACAAACCATCATGGTGGTTACCGGTATTTTTATCATAGATTAAAAACCTAATTAAATGTGAGGAATTAATATCCGCATGAAATCGTGAGATGCACATCTTGTATATTTTAAAATCTCCCTTTTATTTTTTGGACAGATTGTAAACTAAATAAAACTATGATAAGAATTTGGTGTTCTCGATTTATATTCTCTAGATTGGATTCAAAACATGGAATTATAGGCATACGCAGAAAATAAGGAATCTACAGTATGTAAAGTTAAAGAAAGGGCACAATAAACCCAAGCTCAAGGTCATATTTTTTTTGCTAAAATATAAGGTTTATTTTTGTCAGTTGTTCTTGTACATTTTAAGTGGCCGATGAGCCAAGATTAACTGCTAGCTGCCCTGGTAAGCAAAACAGTTCAGGGACAGTTTCTTTGGTTATATTTTTCCTTTTTGCGTTGTTGATTCTTAATCTGATGTGGTTTGGGGGAAAAACAACAAGCCAGATTACCATACTGTGACAATTGGAATATTGATGTTGTGCTGTGCAGTGCCACATCAGTTTAATTGATTCACAGTTTGACAGCTCTAATGAATTGATTGCCAGTGCAAAAAAATATCCCCCAAACATGTTTTGTTATCACGGAGGCAGCACTGGAGTTATGATTGTGTGAATGCAATTTACATGATAATCAATTTTCATAGATACCTGCAATAAAGCACACATTAAATTCATGATTTATTTTTCTGGAGAATTTGTTTTTCTTTTTAAAAAAAAAAAGTCCTATGTCATTGTTGACATTCATAAGAGTACACCCTGAGCAGACCCTATAGTAATCTCAAGATAACAGGAATAAAGCAATGAAATTTTGGGAGGAGAATTAAGTTATCGCAACAAAGATTACAGGGGGAAAATAAGCTGTTTTTAACTTATTTTCAAGCTGAGAATATTTGTGACTGAATTAAAAGAGATTGATTATTGACTGGGTGAATTAATACATCTAGTACATGTTTGTCAAGCAATTAAAAAAAAAGTTTTGATAGAATAAGGATGTTTTCGATCAAGAAAATGAGAGAACTGAGGTCTCAATATTCCTGATGTTGTGAACGGGTAGTTAAACATGTTTCTGACCAAACAAATTTTTCATCGAATTGGTGATGCAATTTTCAGAAACCACAGGGGGCTTAAGCCCAGTGAAGGGATGGTCGATTTCAATAGAGCGCAAAACAATGTTGTTTACGAACCATGTTTTCCACAAATACTTTGGAGATAGCATGTCTGAATTTGTAAACAAGACGCCAAGTAGTAAAGTGAGAGACAACAATAGGTGATATCAGATCTTTGTTAGCCAAGGCAACGATAAAGTCCTTGTTGTAACATTTATGAAGTAAGTCTTGTCTCTTTCTATTTAGATATATCTGATATTAATGATGCATGTTGTTTTCCATCCTTACCTGTATTTGAATCGTGAATTTTAAATACCAATACTTTTTATTCGCCTCAATTTCCTGGAATTATTAATAATGATAAAAAAATTTTTTTAATGATTTTCGACCAAAAAAATATTGAGAGGGTCATTGTTGTTGTTAATTTTCTAAAATACTGTTGCAACAAAAGGACCCTCATTAGAATAGGAAAAAAGGGTTTTTTTTGTTTTTTTTTTTAATTTTGAAGATAAAGCTTTTGTCAATGAACAGGTATTGAATTGACATCCAAAGATCAATGCTTGAACATGTTTGTGTGAAATTCATCTCACTTCCTGATGTGTGTTTTGATTGACGCATTTGTTTTTGTCGTTGTTGGAAAAAAAAAGTCTCTCCGTGTGTCATCTTAACAAATTACTGTGCCTCGTAAGATTCAAATCAATTAGTATGCATAACAATCTGGTGAAAACACCTAATGAACCCAGCTAGAGACAAACCCGCAAAGCGGCTCGAAGTCATGATACATAATGTATGCATTGGTTATTTTTGTTTGTTTGGTATATATAAAGTTTTTTCTTACTTCCTACCGGTGCTATTATACCTCACACCTACTGGGGCAAACACAAGACAGTTTGTGTTTCAGGACATTTAATATTAATACAGAGCACCAGAATCTCATTGTGTTTTGTGTGTTGATCAAAACAGTAGGTTATTTTTTTTTTTTGGTCTCTGATTGTTATTAAATATGGCCATTTCTGTGGAGAGACTGGCATAACTAGGTGTGTAAAAGTCACATAGTACTAACTTTTTGGATTAGTGGTCAACTTTAGGTATGTATTTTAAATGTGAATTGTTTGTACGGTAGTTTTTAAGCCCCAATCAAAATGTTGTAAGTGTTAATCTTTTACTAACCAGCACATTTTGTATTCTATTGGCTACAAAAAATCTTTTGAAAAGATTAAGATGATTTTATTGTTCAAAAGATCAAGGTGTGCTGGGTTAAAAAAACTGAAATATCCAGTCCAATTTCTCATTTGAATGATATTTAAATTGAGTCGGGATGTTTTTGAACATAGTAATGAAATACTCCTTAGTTGGTCTATGGGGAAATAGAAATGTACACATACCTGAATACATCATGCATGACACAATATGCAATCAAATTCACAAAGGTAAGGGATATGAAGTTAAGGGTATATGCATTTGGTAAAAGGATTCATCTGAAATTGTTTTTTTTAGAGGTTGGCAGTAGAGAAAGATATACCTTGTGATTAATTTAGTGGTATATTTCTCTGTGCTTTACAAAATACATGTACCAATATTCATATTACAAGTTTATTTATTTTACTAATCCTTTGTTTTTTTGTGTTTTTAAAAAAAAATAATTAAATTTTCCTATTAATTTTCTTGCTACTTTCATTTTGATGGATCATTAGGGAGGTAATACATGTGATATGTTTCATGTTTATTCCCTTTTTATCACAATGTGATGTTTATTTGTAAAGCTTTGAGGTTTTAAAATACCGTATGTAGTTTTGGGATAACCAGAATTTGGTTTATAAATGAACATAAACATACTTGCTCATTTTAATAGCATTCCTCTGTAAAATTACGGAGTCCACGCTTATTTAAACTTTACATGTCAAAATCCTGTAGTATACAGTTCACATTCTACAACCTGTTACATTCTGCTGGTGGTATGCACATAAAAAACAAATAAAAAAGTGGACTGTGGTATTGGAACTATATTCTCTACAACTACCACACATTGAAGCTTGCCAATTAATATTAATAACTCAATGAAGATGTTTTGACAATTGACAAATAGAAGTTTTATATTACAAAATGGATTGGTGATGGTTTGGTTTTTAGGTGGGGGGGGGGGGGGGTGGGGGGGGGGGGGGGGTATTACATTATTTAAGAGTTTTCGTCACTGGCAATATATGTATATGATATCTTAATCATTTTTTCCTCCTCAGAATAATGCCGCCCAGTTCGGGGGAGCTATGGGGCCACCACCTAATGCCCTCCCAGGTGATGGTGGACTGTCTCATGCCCAATGGTATATTAATACAGGTAGATTCATCTCTTATATTCTCAATCATCCAGGTATAAAAATCTCCAACTTACTTATTATGTACAGGATCTAAACTGCTATTTTTTCAACGAGAATTTGCATTGCATGATTAAGCGTCTTTGTTATGCTTATTGTTATATGGAGGTTTAATATTAAAGTTTTTGTACTTGGAAAATTACTAGGAGTCCTTCTTGGAAAATAAGGAGTGTTAACTTTATGATAACATTTAATACCTTAACTTATTTAGAAATCGAAATTTAAAGCAAAACATTTCAAACTAATTTTTTTTTTTTTACGACTTTATCCAAACACATCAATAGTTCAATACCAAATATATGCTAATGTAGTAAAAGTTCATCCAAAACTTTGTACATAAAAATGGATGTTGTCAAAGTAGTAACAAATAAAAAAAAATTCTTTTAAGTTAATGGTGAATCGAGATGAGACCCTGGAGCGGATTAAAGCCCAGCTATGGGCCGAGGCCAGAAATTACCCACTGTGTCATAAGCTCGGGGAGCAGGGGTCCTACATCTTTGTGAGTATCACTCAGGACGCCGAAAGTGAGGAGTTCTATGACGAGACAAGAAGGCTGTGTGATCTCAGACTATTCATGCCCGTTCTCAAAGTGGTCGAGCCCATTGGGAATAGAGAAGAAAAAATCATTAACTATGAAATAGGTACTCCATTTTTTCTTAAGATGTTTTATGTATGTGCTTGAATTGGCTGTATTGTGTGAAATTTTTTTACCTATAGTCTTTATAGGTGTGAATTTGCATCAGTTTTTTTTTAAGGAGTAAATTTTCCACGATCTCTGCTCTTTGCTAATCTCTTTCTCAGTGTGTAAAATGTCTGATGTGGGAATTCTTTGCCCATCAAAATGTTTCTTAGGATTTTGTATGCAAATATTTTAGGATCTTAATTCTTTGGAAATGAAGAGAAAATAAATTGATTTTGACCATTTGCAGGTATGACTATTGGAATTCCGACCAGTGATTTTGATGATATGAAGGATTTGGAGGTGATGACATTTCGAAGGACAGCTCTTGACATGTGTCGCGATGCCCTGGAACAGCGGCAGATAACCAGTAAACAGAGTGCCGCGCTGTACGCCTATCCTCCCGACCTCGAATCCCATGTAGACCTACCTCCCCATTTAAAGAAAAAACTTGAAAAAAATGGTTCGTGTCTTAGTACTTGTAACTGTAAGCATGCATGGAGGTCCAATTATCATCATATTCTTAATCACAACTTAATATGACAGGAAATTGTTAATAGGAAGTATATTACTTACTGTCTGAATTGAAATGAATACCTGCAGGAAAAAAATATATTGTTCTTATTTTTTTCCCCCTATATGAATACAAATATAGGTTTGATGAAAGAAAAGAAAAACAATGATAACTTAGAATAAGCGACAGTGAGAAAGTTTGTAAAATAACATTGCATGATAAGATAATACATGTACTAGATAAACAATGATATTGTCAGTGGTATTGTAGTAAACAAGTTCTGTATTTGACATTTCCAGAGGGAAACGTGGTATGTTGTGTATGGATCGTCTCTGACGACGGAAACAGGAACAAGTTCAGCGTCAGAGTGGAACACATGGCTCGGCCTATCGACGTCATATCAGAGGTCATCAGACGCAGGGGGCGTCTGATGGACATCACAAAACAGCAGGTGGAAGGCCTGATAGAAAGCTACCGAAGCACCTACGCTCTCAAAGTGTGTGGCTGTGATGAATTTCTGCTGGCAGAGAAACCAATTAGTCAGTATAGGGTAGGTATTGGCTTAGATGGAGTTTTCTGAAATATCAAAATAATGATATATGAATACAACATCGATCAATAAGAGTCATCAAAACGTATATGTGGTGTATTAATTCTTAATCTTTTTAGTATGCTGAAGACTTAGTACTTATGATTGGTACACTGTTAATCGTAAGAAGGTTTCATGTAGCAATTATCAAGTTCCTTCTTGGCACACCTTACCTAATCAATGTTTTATTTGGTTTTTTCTGGATTTGAAATATTGACCATAGTCTTGGTTTGCTCTTTGACCATGTTCTTTTGTTTCTGTTTGCAGTATGTCAGGGAATGTATAGCCTTAGAGAAAATCCCACAATTCATGCTTCTGACCAAAGAAAGTATTTATGCAACGCTACCAGAGTGTTACTTCCAAATGCCATCATATGCACAAAGAGGTATAACCAGCAAGTTCCAGTCCTCAATATACATTTACATACCCTGAAGACTGGAGATTATAGTTTCAGACTGTCTCTTTTGCTAATTTGACCTTATGAGCTTAGGGCCCAAGAGAGCTATTCTTAAAAAAAAAAAAAACACCAAACCCCCAGCCCCTCTCCCCCAAGATTAATGTAAGAAAATATAAGTGTAAAACTAACTAAGGAATTGTCACTCAGATGAGCAAAGTGTAACATTGAGTTCTTATTTTCATAGATTGATATCTTTGTGTGTGATTTGTAGGTCACCAGTTATTGCTAGATATCAACAACCAGCCAACCATCTCTCTCTGGGAAATTAACGCTGCCATTAGGATCAAAATAAACTGTGCAACCTACGTCAATGTCAAAGAGGCAGGAAAGGTAGGGTGATATCAATTTCTTTAAAACACACATCAATAATATTTTGTTGTAGGGGAGTGGTTGTGACAAGGCAGTTTAAACTGTTTTTCATGTACATGTATTTGATATTAGTAGACGTACTAAGAAATGATCTCCTTTGCAGATTTATGTGAAAGCGGGTATCTATCACGGAACAGAGGCTCTGTGTGAGGCGCAGGTCACCAAAGAAGTGGAGTCCAACAACCCGCGCTGGAACGAGTGGCTGGAGTTCCTCAACATGATGGACATCCCACGCAGTGCCAGGCTCTGTCTGTCCATCTGCTCCGTCAACCGCAGGCGCAACAGGAAGGTCAGAGTTCTCTCCCTTATCGCTATGTACAGCTGTATATACTATGAATAACAAAAACAATTTTTTTTTTCTTTTGGACATACAAAGTATTTGACATACTTATACTACTGTACAGGTTTCAATTAGTACTTGTTTGAATTATTTTTGTGAATGTCTTTACTAAACTTTTTGTGTATGTTATGTAAAGTAAATTGTTATTTTTTTTATAGGTGACCTTTGCACTAGCTTGGGGAAATCTACAATTGTTTGATTTCAATGATAGACTTCTAAATGAAAAAGTCAGCCTGAATCTTTGGCCCATGCCACAAGGAATGGACGAACTTCTAAATCCAATTGGAATTCCAGGTAAGTGGGAGAATTTTATGAGAAAGAAAGAGTAAAGAGAGGAGTGGGGAAGAAAGAGAGAAAAGATAGTCCACCCTCTTGACTGGTAGTTTGTGAATGAGAATTAATTACTGTAAAACTTGTTTAGAACAAACACTGATATAGTGAAATCTTGGATATAGCGTAGTTTTGTGGAGTCTCCAGCAAAATTCTTGACAAATCCTTGAAAATTTAACAGTAATAACGAATTCGGATATAGCAAATTTACAGATATAACAAATTGATTTTGAGTCCTGTGGAGGTGAAAATTTATGGAATTCCTTCATAGTTTCAAAAGTTAGCAATACCAGTTGACATAAAGTTTGAATGAATTCATTTCCACATACATTCTTCAATTTACAATCTGATTATTTAAGGTTTCAAAAGAATGTATTTTTATTTTTGTCTCAATGAGCATAATTTGAAGTCATTTGTATGAAAAAAAAAATGAATATAGCGAATTTGCTTCCCTGGATACGTAACTTGAACAAGACTAGGTTCATTTACATATGTAGAAGTTTCCTGATAAGAGTTTGTTTGTTTTAGGATCCAACCCTGATGAAAAGGAGACTGCCTGCCTGGAGATAGAATTCGATAGGTTTGCTTTCCCAGTGGTGCACCCCCAGGAATACGAGTATGAAGAGCTGGCTCATCATTTGACAACTAAAGAAAGAAGATCACATCTACTGGTAAGTTTTATTTTTTAATTCTCAGCAAACAAGTGAATTGAATTGAACATATTTTATTGACTGAAGATGTCCAAAGGATTGGCCACAAGTTTTATTAACTTAGATTGTCCTCTCCTTATTACATACATCACATATTACACTGCTATGCAAGTAAGCAAGGATTATTAAGAGGATTTGATAGTCTGTTTTATACAGGTATGTAAGGGAGATTGACAAGTGACTCATGTTGTTATTCTTTAAAAAATAGGAGACACCAACCATGCGACAGAAGGATGAGGAGACTATACGGGAAGTGGTACAGAGAGATCCATTGGCTGAAATCTCATATCAGGAAAAAGAGACATTGTGGAAACAAAGGTATATAACTCATTGAAGACTAATTCAAAATTACAGGAGTTTCTATTTGACTTTATTGCATTTCAGTTGTTTGCTGTTTCATTGCATAATGATAATCATTTTTCGTTACTTTCCATTTCAGGGAGTTCTGTATGTCTCTTCCACAATCTTTGCCAAAACTTCTACAAGCCATGCGATGGAATGACAGAGAAAATGTAGCTCAAGTAAGTGCCTTTTTGAATAGAATACCATACATAGACTGGGGTATCTTATAAGACTTGATTACACTGGTTGTGGTTATCAAATGATTGAGTGCCTTTGTGTGCTTTTAATAAACAAGCAGATATGAAATGAGGAAATAATGATGAGATGGATGCATTTTGATTTTCTTTTGTTAAAAAAGAAATATTTATGTACATGTAAGAAATATTTGAAATTATAATTGATATCCTAGTTTAGGGTACTAGTGCAAAAAACCAAGGAACTACTGCTTGACAAACAGCACAGTACACTGAACTTGTAATTGTAATGTGAATTTTAAATGTGATTGTAGATGTACATGTTACTGAAGAAGTGGCCGGTTTTGGAGCCAGAGGTGGTCCTAGAGCTACTGGATTGTTCATTTCCTGACCCTCATGTTCGGAGCTTTGCGGTCCGATGTCTAGAGCAAAAATTGACTGATGAAAAACTACAACGATATCTATTACAACTTGTTCAAGTATGTCTCTCACCCCCCCCCCCCATCCCCCCCCCCCCCCCCCCAAAAAAAAATGACACAAATTTTCAAAGAAACATTTTGATAAATACCCTGATGGAATATGATAGATATCATCCATGTAGTTTTTAATTTGAGGTAAACATTTACAGTGTACAGTACTTTTTCTGCAATTTATCTGTTGATATCTATTTTTAGCTTAAAATCTTGCTGTCCATTTGTGTATTAAGATAATGTTTTATGTGTACACATATTTTGCACGGACACTCAAAATAGTTTGAGTTCTTTATTTGATGACTTTCTGCTTCTATTTCAGGCATTAAAATTTGAGCCTTATTTAGACAATACAATAACTAAATTTTTGCTGAAGAAAGCACTTATGAATCAGAAAATTGGACAGTCTTTCTTTTGGCATCTCAAGTGAGTATGATTCACTGTACCTTTCATATAAATTATTATGATGTACTAAAACGTCAGATTTGATTTTGAAATATTTGGATAAATTAATAAAATTACTTCCTTTGAAATCTGAAAATTTTGACCTGTTTACATATATTGGCTCCAGTCAGCTTCAATAACTCCACTGTATCTTTGTTTAACCTCTCTTAGATCTGAAATGCATCAGCCGGCTATAAGGACACGGTTTGGGCTGGTGTTGGAGGCTTTTTGTAGAGGACTAGGGCCTTACCTAAAAGTCCTGACTAGGCAGGTGGAAGCTCTGGATAAACTAACCAAACTGACAGACGCTCTGAAAATGGATGTCAGAAATGTAAGGAATGGAGCCTGCTTGTCTTAGATACTTAAAGATAGGACTTAATTGATACATCATAGAATTTTGAAAGCACACAGAAATACCAATATTTATTGAATTTTATATGTAATTATGCGATTTATTTGTTCACACAGGATCACATAGAACAAATGAAGCACCTTCATCTACAGCTTCAGCAGCCAGACTACCACGAGGCACTCCGCAACTTCCTGTCTCCCCTCAACAACAGCAACAGACTCGGAGACTTGAGGTGAGTGGCTACTCGGATATCACGTGCATGTATATTTGATATCAGGATTTGTACAAATTATAGTTGGAAATGATTCTTCTTTATTATAAACAGTGCTGCTGATTGCAAGGTAATGAAGTCAGCTAAACGACCCCTGAAGCTGGTGTGGCAGAATGCTGATCCAATGGCAGACATCTACTTCCTGTCTTTCAAATTCTTTTTCAAAAATGGAGACGGTAAGATTTTTTAATTCATGGACATAAACAAGTGTACATGTATGATCAATGTTTCAGAACTTGTTACATCCATAAAATCAGTCTTCTGCTATTGTACATAGTAGATTAGTTTAAAAAATGTACATGAAAATGTAACATCAGTGAGAAAATTTGACATACTGTCTGTCTTATAGATCTACGTCAGGATATGCTGACTCTGCAACTTTTGAGGGTCATGGACTCCCTCTGGAAAGAGGAAGGGCTGGATTTAAGGTATGTTTAAACTCTGACAGACTGTATCTAAGATATTCAATGGCTGTACAAAAATGTTTTGAAAAATTTCCTACTCTCTTTTGCCAAAATATAGTTTTCCTCCACCATCAAAGTTGGAATATCCCATGTGCATAATATTTAGTACATGTATTACATGTTTATAATATGTTTTGATGATATACAAATAGTGGAAAGGTAGGCACATTAATTTACTCATGGTACTTGTACTTTAATTCAAAACTCAATGTCTTTAATAATTACAGGTTGATTCCGTATGGATGTTTATCGACAGGAAAAGAGTTGGGACTTATAGAATGTGTACGTGATGCTCTTACTATAATGGACATTCAGAGAAAAACTATATCGGGTGCTATTCAGATTAATTCTAGTAATCTTCATCGGTGGATCAAGGAGAACAATAAAGAAAAGTAAGACACAAAGAATTCACTGTGAAAGTCTGTACAGAAGTCAGTACCTCAGAGTGAAAGAACAGGTGCATGTACATGTATGTACATAGCTGGCTTTATGTAAAAAAAATGTTCTTTTGTTTGCAGGTATGAGCAAGCCATTGAAACATTTACCCGGTCCTGTGCTGGCTACTGTGTAGCCACATTTATCCTAGGAATAGGAGACAGACATTCAGAGAATATCATGTGCACAAGGGATGGCCAGGTATTGCACTTTCCTACTGTATGTCAACATTTACATGTAAACGAAGTATTCGATTATCTGCACTAATTCTTTCAGTCAGTGCTCAAAGATTCGAACAATATTGTAACCCCCTGTTTAACATATACCACATTGTGATTTGAAAGCAAACTATTTTCCATTACACACTGTGATATTGTTCTTTATTCCTTGTAAAACACTACAGGAAGTTATTAATAATAATTTTTTTTGTTCAGGTATTTCATATAGACTTTGGTCATTTCCTGAACCACAAGAAGAAGAAGTTTGGAATCAACAGAGAGAGAGTCCCGTTCGTCCTGACGGAGGACTTTGTGCGGGTCATTGTACGAGGTTCTGACAAAACGTCGAAACACGAACTCTTCCGAGAGTGAGTCTCTCCTATTTCATTTAATCTTCATTTCTTCTAGCGTATTTCAATTATGACATATTATAGCATACTTTATATCTTTTCTTTCAACAATTTAGATTTGGAATGTAGATTTTTTAAATTTTCCATATGTGCCAAGTTATTATCACATATTACTTTATAATGATTTACATTTTGAATGTGGATTTTTTATTATCTTCCGAATCTTAAGTGGAGAAGGGAGGTAAACAAATATGATACATAAATTGATTTTCAAAATTCTAACATCCATTTTTTTTTCTAACCTTTCAAGGTTCAACAGACTGTGTTTAGAGGCTTATCTAGTTCTTCGCAAACACGCTCATCTGCTCATAAACTTGTTAACCATGATGCTGTCATGTGGAATCCCAGAGTTACAGTCCCTGGACGACATCAGTTATGTGCGGAAGACGCTAGCGGTGGAAGAGACAGAGGAAGAGGCCGCCAAATATTTCAATTCCCAGTTACAGTCCGCCCATGATGGTCAGTGGTCCACAAAGGTGGACTGGGTGTTCCACTTTGTGAAGAATCTCAGCAAGTGAGAAAGGACGCTTGTGGCATATATATGTACGATAACTGTAAAAGGACAGTGAGTGTAAAATGACGCGTGTATGGCATATACATGTCAGTGTCGTAAGGACAGTGGAGACATCAGTGATACCTACTCTCCATTGGTGATAATTTGTGTTCAATTCATTTCTATTTAAAACATTTTGCTCTTGGAGAAAAGGATCAGCCAGCAAATTCCTAATTACGTGTCTTTCATATCACTGGGATAGTCATTGTAATGCAAGAACTTGCAGGGAAATGCTATCCATTGTGATTATTTATAAAGATTTTTTTTCCCTCTTAGTACTGAGAATTTAGTGCATAATGGAAGCATGTTAACCCTATCTCCCCCCTCCCCCCCCCCCCCCCCCCCCCCCCATTTTGTAATTACACTCTATTACGTACATGTTTCATACAATTACAACATTTGAAATTTGAGATTCATTTCTACAAATGTGACAGATTTTATAATGGGTGCCGTATTATTTCAATCTCTTTTTTAAGTTTAATTGATGACATTAAAGGATTTTTTTTCTTAGGTTTGATTCAATGTTCCAATACACTACGAATAAAAGTATTTTCTTATTACTGGTCTTCATTTTAGTGACCAGTAGAAATACCCTCATATTTACATTCTGTCCCAAATAATTGTAGTATTTTAAAGGTCAAGGTTATAAACCTTTATGCCAAGGTCAAAGGTCATACTATTGGTACAATATGAGAACTTAACCAGTGTAGGGACTGCAGTGTCCTGCCACAATTGTTTTGAAATTAATTATTTTTAAGTTTACATATACATTATGAAAAAATCACGATTTTAATGTACATGTACCTGGTATGATAAAAATGTAAGCAGAAATATAAAAATGTGTAATTATAAGGTAAATGGTTTACATCTCCCTGTGTTTAATTGTTTAATGTCTACTGGATAGAGTCCCAAGGTTGTTTTATTTTGTGATATTTTACATACAAGTTGTTAAAAAGCTTTAGAATTTTATTCCATGGAAAGGAAGCATAATTGGCATTCAATATCATACTTGTAAACTAGTGCTTTTTAAAGGTCTGAATGGAGTTTGACTTTCAATGTTTGCTCAGAGAGTGACATTTTATAGATTTCATGAATAGCTCTGATTTCATATACTGGTATTTTAATTCAACCTGGATCATGAGAGTTGCTATTAGTCAAACATTTTCAAAAAAGCTCTTAAAAGATACATGTATTTGAACAATTATTGTATACATGTATTAGAAATTTGTGCTTGTGTATTTTTTGTACAGTAATGGTAAGGTTGTAGTGTTAACAGTTGTAGGACTTGCACGATATTGCTAGTAATATTGTATTGAAGTCTAGTGCTACAGAAATTTCCATGTGTTTATGTATATTCGAAGTGTGTTATATATATAAGCAAGTCAACATTTTCTTTTCTCAAGGGAGTGCAATCAATATTATACATTGGGGTGAAAGAAAATCATGGTCAACCTGTGTGAAATTCAGTGTAAAAGCATTTTTGGAGTAAAAGACTACCTATTTATATTGTGTGTATGTGTGTAAGGATAATATATAGACCTTCAGTGTTTTATAGAAGGATATAAAATACAACTGATTTAGCAGAAATGTTATTTTGCATATTTTGTATTAAATAAACAATTTGTAATAACAGTACAATAACAGTACAATATGCTTTTGTTCTTAATTGGGACATACCGGTATATGTACCGAAAAGGAATATAAACAACTCAATGGATAACTGTTCCAACATTTTCCCCAGAATTCAGAAACTGGTTTTAAACATCAAGTGCTTTGTGTGGTACATTTTATTAATTACTTTTTGCAATTTGTTTATCTCTATTTGGGGGACATGTATGTCTTTTTCTTTATTTTGCTGTCTAAAACTAAATAATACAAAATATACTTCATTTTGAAAGGTCAAGGTCAGAGGTCAATGTCGTGAATTGGGGGGGGGGGGGGGGGGGGGGTTGAAACTTTTTTACATTCAAGTTGCCTTTTATTGTAAAATAAGCTGTTTACACCAGTTTACCCTGTCATTTCTCTCGGTTTGACCAATTAATTTAATCCTTCTCCGAGCCATGACGGCACATGAGGCTGGTGCTTATCCCCGGTTTCCATGGTGTTAAGCGGATTAGAGTCATTGATTCCCCCTTGATGGGACACCAGTCCCACGCAGGGAAACTCCCAGCGTAAGCCGGTAGCCATTTTCAGCTGGGTGGACTGAGACAATGTAGATAAAGTGCCTTGTCCAAGTGCACAACACACAACATCAATTGTCCACAGCGGGTTTGAACCAGTGACCTTTGGGTAATTCACCTATGATTGTCCACATTAAAAAAATGTTCAGACTTCAAAATTATTGAAAATTACTGCAAGTGACTCCAATGAAGTGCTAAAACGATACTGGTACATGTTCTTATGTCTAATGTTCACAGTCCTAACTGATAATAAAGCAAGTTGAACTGAATAAGTAAAATGGAAAAAATACCAATATATTTTTAATAATTATGTATTGGATTTTCCTTCAGGTTTCAAGCATAAATAAAAAGAAATGACATAGATTTCTCCTAAATATTAAACAGTAAACAGATAAAAAAGAAACAATTGTGGATTTCTGCACCTCAGGAAAAAAAATTGATAGTCAAATAATTTCAAATATGTGCCTTTACATATTACTGATACATAAAAATGTTGGACAAAACCATGCATACATAGAATATGTGTAGGATAATACTCGATATAATAAATGTATTTTAAATTGGATATTAGATATTTATATTTCCACTTGAACATGATCAAAACTCTGAAGTAAAGTAGCAATGGAATGTACAAGTAAACTAATTTTACTAAGTTTACAAGTAAGGTATTAAGTTACATTGAACATGTATTTTCCATGTTCATACGAAGTATCAATTAAAAGTCTAATTTTGAACTCTAGCTGGGAATAACCCTTCTGAAGCAAAATAGTTTCAACAGTATTACCAAATATTAATTAAAGGTCCCGAAACGTATCGTATGAACTGAAAAAGAAGAGTTTATGAAGGACATCTCGGTCCTGTATGATAATTAACAAACTATACTCGTCTGCTTACAAAGGAGGATATTTTGAAAATTTTGTCCGACAAGTGCAATCTGACCCATAAATAAGACTTGTAAGTCAGCTCCTCTAAGAAATTTGTTATTTACTGAATAAAAGAAAAGAGATTGAAATTTTGATTAAAACTATGATAGAATGGATCACAGAGATGCAAACAAAAAGCACAAGTGTATCAGAGGCAAACTAGATTAAAAACTAAGTTACACAGGTGAATTAAGATCATAATGTCACATAGGGGCTTTCCCTGTTTAAAAAAAAAAAAACATCCCAAGATTGATGCACCTTCAGTCAATAACAGTAAACAACAAATAACAGTCAAAAGGATGTACCTACACATGTATCTACACATTTTGAGTAAGAACATGGCAATTCACTCCATACAAGGAAAAACTGGATTCAAACTGAATGCAAACTAATCAACAAGACAGGGAAATCATACTGTTCGTCACATCACAGAAAAACTGTCACATCATCAAATGAAGATACTGGTTTATAACCACAATATACGTGATATAATATCAAAAGATCATCTACAATATATCTATGATCATGAAAGACATCTAACAGTTCTATTGCATCAACAATCTAAATGTGTTGTACTAACAATTAAAAAGATGATCCCTACACTGCAGTGACATCAATAAGTTATAAAATATCTGGTATGATATGTCATAATGCATCATGACCCCAAATATAACACACAAAACAACCAACAGAAATGACAGTCCAGAACACAATGGAATATGACATCATATTCTTCCAACTGATACAAACATTCATGTATCAAAAGAATGAGATTTACAGCACCACAAACCATAAATGCCTGAAAACAGCTAGTATCATACACTTTAAAAGGTAAAATAGATCATTCGGTTGTACATGAAGTACCTAGGGCACCAGGATCAAATGATTGCAAGGGTGAAGGGCGTCTAGAGCTCCTTGTTGTATCAAACCAAATTAGCTGCAGAACAGTAGTGGAGAAATTCAGATCGACAGACCGTGGAACCGTCCGTCAACCTTAATTTCACGTAAAGCTACAGTCCTGCTAAAACCAAATAAATACCGATCATACACTAGTCTTCAAGACAACAATTTACTGATTGTGCGTACAAAAGGGTTTTCGGACCAAATTGACTCTAGGGTTTGAGTAAACGATGAACAAAGTACAGCTGTACACAGAAGCTTTGTACCAGGTACAGGAGTTTTAGGTCTATGTCTATTGATTGTATACATGTACTTTCATACACAGCTTTTTGATATTGTACACCAAGAATTATTTATCAGCTATTTTCCAAAAGGCAATAAGTATGTGTACATTCAGCTTCTTAAAAATTGAATAAAACACTCAACACAGCACCTATAAAAACATATACACTGTACATGTGGTACAAAATTAAAAAAAACAACAATTGTTCATGAATATTCCTTGTGAGTATATGTATCAGATCTTTTACCGGGTTTGAATTTCTCTGTTTTCTAGTTATGGGCGAAAAAAATTCAATTTACATGAAAAATTTTCTTTCCACATGAAAAAAATAACACATGCAATGAAAAAGTCTTGAGTCTTACAAATCTTTACATAGAGGAACAAATTTCTAACCTCACACCACTGTTTGGTATTCGAAAATCAAATGTTAATATGCATTTTCTCTGAACATTACAGTAGGGAGTATCTTAAATTCTTCTTATTCATACTTATTACATATAGCATTAATAGGGTATTTAAAAGGGGTCCAATTGACTTAGAAATATTTTGTTTATTTTAAACATACCTTATCAATTATTTTGATAAAATCTGTTCTATATTAATGAATTTTTGGTTTTTTTTTTAATAAATATAAATGAAAGAACCCTTTAATATTAGTTTACATCACAGACAAGCTTAAATTAGAAAAAAAAAGAGACATCATAAATATCCATCTACTTAACAAAAAAGTTTGCTCTTTGAGAAGAGTGGACAATTGATCACACTACAAGTATTAATTACCACACCAAAATGTCTATCTATATATTGAAACAATTATTGCAGTTATGAAAAAAAATAACATTATCTGTTAATACCGATATGTATCATTATTTTGTCTAAAACTCATCATGTAGCACCTTCTTGACATTAACAATTTTACTGCTGATAAATATGTCTTTGTGTTTTTTGATTTCGTCTACAGAGAGTTTCCCATCCTTGTTGTCATCCATTAGTGACATCAGGTTTTTTGCCTCCTGCAAGGACTGCTGTGGGTTTCGAGGATTCATGTACTCCTACAAACAAATCCATTAATAGATAAAACAGATTGCATTACAGCTCTATGATCTTTCAAATTCAGTTGTTCCTTATTTCCCTGTACTTTATAACATGTAATATTTATTTGAAATTACATTTACATTGTGCATTACCTTTTCCAATAAACAATAATTAAAGATGGACAATTCATGAAAGTTTACAACGAAACTTGTAAAAGAAATGGGTAAAGGTACAATATACCATATAAATCTATTTAATTAAGATTTAAGATAATTAAGAGTAAGACTCCAAATTTATTTCAACAATTTAGTTGGGAATGATAGTGTTGGTTGGTTGAGGAATGAAAGTATACATGTACATATAAATAAATTCCAACAGGGTGAAATACCCACCATCATTTCCTCCTTTGTGGCTACCCCGTCTTTGTTCTTATCAATGGCCGACACAAACTCCTTCTGTCTGACCTTATACTCCTCCTCTCTTTCCTTTTCTGTCGCTGGGTCATCCTCCATCATGTCTGGTTTAGTAAATTCTTTCAAAGTCAGGTTCCCATCTTTGTCAACATCTGTTTAACACATTGAATAAAATCATTGATAAAAATTTTATTACATGTACCATGAAATGCAAAATGTCTGCCTCATGAGAAACTAATACATATATAGTCACAAAAAACATATATGTCACGGATCAGAAATATTTATCAATTGTGAATGCTGATGAGTTTAATATGAAAAAATGTTTAAACTACATGTACATGTACATGTGTTCTGTATTTCCTTTTACAGTTCAGAGTTGCGCCTTCATGACAATTTAAATAAACATCTTCCATTCTACCGTTTTTCAGAAATCTTACCTAAAGAATTCATTATTGAAAGAACCATATTCTCGATCAGCTGAACACTATGTTCTGGATGACGAAAGCTGAAGAATTCCTCTACGTCCAGTTTGTTATCAATAGGCTTGATGTCAGCATCTGTCCATTTAAACTTGTACCATACCAACTTATCTCGCTCTACGAAAAATAAATATGATATACTGTATGTATTTTAATCAGGCAAAAGGTGTGTTTAGGACATGTACGGTAAATTGAATTCAAACTTTTATCTTACCATCATCTTTCAATATATCAGTATCATAGTCTTCTAAATACTTTTCAGTTTCATTCAATCCATGCCCCTTTGCTAACAAAAAGTGCTTGTAATATTCCTTCCATTCAACGAAACCTGCAACAACAAATTTGAACTATGGTAATGAAAAAAATATACAATTCAGAATAGTAAACTTGTTACTTATAAAATTCCAACCAATAAAATTATAATATGAGATATTTTCTTCACCAACCATCTCCGTCTGGATCTAAGTGTTTAAATATAGCCGTATTCTCCTCCATGGCTTCATTCATGTGTTTGTTAATTTTGTCCAAAATCCATGAATCCAGTTCGCCTTCATTTAAGTATCCATCAGAATTTGTATCTACTCTATAAAAAAAAATTGATATGTATAACATGTTTTTATTATTAATTGACTTCAGTTGATATTTCCCAGGCAAGACAGTTGCAATTTAAGAAAACTTGGTAACACAAAGTTTGCATTAGTGGCTTCCTATAAAGTGCACAATCCTAGCTTGCATCTGTTTTTCATAATTTCCTAACATATTCTTCTTGGATAGAATATCTAAACTAACTTATATGGCAAGAAAACCAAATAGCTTCCCTGTGCTGCAAATCTGTTGGCATACAAAATGTGATCAGTTCCTTCTACTAACCATGCTAACATACCCTCTTTCTGAATTTAAACAAAGCTTCTGTCACTTCTGTAATTAAGATTATAAGGGTTACAGACCCCTGCAATACCCAAAATAGGGTTACAACATGTTATTGAACAAGGATACATGTACTGAATCTGATAAACTGGATTCGAGACAAACTAAGCCATAAGGCTAACATAATCATGTAGCTTTATCGAGGAGGAGTAATCATGGTAATTCATAACAAATACACCATATCTACACATTGCTGAGTGACAAAAAAAAAAATACATAAGAGATACGCAAAGTAATTGATATCTAATGTCTAAGCTAACAACATATGTAGAATGATGCTAGATCGAGCTGCACAATTAAAGTGTCTAAGAATGGTCTCCAAATATCCAACTTACTATCTACACCTATCTGACAAGTGACCAATTTTGAACCAAATAGTTTGAGGAACTGTCACGAAATTCTGTGTAGGTAAGTTCAAAAATGATTACATGCGTTTGACCAGTTATTTCAGAACCGGTAAACACTGGTCAAAGGACTATTCTACACATCCATGTCTACTCTCTCATTGAAAATAAAAACAGGTGTATACTTGTGAAAAATGTCCACCAATTTTGCTTCAGCTATTTGTATTGGCTCATCGTCTATCTCTTCATGATTGCCAAGAAAAACTTCTTTGTGAAAGTCCTTATTTATGTGACCATCCTTCTCAAACTTAACTGCATCAACATGGTCTGGAGGTAGTAATTTTTCAGCATCAATTGCGGGTGAATTCGATTTACTTTTGTTATTTGTGTTAATCGATCGAGGCCTGCAGTAAACAGACATTAAAACTGATATAGATATAGTTGCTGCCAATAAAAACTTCACATTCATCGTTTTGCTTGGCTTGGTCGTCAGCAATATCTTTACTGCGTACACAAATCGATCACAGCGCCATCTCAGATCTGAGTACTACGTCATAGTTTTCTGTATTAAATAATCCGCAATATAAAAAGAATTTAAATATATTTAACGTCAAAAATATCATCAAATGAAATCGTCTTTAAGAAATTAGTAAAATTTCTTCGGTGAGAAACATTTTTATATTCGATCGTATACAGCTTAGAGCATAATGTATCACATGGTGTGCCGCGGAAGAAATTAATATTGCCGTAAAGGTAGTCCCTTTGTTCAAAGGAAAAAATATGGCGGAGGTGAAACCAAATCCTCTTACAACAAGAGACTTTAGTAGAGTAATTCTCACTTTGGAAAATGTTCTTATTCCTGATGATAAACTTTCTCCAACCCCATCCATGCAAGATGGATTGGATTTGGATACCGAAACAGATCTAAGAATTCTAGGTTGTGAGCTCATTCAGTCAGCTGGAATACTGTTAAAACTACCTCAAGTAGGTTTTCATTTTTGTATTACTGTATCGTGTATTATCGGTTTATGAATTTTTAGGTATATATACGTTATTCAAAATGTATTTTTGTAGAATAAAGTAAGATTTAGATAAAATTTACGTTAGATAAAGTAGATGTGCGATCACGTGTTTGAAGCGTGAAAAATCGGTCATGATTATTTTTGGAAAACGACAATGATTAATACATAAATTTTTGAAGACTGTGAATGCTATTAGTGAAAAAAAAATGATGAATTGTTTCTTTTTTGCAGGTTGCAATGGCCACAGGACAGATCCTCTACCAGCGTTTCTACTACTCCAAATCTCTAGTGAAACACAATTACGAGGTATGTCATGAAATATTGAAGATTTGTTTTTTAAGTTATGTGTTTAAAAGGTTGATGAAAATGTATTGTTCACAGTGATTGCAGTATATCTTAATTATATATGTGGTCATTTTTTCAGGTTGTAGCTATGGGTTGCATAAACTTAGCATCAAAAATCGAAGAATGTCCAAAGAGAATGCGAGATGTCATAAATGTTTTCCATCATATCAAACAAGTTAGAAGTCAAAAGTAAGTTCTACTTGACATCATATTAAATGATATATAATATTAAAAATACTACTCATGTTATTTGTGTGTTGTATATGTAATGTATTATGTTTTAAATGTTCCAAACTCATTGTTTTTTAGGGGCACTTGTTATGTGATTTCATTCAGAGAATGTCATGTTTTCTCACAATTCCTCTATTAATGTTGTTTTTCTCTTTGCTGCATTGAACAGTGTCTGGAGTGAGCTCTGAGCATTAAACCATTGGGGGATTTTGGTGACCAATGACCCCAAACATGGTTTCTCTACTTGTGGCCAACAACTTTATCACTGATATGTCAGTGGTGTATGGTTTGTATTTAAGACTGGGTGTATCAAATTTTGCTATCAGTGGCTTCATATCTTTAGTTCAAACTTCAAATTTTAGAATATCCTTTAGAAGTCTTCTGATCAATGTGATATGATGAATGATGCTTTCTTTTGACTCCAACACCATCCTATGAAAGGATTTTTATTTTAAAAAAAATTTGTAAGGTATTTTTATACCATTGTGCAATTTCAAATTTTGGAGAAAAAGATTTCCTGTAATCTGTATTTTTTGAAAAACATGTATTGATTTTGGAAATTATTTTTCAATGTACAAATTTATGAGAGACAACAAAAACTAGCCAAATTTGTAAGGGCTTATTGTGTTGCATGTATAGCTTTTCTATTTCATATTGCAGATTGTTTATTACAGACATGGTAATATCAGTTAAATGCAACTTGTCATCATGAAGTTGAAATGACAGTCTTGAAGTAGATTTGCCATGCTGTTAGATTATCTCATCTTTACATACATTAATTAAGCCACTGATAAGCATACTTTCAAGTGTTAAGCAGCAGAAAAGTCATTATGGAGGAATTGTGGGTTAAACAAAAAACTATTCATATTTTGTCAGGGTATGCCATGGTTTTCTGATTCTTCAATTGTAGAACAATTCATCCCCTGATATTAGACCAGAACTACATCACCACGAAAAACCAAGTGATCAAAGCTGAGCGTCGTATACTGAAGGAGCTTGGATTCTGTGTCCATGTTCAACACCCACACAAGGTATATTTCAGTCTTTCATTCTACTAAATTTAGATTTATTCTCAAAAGAAAATAGTGTGAAACTCCCCAAATTGTTCTTATTAATGTTTTCTCTTGATAAACAGCAGTGTTTGCCTATAAGTGCTGTTGCATGGAGTGGTTGGCATGGTTTTGCAGTCAAGCCATGATTCGTCTGAAGTTTCACACCTTTTGTTATCACGCTGTGATGTTTTTCAGGTCATTGTGATGTACTTGCAAGTACTTGAAGCTGAGAAAAATCAGAGACTTGTGCAGTGTGCTTGGTAGGTATTTTATATATAATTTTCTTTTTCACATACTTCATTTGCCAGATAACGTGTCTTGGTGAAAATTTTAATTGAATTTTTTTTCCAAAAAAAGAATGATATTGTATCAAGTTGTTTGATGTTGCACATGTATATTTAGCACCATTAGTTAGGTCACTTAGAAATGATGATTGAGGAGCAGTTACCTCAATGATCACACTTTCTGAAATAAACTTTTCTTTGTAATGATTAAAGGCAAAAAGACTATATTTTAACTATTTTCAATTTGTAAAAGCCTTGTTAAATTGTGTATTAAAATCTCAACGGATGGATTACAACTGTGAAAATAATAATTTGTAACAATAAACTGATTGCTGATCTACTAACTTGGAATTATGTAAGTTATGTGTATTTGTATCAAAACATGTAAATCTGTCAGTCTAATGGCATTCTTTTTCTTTAAAAATTCTGTTGTATCCTGCTTTAAAGCACATGTATCAATGATTTTAGAAACTGTTATGTTTATTAAAATGCTGTAAATTAAAATGGATTGACTGCCAGGTCTAGGAAGGGTCTACTTGACAAGTAATGTTCATTCAATAACTTCAGAATGTTAGCATATCTCTGTGTGTTGTATGAGAAAACCATATTAATGCTGAACTTTTCCTTTTTGCCTACCCCAGAATTAGGTGGGTAGAGATGTCTGTCATTGCAACGTCTGCCTAGCTGCCAGAAATGCTCCACAATGTTAGAGAACCCTCGTCTTCTCCACCTTGGCCTGACTCACTCACAGGTGACACATGGACAGAAAACAAGACTCAAGTCACCCCAGATCGGAAGACACAGCGGCCAGAAAGTAACTGAAGTATTCCATCTTGGGATGGAAACACTCAGTTGTGTTGTTGATATAATGTGGAAGAGTTTACACTTGAACATTTTATGTCTCTGCTTTAAATGGTTTTTTTTGTCTTTGCTGAAATGAGAACAAAAGAGAAAAAAAAGCAAATGCTTTAATGTCTGTTCAGAAAAGAAAAAAACAACTTTAGTATGTAAAGTGGATGTTGATTTGTAGTATGATAAACTGTCTCGCAAACGTTTTAGAAGAGAGAACATTTTTAGGAGTCATCCTTTTGAATATGAGTGTGTCTTTGAAAAGAAACTTTTTGCAGCTGTGATAAAGTGTTTCAACGACAAACTGGACCTGTGTGAAAAAAGAGAAATTTCCTGAAGAACATGACTTGTTGGAAGACTTTCGGAGTTTTGGCATGGCAAGCAAGCAGATGGCGGTTATCTGTCTAGATAATATTCATTTCTCTTTATTTTTAACCCATTATTAATTGCACAGGAATCTTAATCCATGTGGAAAGAAATTTTCTCTGCAGCAAAAAGGAAAATGGTTGGTATTTTTAATGGTTTTCTCTGAAACACAAGGAGATGATATTCAGGTTTAAAGTGGTTTGAGTGAACATGACCTGAGAAAAAAGTGTATTGAATGAACATGAAATAGTGTTTGAATGAACAAAAAAGTACACAATAAGAATAAATTTAAATTTGCTTGTCATAATGGAGGACTGTAAATGATAATGTTGATATATCAATTTTCATTCAATTTTTATTGACTATTTTAGGAACTACATGAATGACAGTTTTAGAACAGAAGTCTTTGTGAGATTCCAGCCAGAGACCATTGCCTGTGCATGTATATACTTAGCAGCTAGACAGCTACAGGTTTGTTCAAAAATATGTCTACCACTTAATGCATAAAATTGAATTTCATGCAATACTGTTCCTAGTTATGAGTTTATTACATTTAGCAAGATGAATAATAAAGGTCATCATAAGTAATTCAAATACTTTGTTCCACAGATTCCATTGCCAAATAATCCATCATGGTTTTCCATCTTCAATGTTGATGAAAGCCACATACAGGAAATCTGTCTCACTATCCTAAAGCTTTATGCCAGGCCAAAAGTAAGTTTGTGCAAATATCGGAGCAGGTTAAGATAATTAAGAATTTCATGAAAGAAAAGTAAAGGTAATCAGTACATGGAATGATTTCAATGTAAAGGCAGTGTATAGTGTTGTTCTATTGTAATTCTTGGGTGTTTGAAATTTACTCATAAAATTGCATCATTTTATCAATTCTATAATGTCATGTACATTTTTGTTATTTCAGCCAAATCATGAAAAGTTGGAGGCAAAAGTGAATGAGTTAAAGAAAGCCCAGATGGAAGCCAAAAATCGGGCCAAGGGTCTCTCGTCTGACCATGGTACACCTCGAGATTCATCGAGACAATGTAAACTATTGTTCTTTTCTTTTGTTTTGTTTTTGGCACAAAATTCCTTATTTTCCTATATTATGTTTTCTGAATGTTGGTTTTGATTTAAACAAATTGACTGACTTCATTTTCATATCTGCAGCTTCTCCAAAAAACGTGAGCCCCAACCCAGCCTTATTACCCGCTCTGAAGCGGATCAAAGCAGAGGATGACAAACACTCGGAAAACGGCTCTATGTAAGTGTACAGGTTGATTGAGAGAAAAAGTTATTGTAAACAATGCATTAAAAAAAAAATGATTTAAATTACCATTGAACTTCAATGTTCTTGTTTTTCAGAAGAAACAATGCGAAAGTATCAAGATCCAGAAGTAGAGGAAGGTGAGCATGAATATTTTATTTATCAGAACCCTGTAAAAACTACCAGATTACTTGTTATTTTCAAGGTTGGATTGCAAAAGATACCCATTGCTTATTTTTTTTTTGGTGCAGATCCTCTTCAAGTAACAGGAGTAACAGTAGAAGCCCCAAAAGACATAAAAGGCGCAGCCGATCAAGATCTCCCCCTCCAAAGAAGCATAAAAAGGATAAATATATCAGCTCTAGCAACGACAGGGATCGCTATGTGATGTCCAAAGAACACAAACATTCCCACAAGAGAAAGAAAGTGTCTCGTTCCAGGAGTATTAGTCGGTCGCTGAGCAGGTCTCCTGACCGCTACAGGACAGCCAGCAGGAAAAAATACTACAAAGACAAGGACCACTACTATTCCCCAGAAAGACATTCCACAAAACGCAGGAGGAACGGCCACTCTAGTCCGGGGAGGGAGCGCTACGATAAATACAGACGATAACAAGGGTAGAACTAGGAGGGGCAATTGGGCATTGGAAATCACCGCAATATTGATTCTCCTTCTCGTTTTCATTTTATCATGAAGTGCATAAATTTATTTCTGTGTGTGTGTGTGTTTGAGAAATATGATGAAAAGTACAGAATATAAAGTGTTCGTGTTTTTGATATAAAACAAAAAATAGTGATTGTATGATTTTGAATGAGTGGCAATGAGCTGATGGTTGTTTGATTTTTGAGCAAGTGTGTAGAATTACAAGTACCATACATATGTATCTGTGATATGTTGTATGAATCAAAGTGTCTGAGTGTGATCAGAAAGAAATGCCTTATGTTTTTTACACTGCAGGGAATATTGCAGAATCATGTTCTGTACAATTGAGATCTGGTGTTTTGTATAATTTATGATATTGATAGCAGATGCTATAGTATTTGAATAAAGAACTTATTTTATCGTTTATACTGGTCATTTGTTTTTCTGTCATTTTTCAATGTAAAGTGTACACATTAAATCATATCCAAAAGTAACTAGGTAATTTCTGCTAAATAGCATACTTTTTAGCTCACGGAGACGAAGTCAGGGGGAGCTTATGCTATACCACCTGCGTCGGCGTCTGGACCTGGTTAAAGTTTTTGGTGCAGGTCCTGTATCTAAGATATTACTTGTCCTATCTTCACCAAACTTGCATGGATGATGCATCTGGGCCTACATATGGACTTGAAAGACTTGGATGCTGAATATGGGCCATGAATTGCAAATGCTGGAGGAGGTTAAGGTTTTTTGAGCAGGTGCCCTTTGATAGCCATTTCTAAGTTACCACTGGTCCTTACTTCACCTAACTTGCATGGATGGTGTATCTTATGATACTTATGCACCTGACAGGCTTGCATGCTGAATCTGAGCCATAGATTTCGGATGCTGGAGGAGGTTAAGGTTTTTGAAGCAGGTGCCCTCTGATGATTATATCTTAGTTATTACTGGTCCTAACTTCGCCAAACTTGCATGGATGATGTATCTTATGATACTTATGCACCTGACAGGCTTGAATGCTGAATCTGAGCCATGGGTTTCGGATGCTGGAGGAGGTTAATGTTTTTGGAGCAGATGCCCTCTGATGATTATATCTTAGTTGTTTCTGGTCCTAACTTCACCAAACTTGCATGGATGGTGCGTCTGATACTCATGCACTTGACAGGCTTGAATGCTGAATCTGAGCTATAGTTTTAAGTTGATTAAAGTTTTTAGAGCAGGTGCCCTTTGATAGACAGATCTTAGTTATTATTGGTTCAATCTTTATCACATTTGTTTAGGTGATGCATCTTGTGATTCTGATGCACTTCACAGGCATACCTTCATACCGTCATGAATCACCATAGAATGAAGGCATTTTATTGTTTAAGAGGGCTGGATGATTGTAGCTACTAATATTTCAGACTATATTAATCTCCTTTAGAAGGAGAGCTTTTTATAAAAATACATGTATAGAAAAATATTTTATAAAAAAGCTAAAATATAGATAAAGAAAAATTTTAAAGCTAAATATCAGGAATGTTTCTTTACTAAATATTTCAAATATAAAAAATCAAATATTAAATTTAATGGTAGACCCGATGTTAGACCATCCAGCCTCCTTAAGTGAATCACTTTCCTGATCGATCAATAATTTTCATGCATTGTATTTTTTTTTCCAATTTATTATGTTTCTGAATAGAAGCTAGGTGTTCAACAAATGGAAAATTATGGATTATTAATTAAATGTACTCGTTAGTACATTTTTTTATTATTTTTTTTTGTTCTGTGCCTTGTTATTGAGTAACACTTTTACATAACATTTCTTATAAAGTTTCAAAGAAAATGAAGTCATAGAATAAGGTTTCTTTATTTCTCGAAAAAAATTATCAAAGTAATTAAGCGGGTGGATTTTGATTTTGCAGTTAAATCCGATTCTTGAGATACGGTTCTTCCATTATGCGCAGGTTTCTTCTTTCTAAACGAAACAAAATTAAAAACATCATACTATATGATATGAAGTATTCATGTTCGCTGATATCATAGATCATAAAAGACAGATATATATATATATATATACAGTTGTCAGAGGAAAGCTATCGGTGTGATCAATGTAGTTGTATGAAACCAAGCAAAGTTTATAAATCAATTCTGTATTTTATCAGTGTATAAAAATAAATACTAGTATTTACAGGTTTTATATTTATATTTGTAAAGAATTACCTTGAATTGAGAAAAGCTAAAGAAAAAAAGCTTTCTTCGCATAAAGCCTTCATCGTCATCTTCATCATCACCATCATCGGCATAATCATCCAGGACTAGCTAAAATCAATTTAAAAGAGAAACGTTAGAAATGCTACCGAAATTATACATGCATGGGGTACATATTAGTCCAATAAAAATTAAACTTGTAAAAATTCTGCTCTACAATACGTTATACAAGTAAACTTTACTTGCTTATTGTAGAGGAGCAATTTTACAAGTTTACTTGTATTGCGTATCGTAGAGGTTTCCTTGTATAACGTATTGTATAACGTATCGTAGAGGTTTACTTGTATAGCGTATTGTAGAGGTTTCCTTGTATACCGTATTGTAGAGTTTTCCTTGTATAGCGTGTTGTAGCGGTTTCCTTGTATAGCGTATTTTAAAGGTTTCCTTGTATAACGTATTGTAGAGGTTAATTAGGGTCTTCCGTTTCCAACGGAAGACCCTATTGTTTTCGTTAGGTTTCTTTTTCTCTATTTTTCACTATTATTATTAGGGTCTTCCGTTTCAACGGAAGACCCTATTGTTTTCGTTAGGTTTCTTTTTCTCTATTTTTCACTATTATTAAGGTCTTCCGTTTCCAACGGAAGACCTTATTGTTTTCGTTAGGTTTCTTTTGACCTATTATTAAGGTCTTCCGTTTCCAACGGAAGACCTTATTGTTTTCGTTAGGTTTCTTTTGACCTATTCTTTTTCTTCTTTTTTTTCTTACACAAAATTTTTCAAAACCCAATATCTCAAAAACGGTTCGACGGATTTTCACGAAAATTTCACAGATAGAAGTCAGTATCTACAGCTATGCATACCTATCTGTCTGCATATGACATCACTTCCGTTCGTCAACGTCGTTCAATTTACTTTTTTCAAAAATTAATTTTGTCCAGCAAATATTTAGAGAATGGTTGAAGATAGAAACTTGAAATTTTCAGCGATGATAGATCTACCTTGGGAAGGGTGCACTTAGGTTGAATGATTAATGTCCGTCACTTCCGGTCGTCACTGGAAGGAAAGACAAAACATCGATTTTTTCAACTTTTTTCTTTTTTGATATTTTTCTGTAGTGTTGATGGTGACCCTTTTACTTATTCAGGATAAGTAATTTGTTTCAAAATCGAGTAACGCATTCTCGAGATATTAAGCATCAAAGTCCTGAAGCGATAGTCCGACTAGCTCAGTCGTTAGAGTCGTGGACATGTGCCCACGCAACCCGGGTTCAAGCCCCCATTGCCGAAAAAAAATTTCCCTCATTTTTTGCTTAGATTTACAACTTTATGTTTAAAATCAAAGGTTTTATCTCATCTATTCAAAAATCGGACGGAAGACCCACTCGTTGCTCGCAACGAGAACGATCTAGTTTTTCTTCTTTTTTTTCTTACACAAAATTTTTCAAAACCCAATATCTCAAAAACGGTTCGACAGATTTTCAAGAAAATTTCACAGATAGAAGTCAGTATTTACAGCTATAGATACGTATCTTTCTGCATATGATGTCACTTCCGTTCGTCAACGTCGTTCAATTTACTTTTTTCAAAAATTCATTTTGTCCAGCAAATATTTAGAGAATGGTTAAAGATAGAAACTTGAAATTTTCAGCGATGATAGATCTATCTTTGAAAAGGTGCCCTTAGGTTGAATGATTAACGTCTGTCACTTCCGGTCGTCACCGGAAGGAAAGACAACAAATCGATTTTTTCAACTTTTTTCTTTTTTGATATTTTTCTGTAGGGTTGATGGTGACCCTTTTACTGATTCAGAATATGTAATTTGTTTTAAAATTGATGAACGCATTCTCGAGATATTAAGCATCAAAGACCTGAAGCGATATTCCGACTAGCTCAGTCGTTAGAGTCGTGAAAATGTGCCCAGGCGACCCGGGTTCAAGCCCCAAGTGCGGAAAAAAAATTTCCACTAACTTTTTGCTTAGATTTATTAATTCTATGCTTAAAATGACGGGTCTTATCTCATCTATTCAAAATTCGGACGGAAGACCCACTCGTTGCTCGCAACGAGAACGATCTAGTTAAGGTCTTCCGTTTCCAACGGAAGACCTTATTGTTTTCGTTAGGTTTCTTTTGACCTATTATTAAGGTCTTCCGTTTCCAACGGAAGACCTTATTGTTTTCGTACTGTTTCTTATTATTAAGGTCTTCCGTTTCCAACGGAAGACCTTATTGTTTTCGTACTGTTTCTTATTAAGGTCTTCCGTTTCCAACGGAAGACCTTATTGTTTTCGTACTGTTTATTATTAAGGTCTTCCGTTTCCAACGGAAGACCTTATTGTTTTCGTACTGTTTATTATTATTATTATTATTATTTTTTTCCAAATTTTGTGCACGCGATTTCTCGAAAACTATTCGACCGATCTGAACCATTTTTTCACAGATGATTGGATGTGATCTGAATTTTATATGTTTTTGAAATTTTTGACGTCGTCACTTCCGGTACCGATTTATCGGTGATTTTGTCGTTTTTGACGACCATTTTTGTGCACGCATAAACTCAGAGACTATCAGAGATATGATTATGAAATTTTCAGGGTAAGTAGACTATAGTTTGAAGTTGTGTCTATTGTTTTTGTTTTACGTCAGTGGCGCCTTATTTTGGAGCTCGCCTAGGCTCGAAAATTGGGTACGGATTTTCATTCAAAATTTTCAGACGTTTTGATCTGTATCTTTTTATCAGTTAATATTTTGTTAAGACATATATAACAAAAGTGGTAGAGAATTAATAGTTCTTTCCAACAAAATCAACAAAAAGGGGCTAGCCCCTATTTTTAGGGGCCAAGACACTCGTAAACTCTATTACAAATAACTTTAAAATGATAAAGATTTTGTAAAGCATTATAGAAGCAAAGTTGTTGACCGTAACAATAGATATCAGGAAAAAATCATTGCCACGCCCATTTATTACGTAATTAGGGATTTATAGGGGCCAACGTTCTCAAACTTTGATACAAATTATCTAAAGAACGAAACATATTTTGTTAAGCATTGTAGAAGAGAAAATATTTGTATTGATGATTTAAATCGATTCCACTAATCAAAACACCAATGTCTGTCCCCATTAAGGATCTACAGGGCTGACCCCTAAAAGATTCAATCATTTATATCTCAAATGTGAACAACAATTTTAGATAGGTGTGAGAACAAATAATGTTAGTATTCTTAAGACCTTTCCAAACAAATCAAGAAAAAGGGGCTGGCCCCTTTAATTAGGGGCCAAGAGACTCATAAACTCTATTACAAATAACTTTAAAACGATCAAGATTTTGTAATGCATTATAGAAGAAAAGTTGTTGATCATCATAATATCTATCTGAAAAAATCATTGCCACGCCCATTTATTTCGTAACTAGGGAATTTTAGGGGCCAAAATCCTTAAATTTTGACGCAATATATCTAGAGAAGGTGACATATTTTGTTAAGCATTGTAGAAGAGAAAATGTCTGCATTGATGATTTTAATCGATTCCACTTATCAAAACACCAATATCTGTCCCCATTAAGGATCTACAG
This sequence comes from Magallana nippona, assembly GCA_033439105.1. Taxonomy (NCBI): domain Eukaryota; kingdom Metazoa; phylum Mollusca; class Bivalvia; order Ostreida; family Ostreidae; genus Magallana; species Magallana nippona. The sequence continues at coordinate 37,275,579 of CM065922.1, forward strand.
GGCTGACCCCTAAAAGATTCAATCATTTATATCTCAAATGTGAACAACAATTTGAGATAGGTGTAAGAACAAAAATTGTTAGTATTCTTAAGACCTTTCCAACAAAATCAGGAAAAAGGGGGTGGCCCCTTTAATTAGGGGCCAAGACACTCGTAAACTCTATTACAAATAACTTAGAAACGATCAAGATTACGTAATGCAGTATAGAAGCAAAGTTGTTGATCATAACAATATCTATCTGAAAAAATCATTGCCACGCCCATTTATTACGTAACTAAGAATTATTAGGGGCCAAAGTACTTAAACTTTGACGCAATATATCTGGAGAAGGAGACATAATTTGTTAAGCATTGTAGAAGAGAAAATGTCTGCATTAATAGTTTTAATCGATTCCACTTATCAAAGCACCAATGTCTGTCTCCATTAAGGATCTACAGGGCTGGCCCCTAAAATACTCAATCGTTTGTATCTCAAAAATGAACAACAATTTAAGATAGGTATAAGAAACAAAAATAATAGTATTCTTAAGACCTTTTCAATGAAATCTAGAAAAAGGCTTTGGCCCTTTAAATAAGGGGCCAAAATACTCCTAAACTCCATGACAAATAACTTAAAAACGATAAAGATTTTGTAATGCATTATAGAAGCAAAGTTGTTGATCGTAACAATTAATGTCTGCTTGAAAAACTTTTTGGCACACCCATTTATTATTTAATTAGGGATTTATAGTAGCCAAAGTCATTGAACTTTTCAAAACATTGAACGGAAGACCTACTCGTTACTCGTAACGAGATCTAGTTAAGGTCTTCCGTTTCCAACGGAAGACCTTATTGTTTTCGTACTGTTTATTATTAAGGTCTTCCGTTTCCAACGGAAGACCTTATTGTTTTCGTACTGTTTCTTATTATTATTATTATTATTATTATTATTTTTCTTTTCCACAAATTTTGTGCACGCGATTTCTCGAAAACTATTCGACCGATTTCCACAATTTTTTCACAGGTGATTGGACTTCATATGATCTTCAAACATTTTTGATAATTTTCCTGTCGTCACTTCCGGTACCGATTTATCGGCCATTTTGTTCATTTTTACGACCTATTTTGTGCACACAAAAACTCAAAAACTATCAGAGATGTGAATATGAAATTTTCAGGATAGTTAGACCATAGTTTGATGTTGTGCCCATTGATTTTGTTTTACTCCCGTGGCGCCATTTCTTGGAGCTTGCTATGGCTCGAACATTGGGTACAGATTTTGAATCAAAATTTTCACACGTTTTGATCTGTATCTTTTTATCAGTTGATATTTTGTTGAGACATATTTAACAAAAGTGGTAGAGTATGAAAAGTTCTTTTCACCGATATCACGGAAAAGGGGCTAGCCCCTTTAATTAGGAGCTAAGAGACTCGTAAACTTTATAACAAATAACTGAAAAATGATAAAGATTTTGTAATGCACTATATAAGCAAAGTTGTTGATCATAACAATATCTGTCAGAAAAAATCATTGCCACGCCCATTTATAACGTAACTAGGGATTTTTAGGGGCCAAAAACCTTAAATTTTGACGCAATATATCTAGAGAAGGAGACATATTTTGTTAAGCATTGTAAAAGAGAAAATGTCTGCATTGATGATTTCAATCGATGCCACTTATCAAAACACCAATGTATGTTCCCATAAAGGATTTGCAGGGTTGACCCCTAAAAGATTCAATCATTCATATCTCAAAAGTGAACAACAATTTTATATAGGTGTAAGAACAAAAATTGTTAGTATTCTGAAGACCTTTCCAACAAAATCAAGGAAAAGGGGCTGGCCCCTTTAATTAGGGGCCAATAAACTCGTAAACTCTATTACAAATAACTTAAAAAGGATCAAGATTTTGTAATGCATTATCGAAGCAAAGATGTTGATCGTAGCAATGTCTATCTGAAAAATCATTGCCATGCCCATTTATTACGTAACTAGGGATTATTAGGGGCCAAAGTCCTTAAACTTTGACGCAATACATCTAGAGAAGGAGACATATTTTGTTAAGCATTGTAGAAGAAAAAATGTCTGCATTGATAATTTCAATCGATGCCACTAATCAAAACACCCATGTATGTTCCCATAAAGGATTTACAGGGCTGACCCCTAAAAGATTCAATCATTTATATCTCAAAAATGAACAACAATTTAAGATAGGTGTAAGAACAAAAAATGTTACTATACTTAAGATCTTTCCAACAAAATCAAGAAAAAGGGACTGACCCCTTTCATTAGGGGCCAACACACTCGTAAACTCTATTACAAATAACTTAAAAACGATCAAGATTTTGTAATGCATTATAGAAGCAAAGTTGTTGATCATAACAATATCTATCAGAAAAAATCATTGCCAGCCCATTTATTACGTAACTAGGGATTTTTAGGGGCCAAAGTCCTTAAACTTTGACGCAATATATCTACAGAAGGAGACATATTTTGTTAAGTATTATAGAAGAGAAAATGTCTGCATGGATGGTTCTAATCGATTTAACTTATCAAAACACCAATGTCTGTCCCCATTAAGGATATATAGGACTGTCCCCTAAAATATTCAATCGTTTATATCTCAAAAATTAACAACAATTTTTGATAGGTTTACGAACAAAAAATGATAGTATTCTTAAGACCTTTTTAATGAACTCAAGAAAAAGGGGCTGGCCCTTAAAATTAGGGGCCAAGATACCAGTAAACACTATTACAAATAACTTTAAAACGATCAAGATTGTGTAATGCATTATAGAAGACAAGTTGTTGATCGTAACAAAATCTGTTTGAACAACTCTTTTCCACGCCCATTTATTACTTAATTAGGGGTGTAAAGGAGCCAAAGTCCTTAAACTTTTTAAAAAATTGAACGGAAGACCTACTCGTTACTTGTAACGAGATCGTATCTAGTTATTATTATTATTATTTTTTTCCAAATTTTGTGCACGCGATTTCTCAAAAACTATTCGACCGATCTGAACCATTTTTTCACAGATGTTTGGATGTGATCTGAATTTTATATGTTTTTGAAATTTTTGACGTCGTCACTTCCGGTACCGATTTATCGTTGATTTTATCGTTTTTGACGACCATTTTTGTGCACGCATAAACTCAGAGACTATCAAAGATATGATCATGAAATTTTCAGGGTAGGTAGTCTATAGTTTGAAGTTGTGTCTATTGTTTTTGTTTTACGTCAACGGCGCCTTATTTTGGAGCTCGCCTAGGCTCGAAAATTGGGTACGAATTTTCATTCAAAATTTTCAGACGTTTTGATCTGTATTTTTTTATCAGTTAATATTTTGTTAAAATATATATAACAAAAGTGGTAGAGAATTAATAGTTCTTTCTTACAAAATCAAGAAAAAAGGGCTCGCCCCTATATTTAGGGGCCAAGACACTCGTAAACTCTATTACAAATAACTTTAAAATGATAAAGATTTTGTAATGCATTATAGAAGCAAAGTTGTTGATCATAACAATATATATCAGGAAAAATCATTGCCACGCCTATTTATTACGTAATTAGGGATTTTTTGGGGCCAAAATCAGTAAATTTTGACGCAATATATCTAGAGAAGGTGACATATTTTGTTAAGCATTGTAGAAGAGAAAATGTCTGGATTGATGAATTAAATCGATTCCACTAATCAAAACACCAACATCTGTCCCCATTAAGGATTTACAGGGCTGACCCCTAAAAGATTCAATCATTTATATCTCAAACGTGAACAACAATTTTAGATAGGTGTAAGAACAAAAATTGTTAGTATTCTTAAGACCTTTCCAACAAAATCAAGAAAAAGGGGCTGGCCCCTTTAATGAGGGGCCAAGAGACTCGTAAACTCTATTACAAATAACTTAAAAAAGATCAACATTTTGTAATGCATTATAGAAGCAAAGTTGTTGATCATAACAATATCTATCTGAAATATATGATCATGAAATTTTCATGGTAGGTAGTCTATAGTTTGAAGTTGTGTCTATTGTATTTGTTTTACGTCAATGGCGCCTAATTTTGGAGCTCGCCTAGGCTCGAAAATTGGGTACGAATTTTCATTCAAAATTTTCAGACGTTTTGATCTGTATTTTTTTATCAGTTAATATTTTGTTAAAATATATATAACAAAAGTGGTAGAGAATTAATAGTTCTTTCTTACAAAATCAAGAAAAAAGGGCTCGCCCCTATATTTAGGGGCCAAGACACTCGTAAACTCTATTACAAATAACTTTAAAATGATAAAGATTTTGTAATGCATTATAGAAGCAAAGTTGTTGATCATAACAATATATATCAGGAAAAATCATTGCCACGCCTATTTATTACGTAATTAGGGATTTTTGGGGCCAAAATCAGTAAATTTTGACGCAATATATCTAGAGAAGGTGACATATTTTGTTAAGCATTGTAGAAGAGAAAATGTCTGGATTGATGAATTAAATCGATTCCACTAATCAAAACACCAACATCTGTCCCCATTAAGGATTTACAGGGCTGACCCCTAAAAGATTCAATCATTTATATCTCAAACGTGAACAACAATTTTAGATAGGTGTAAGAACAAAAATTGTTAGTATTCTTAAGACCTTTCCAACAAAATCAAGAAAAAGGGGCTGGCCCCTTTAATGAGGGGCCAAGAGACTCGTAAACTCTATTACAAATAACTTAAAAAAGATCAACATTTTGTAATGCATTATAGAAGCAAAGTTGTTGATCATAACAATATCTATCTGAAAAAATCATTGCCACGCCCATTTATTACGTAACTAGGGATTTTTAGGGGCCAAAATCCTTAAATTTTGACGCAATATATCTAGAAAATGTGACATATTTTGATAAGCATTGTAGAAGAGAAAATGTCTGCATTAATGGTTTTAATCGATTCCACTAATCAAAACACCAATATCTGTCCCCATTAAGGATCTACAGGGCTGGCCCCTAAAATACTCAATCGTTTGTATCTCAAAAATGAACAACAATTTAAGATAGGTATAAGAAACAAAAATAATAGTATTCTTAAGACCTTTTCAATGAAATCTAGAAAAAGGCTTTGGCCCTTTAAATAAGGGGCCAAAATACTCCTAAACTCCATGACAAATAACTTAAAAACGATAAAGATTTTGTAATGCATTATAGAAGCAAAGTTGTTGATCGTAACAATTAATGTCTGCTTGAAAAACTTTTTGGCACACCCATTTATTATTTAATTAGGGATTTATAGTAGCCAAAGTCATTGAACTTTTCAAAACATTGAACGGAAGACCTACTCGTTACTCGTAACGAGATCTAGTTATTATTATTATTATTTTTTTCCAAATTTTGTGCACGCGATTTCTCGAAAACTATTCGACCGATCTGAACCATTTTTTCACAGATGATTGGATGTGATCTGAATTTTATATGTTTTTGAAATTTTTGACGTCGTCACTTCCGGTACCGATTTATCGGTGATTTTGTCGTTTTTGACGACCATTTTTGTGCACGCATAAACTCAGAGACTATCAGAGATATGATTATGAAATTTTCAGGGTAAGTAGACTATAGTTTGAAGTTGTGTCTATTGTTTTTGTTTTACGTCAGTGGCGCCTTATTTTGGAGCTCGCCTAGGCTCGAAAATTGGGTACGGATTTTCATTCAAAATTTTCAGACGTTTTGATCTGTATCTTTTTATCAGTTAATATTTTGTTAAGACATATATAACAAAAGTGGTAGAGAATTAATAGTTCTTTCCAACAAAATCAACAAAAAGGGGCTAGCCCCTATTTTTAGGGGCCAAGACACTCGTAAACTCTATTACAAATAACTTTAAAATGATAAAGATTTTGTAAAGCATTATAGAAGCAAAGTTGTTGACCGTAACAATAGATATCAGGAAAAAATCATTGCCACGCCCATTTATTACGTAATTAGGGATTTATAGGGGCCAACGTTCTCAAACTTTGATACAAATTATCTAAAGAACGAAACATATTTTGTTAAGCATTGTAGAAGAGAAAATATTTGTATTGATGATTTAAATCGATTCCACTAATCAAAACACCAATGTCTGTCCCCATTAAGGATCTACAGGGCTGACCCCTAAAAGATTCAATCATTTATATCTCAAATGTGAACAACAATTTTAGATAGGTGTGAGAACAAATAATGTTAGTATTCTTAAGACCTTTCCAAACAAATCAAGAAAAAGGGGCTGGCCCCTTTAATTAGGGGCCAAGAGACTCATAAACTCTATTACAAATAACTTTAAAACGATCAAGATTTTGTAATGCATTATAGAAGAAAAGTTGTTGATCATCATAATATCTATCTGAAAAAATCATTGCCACGCCCATTTATTACGTAACTAGGGAATTTTAGGGGCCAAAATCCTTAAATTTTGACGCAATATATCTAGAGAAGGTGACATATTTTGTTAAGCATTGTAGAAGAGAAAATGTCTGCATTGATGATTTTAATCGATTCCACTTATCAAAACACCAATATCTGTCCCCATTAAGGATCTACAGGGCTGACCCCTAAAAGATTCAATCATTTATATCTCAAATGTGAACAACAATTTGAGATAGGTGTAAGAACAAAAATTGTTAGTATTCTTAAGACCTTTCCAACAAAATCAGGAAAAAGGGGGTGGCCCCTTTAATTAGGGGCCAAGACACTCGTAAACTCTATTACAAATAACTTAAAAACGATCAAGATTACGTAATGCAGTATAGAAGCAAAGTTGTTGATCATAACAATATCTATCTGAAAAAATCATTGCCACGCCCATTTATTACGTAACTAAGAATTATTAGGGGCCAAAGTACTTAAATTTTGACGCAATATATCTGGAGAAGGAGACATATTTTGTTAAGCATTGTAGAAGAGAAAATGTCTGCATTAATGGTTTTAATCGATTCCACTTATCAAAGCACCAATGTCTGTTTCCATTAAGGATCTACAGGGCTGGCCCCTAAAATACTCAATCGTTTGTATCTCAAAAATGAACAACAATTTAAGATAGGTATAAGAAACAAAAATAATAGTATTTTTAAGACCTTTTCAATGAAATCTAGAAAAAGGCTTTGGCCCTTTAAATAAGGGGCCAAAATACTCCTAAACTCCATGACAAATAACTTAAAAACGATAAAGATTTTGTAATGCATTATAGAAGCAAAGTTGTTGATCGTAACAATTAATGTCTGCTTGAAAAACTTTTTGGCACACCCATTTATTATTTAATTAGGGATTTATAGTAGCCAAAGTCATTGAACTTTTCAAAACATTGAACGGAAGACCTACTCGTTACTCGTAACGAGATCTAGTTATTATTATTATTATTATTTTTCTTTTCCACGAATTTTGTGCACGCGATTTCTCGAAAACTATTCGACCGATTTCCACAATTTTTTCACAGATGATTGGACTTCATATGATCTTCAAACATTTTTAATAATTTTCCTGTCGTCACATCCGGTACCGATTTATCGGCCATTTTGTTCATTTTTACGACCTATTTTGTGCACACAAAAACTCAAAAATTATCAGAGATATGAATATGAAATTTTCAGGATTGTTAGACCATAGTTTGAAGTTGTGCCCATTGTTTTTGTTTTACTCCTGTGGCGCCATTTCTTGGAGCTCGCTATGGCTCGAAAATTTGGTACGGAATTTTAATCAAAATTTTCACACGTTTTGATCTGTATCTTTTTACAAGTTGATATTTTGTTGAGACATATATAACAAAAGTGGTAGTGTATGAAAAGTTCTTTTCACTGATATCACGGAAAAGGGGCTAGCCCCTTTAATTAGGGGCCTAGATACTCGTAAACTCTATTACAAATAACTTCAAAACGATCAAGATTTTGTAATGCATTATTGAAGCAAAGTTGTTGATCATAACAATATCTTTCAGGAAAAATCATTGCCACGCCCATTTATTACGTAACTAGGGATTTTTAGGGGCCAAAAAACTTAAATTTTGACGTAATTTATCTAGAGAAGGAGACATATTTTGTTAAGCATTGTAGAAGAGAAAATGTCTGCATTGATAATTTTAATCGATTGCACTTATCAAAACATCAATTTCTGTCCCCATTAAGGATTTACAGGGCTGACCCCTTAAAGATTCAATCAATTATATCTCAAAAATGAACAACAATTTTATATAGGTGTAAGAACAAAAATTGTTAGTATTCTGAAGACCTTTCCAACAAAATCAAGGAAAAGGGGCTGGCCCCTTTAATTAGGGGCCAATAAACTCGTAAACTCTATTACAAATAACTTAAAAAGGATCAAGATTTTGTAATGCATTATCGAAGCAAAGATGTTGATCGTAGCAATGTCTATCTGAAAAATCATTGCCATGCCCATTTATTACGTAACTAGGGATTATTAGGGGCCAAAGTCCTTAAACTTTGACGCAATACATCTAGAGAAGGAGACATATTTTGTTAAGCATTGTAGAAGAAAAAATGTCTGCATTGATAATTTCAATCGATGCCACTAATCAAAACACCCATGTATGTTCCCATAAAGGATTTACAGGGCTGACCCCTAAAAGATTCAATCATTTATATCTCAAAAATGAACAACAATTTAAGATAGGTGTAAGAACAAAAAATGTTACTATACTTAAGATCTTTCCAACAAAATCAAGAAAAAGGGACTGACCCCTTTCATTAGGGGCCAACACACTCGTAAACTCTATTACAAATAACTTAAAAACGATCAAGATTTTGTAATGCATTATAGAAGCAAAGTTGTTGATCATAACAATATCTATCAGAAAAAATCATTGCCAGCCCATTTATTACGTAACTAGGGATTTTTAGGGGCCAAAGTCCTTAAACTTTGACGCAATATATCTACAGAAGGAGACATATTTTGTTAAGTATTATAGAAGAGAAAATGTCTGCATGGATGGTTCTAATCGATTTAACTTATCAAAACACCAATGTCTGTCCCCATTAAGGATGTATAGGACTGTCCCCTAAAATATTCAATCGTTTATATCTCAAAAATTAACAACAATTTTTGATAGGTTTACGAACAAAAAATGATAGTATTCTTAAGACCTTTTTAATGAACTCAAGAAAAAGGGGCTGGCCCTTAAAATTAGGGGCCAAGATACCAGTAAACACTATTACAAATAACTTTAAAACGATCAAGATTGTGTAATGCATTATAGAAGACAAGTTGTTGATCGTAACAAAATCTGTTTGAACAACTCTTTTCCACGCCCATTTATTACTTAATTAGGGGTGTAAAGGAGCCAAAGTCCTTAAACTTTTTAAAAAATTGAACGGAAGACCTACTCGTTACTTGTAACGAGATCGTATCTAGTTAAGGTCTTCCGTTTCCAACGGAAGACCTTATTGTTTTCGTACTGTTTCTTCTTATTATTATTATTAAGGTCTTCCGTTTCCAACGGAAGACCTTATTGTTTTCGTACTGTTTCTTATTATTATTATTATTATTATTATTATTTTTCTTTTCCACAAATTTTGTGCACGCGATTTCTCGAAAACTATTCGACCGATTTCCACAATTTTTTCACAGGTGATTGGACTTCATATGATCTTCAAACATTTTTGATAATTTTCCTGTCGTCACTTCCGGTACCGATTTATCGGCCATTTTGTTCATTTTTACGACCTATTTTGTGCACACAAAAACTCAAAAACTATCAGAGATGTGAATATGAAATTTTCAGGATAGTTAGACCATAGTTTGATGTTGTGCCCATTGATTTTGTTTTACTCCCGTGGCGCCATTTCTTGGAGCTTGCTATGGCTCGAACATTGGGTACAGATTTTGAATCAAAATTTTCACACGTTTTGATCTGTATCTTTTTATCAGTTGATATTTTGTTGAGACATATTTAACAAAAGTGGTAGAGTATGAAAAGTTCTTTTCACCGATATCACGGAAAAGGGGCTAGCCCCTTTAATTAGGAGCTAAGAGACTCGTAAACTTTATAACAAATAACTGAAAAATGATAAAGATTTTGTAATGCACTATATAAGCAAAGTTGTTGATCATAACAATATCTGTCAGAAAAAATCATTGCCACGCCCATTTATAACGTAACTAGGGATTTTTAGGGGCCAAAAACCTTAAATTTTGACGCAATATATCTAGAGAAGGAGACATATTTTGTTAAGCATTGTAAAAGAGAAAATGTCTGCATTGATGATTTCAATCGATGCCACTTATCAAAACACCAATGTATGTTCCCATAAAGGATTTGCAGGGTTGACCCCTAAAAGATTCAATCATTCATATCTCAAAAGTGAACAACAATTTAAGATAGGTGTAAGAACAAAAAATGTTACTATACTTAAGATCTTTCCAACAAAATCAAGAAAAAGGGATTGGCCCCTTTCATTAGGGGCCAAAACACTCGTAAACTCTATTACAAATAAGTTAAAAACGATAAAGATTTTGTAATGCATTATAGAAGCAAAGTTGTTGATCATAACAATATCTATCTGAAAAAATCATTGCCAGCGCATTTATTACGTAACTAGGGATTTTTAGGGGCCAAAGTCCTTAAACATTGACGCAATATATGTAGAGAAGGGGACATATTTTGTTAAGTATTATAGAAGAGAAAATGTCTGCATGGATGGTTCTAATCGATTCCACTTATCAAAACACCAATGTCTGTCCCCATTAAGGATCTATAGGACTGGCCCCTAAAATATTCAATCGTTTATATCTCAAAAATTAACAACAATTTTTGATAGGTTTACGAACAAAAAATGATAGTATTCTTAAGACCTTTTCAATGAACTCAAGAAAAAGGGGTTGGCCCTTAAAATTAGGGGCCAAGATACTAGTAAACACTCTTACAAATAACTTAAAAACGATCAAGATTGTGTAATGCATTATAGAAGACAAGTTGTTGATCGTAACAAAGTCTGTTTGAAAAACTCTTTGCCACAACCATTTATTACTCAATTAGGGATTTAAAGGAGCCAAAGTCCTTAATCTTTTTAAAAAATTGAACGGAAGACCTACTCGTTACTTGTAACGAGATCGTATCTAGTTATTATTATTATTTTTCTTTTCCACAAATTTTGTGCACGCGATTTCTCGAAAACTATTCGACCGATTTCCACAATTTTTTCACAGATGATTGGACTTCATATGATCTTCAAACATTTTTGATAATTTTCCTGTCGTCACTTCCGGTACCGATTTATCGGCCATTTTGTTCATTTTTACGACCTATTTTGTGCACACAAAAACTCAAAAACTATCAGAGATATGAATATGAAATTTTCCGGATAGTTAGACCATAGTTTGAAGTTGTGCCCATTGTTTTTGTTTTACTCCTGTGGCGCCATTTCTTGGAGCTCGCTATGGCTCGAAAATTGGGTACGGATTTTTAATCAAAATTGTCACACGTTTTGATCTGTATCTTTTTATCAGTTGATATTTTGTTAAGACATATATAACAAAAGTTGTAAAGTATGAAAAGTTCTTTTCACCGATATCACGGAAAAGGGGCTAGCCCCTTTAATTAGGGACCAAGAGACTCGTAAACTCTAATACAAAAAACTTAAAAACGATCAAGATTTTGTAATGCATTATAGAAGCAAAGTTGTTGATCATAACAATATCTGTCAGAAAAAATCATTGCCACGCCCATTTATTACGTAACCAGGGATTTTTAGGGGCCAAAAACCTTAAATTTTGACGCAATATATCTAGAGAAGGAGACATATTTTGTTAAGCATTGTAGAAGAGAAAATGTCTGCATTGATAATTTTAATCAATTGCACTTATCAAAACATCAATATCTGTCCCCATTAAGGATTTACAGGGCTGACCTCTAAAAGATTCAATCAATTATATCTAAAAAATGAACAACAATTTTAGATAGGTGTAAGAACAAAAATTGTTAGTATCCTTAAGACCTTTCCAACAAAATCAAGAAAAAGGGGCTGGCCCCTTTAATTAGGGGTCAAGACACTCGTAAACTCTATTACAAATAACTTAAAAACGATAAAGATTTTGTAATGCATTATAGAAGCAAAGTTGTTGATCATAACAATATCTATCTGAAAAAATGATTGCCACGCCCATTTATTACGTAATTAAGAATTATTAGGGGCCAAAGTCCTTAAACTTTGACGCAATATATCTGGAGAAGGAGACATATTTTGTTAAGCATTGTAGAAGAGAAAATGTCTGCATTGATGATTTTAATCGATTCCACTAATCAAAACACCAATGTATGTTCCTATAAAGGATTTACAGGGCTGACCCCTAAAAGATTCAATCATTTATATCTCAAAAGTGAACAACAATTTAAGAAAGGTGTAAGAACAAAAAATGTTACTATACTTACGATCTTTCCAACAAAATCAAGAAAAAGGGACTGGCCCCTTTCATTAGGGGCCAACACACTCGTAAACTCTATTACAAATAACTTAAAAACGATCAAGATTTTGTAATGCATTATAGAAGCAAAGTTGTTGATCATAACAATATCTATCAGAAAAAATCATTGCCAGCCCATTTATTACGTAACTAGGGATTATTAGGGGCCAAAGTCCTTAAACTTTGACGCAATATATCTAGAGAAGGAAACATATTTTGTTTAGCATTGTAGAAGAGAAAATGTCTGCGTTGATGATTTCAATCGATGCCACTAATCAAAACACCAATGTATGTTCCCATAAAGGATTTACAGGGCTGACCCCTAAAAGATTCAATTATTTATATCTCAAATATGAACAACACTTTAAGATAGGTGTAAGAACAAAACAAGTTACTATACTTAAGATCTTTCCAACAAAATCAAGAAAAAGAGACTGGCCCCTTTCATTAGGGGCCAACACACTCGTAAACTCTATTACAAATAACTTAAAAACGATCAAGAATTTGTAATGCATTATAGAAGCAAAGTTGTTGATCGTAACAATATCTATCAGAAAAAATCATTGCCACGCCCATTTATTACGTAACTATGGCTTTTTAGGGACCAATGTCCTTAAACTTTGACGGAATATACCTAGAGAAGGAGACTTATTTTGTTAAGCATTGTAGAAGAGAAAATGTCTGCATTGATGATTCTTATCGATTCCACTAATCAAAACATCAATGTATGTCTCCATTAAGGATTTACAGGGCTGGCCCCTAAAATATTCAATCGTTTGTATCTCAAAAATGAACAACAATTTTAGATAGGTTTAAGAACAAATAATGTTAGTATTCTTAAGTCCTGTTCAAGGAAATCAAGAAAAAGGGGCTGGCCCTTTAAATCAGGGGCCACGATACTCGCAAACTCTATTAGAAATAACTTAAAGACGATCAAGATTTTGTAATGCATTATAGAAGCAAAGTTGTTGATCATAACAATATCTATCAGAAAAAATGATTGCCACGCCCATTTATTACGTAACTAGGGATATTTAGGGACCAAAGTCCTTAAACTTTGACGCAATATACCTAGAGAAGGAGACTAATTTTGTTAAGCATTGTAGAAGAGAAAATGTCTGCATTGATGATTCTTATCGATTCCACTAATCAAAACACCAATGTATGTCCCCATTAAGGATTTACAGGGCTGGCCCCTAAAATATTCAATCGTTTGTATCTCAAAAATGAACAACAATTTTAGATAGGTTTAAGAACAAAACATGTTAGTATTCTTTAGACCTTTTCAATGAAATCAAGAAAAAGTGGCTGGTCTTTTAAATTAGGGGCCAGGATACTCGTATACTCTATCACAAATAACTTAAAAACGATCAATATTTTGTAATGCATTATAGAAGCAAAGTTCTTGATTGTAACAATGTCTGTTTGAAAAAACTCTTTGCCACAACCATTTATTACTTAATAAGAGATTTATAGGAGGCAAAGTCCTTAAACTTTTTAAAAAATTGAACGGAAGACCTACTCGTTACTCGTAACGAGATCGTATCTAGTTAAGGTCTTCCGTTTCCAACGGAAGACCTTATTGTTATTGCTTTGTTTCTTTTTCACTATTATTTTTATTGTTTTTTTTTTTCTGTCACGTTTTCTCAAAGACGCTTCAGCCGATTTTGATTAAACTCTCAGATCTTATTCATGACAAAATTTGTAAGAAAATTACACGAGATTTTTAAGGTCGTCACTTCCGGTCCCGAGTTATTAAAGATTTTATGTTTTTGCTTGTTCACGATTTTTCTCCAAAAGTATTTCAGATAGAACTTTCAAATTTTCAGGGATGGTAGAAAGCGTCCTGCCGCAGTGCCCTTCGCATATCCGAACGTCTGCCGTCACTTCCGGTCGTCACAGGAAGGAAACAAACAACAGTCATTTTTCAACTTTTTTGTTTTGAATTTTTTTAATATTACTATTCGATAGAGACGCTTTAATAACGTCAGAATATGAAATTTATTTTAAAATCGATCCACGCATTCTCGAGATTTTGGGATCCAAAGTCCTGAAGCGAGAGTCAGCGTAGCTCAGTCGTTAGAGTAGTGGACTTTGGCCCAGGCGACCCGGGTTCAGTCCCCGAGTGCCGAATGTTTTTTTCTTTCTCAATTGTGTTTTGTTTAACGATTTTATCTTTAAAACGATGGATTTTAATGTTTTCCGTTTTAATTTTATCATAAATCAATATAATACCGGCTTTTCTTCAGTACAAATATAGAGCCCGTTTCAAAATACCGTCAATTTCCCGCATTGTGACAGTCTTGTTTCTGTCAGCAGCTCGCTAAATTCAGACGCTCGTCGCATCGCCGGCATCAAAGACTTGCCGCCGAAGCACCCTTGCAGTACGACTGCATTAGAGCTCGCCAGGTCGCTTTGCCGGCATCAAAGAAATGCCGCCATCTAATTGACTGTATGCACAAAACATTTAGCAATGCGCCCACATTTCAAGAATTCTACAGGACTTTAAAAGGAGGACTGTTTAGTATTTATTCAGATATATAGATACATGCATGTATATATGCGTTTATTGACATATGTTGTTTATATATTGATTTCCTGAACACTATAAAACACTATAAAATCTCTCTCTCTCTCTCTCTCTCTCTCTCTCTCTCTCTCTCTCTCTCTCTCTCTCTCTCTCTCTCCCCAACGTACGAATATTTTAGTATTTGAATAAGAACTACTACAGGTAACATGCAGTAATGTGGCTAAAGCCTAAATGTACATTTGACGTTTAAAAATTATATATGTATTTATTTCTAGTTACGGGATATTGTCTTTGGGTTTAAATGATTTGAAATTAATTTTTTAATGATTGTCTTCTTACTGATTGGAAGTTTTTTTTATCATAGACGGTGTACTTTCTCCTTCTTTGTATATGTCTACAAATACATATATGTTGTCTGTCTTGGATTAAGAAAAACCTCCGAAGTTTAAACACTGAACTATACACACCACAGGGTGACTGCGACAAGGTGTGGAACTGATCACCTGTGTATGTGTGTTTGGGCCTAGGAAAAAGAACGTGTAAACACCGATCGGAGATATACACTGTTAAAACAAAAAGTCTGATTTTTCACTTTTGATAAAAAAAAATAATTACGGCAGGGTGCATGGGGATTATAATCATTTAAAATCTGTCTTAAGTTTACAATTATTTACAAAGGACTACATACAGGTAATGTTCGCCCAAAAGTGGGATTTATTATGTATCTGTTTAGTGATTAAGCATCGAGGTCAAAATTCATAAATTTTGTATTTTATTAACCGATTGCTTAACACTGGTCATTTAGACATTACACTGGGGTATCGAATGGATTCGGGAAAATGGGGGATAAATAACCATACTACATTTGTAAGATGTAGGTTATTTTATCTGCCGACTTAGCAGAATTTTTTTGTCACACAGTGTTAGTCGACAAAGATAAACTTGAGACAAAAAGAAAAATAATCGATATGCAAAAGAAGCAGATTAAAAGATAATAAATTTCTTTATCAAATAGATATCTGATTAATTCATATCTCTCTCTCTCTCTCTCTCTCTCTCTCTCTCTCTCTCTCTCTCTCTCTCACACACACACACACACACACACACACACACACACACACACACACACACACACACACACACACACACATTATTTCAATGTAGTTTATAGCGTATGCAATTTTATATATCTTCTTTCTAAAACATTAAGAAGTAAAAAGTAAATCCATAAATTAACGATGTTTTAAGAAAACAGCTACGCCTATTGCAACCCTCCTTGATTTCGATCCTTTTATTTTTTGCTGAAATTAATGACGTCGCTTAATATGTCACTGGTTATGTTCAAAATTCATAATGTATACTGCCGTAGGTGCTATTATGTAAAATTGAAACCCGACAATGTATTATTAAGACCGCAGAACATTAGTTACTGTCAAGCATTTGGAATGGGCGGGAACAAATTGACGCGGACGTCTGAGAAAACAGTGGATTGAAACTGTAGCTATAGGAAGTGTATCAGTGGCGACTGATTCTTTGAAGTCATCGGACAATACTTTGCCTTGCGTATAATCTCTCCCGAGTGGGGATTTTCTCATATTTGCTGATTATATACTTATTGATGAAATAAAATGTTTTTCAATAGCTTTGCTGATACTAAATAAAATGTGTTTCGATCGCATAACTTATATAGCAAGTTAGGAACGCTTAGGTGGATTGAAAATACACTTCCTATAACTACAGTTTCAATCCAACGTTTTTTTCCAGATGTCCGCATCAATTTGTTCCCGTCCACATCAAATGTTTAGACTGTAACAGGTGAAATTGACCTAAACTGTATGTTTCCAATCTTCCCAGTTAATGTTCCGCGGTCTTGGGTATTTTAATAAAAAGAAAGCAACATGTGAGTTAGAAATTCGCATAAATATATGTCTATTTAAATCCTTAGAAAATGTTAAACGGACAAGAACAAGTATCTTGGTAGCGTAAGGTGTATACAAACGGAAGACCTCTCGTTGCTCGCAACGAGTCGCGTCTAGTTATTATTATTATTATTTTCCAAATTTTGTGCACGCGATTTCTCGAAAACTATTCGACCGATTTCAACCATTTTTTCACAGATGATGGAACGTGACCTGAATTCTATATGTTTTTGAAATTATTTCCGTCGTCATTTCCGGTCCCGATTTACGGCCGATTTTTCAATTTTTTACGACCCATTTTGTGCACAGGTGATCTAAAAAACTATCAGAGATATGACTGTGAAATTTTCAGGATAGGTAGTCTATAGTTTGAAGTTGTGCCCTATTATGTCGTTTTATGGCAGTGGCGCCTTATCTTGGAGCTCGCCTAGGCTCGAAAATTGGGCACCAATTTTCATTCAAAATTTTCATACGTTTTGATCTGTATCTTTTTATCAAATGATATTTTGTTAAGACATATATAACAAAAGTGGTAGAAAATCAACAGTTCTTTCCAACAAAATCAGGAAAAAGGGGCTGACCCCTTTGTTTAGGGGCCAAGAGACGTGTAAACTCTATTACAAATAACTGAAAAACGATCAAGATTTTGTAATGCATTATAGAAGCAAAGTTGTTGATCGTAACAAAATATATCAGGAAAAATCATTGCCACGCCCATTTATTATGAAATAAGGGATTTTTAGGGGCCAACGTTCTCAAACTTTGATACAATATATCTAGAGAACGAGACATATTTTGTTAAGCATCGTAGAAGAGAAAATACTTGTATTGATGATGTAAATCGATTCCACTAATGAAAACATCAATTCCTGTCCCCATTAAGGATCTAGAGGGCTGGCCCCTAAAATATTCAATCATTTGTATCTCAAAAATGAACAACAATTTTAGATAGGTTTAAGAACAAAAAATGTTAGTATTATTAAAACCTTTTCAAGGAAATCAAGAAAAAAGGGGCTGTCCCTTTAAATTAGGGGCCAAGATACTCGTAAACTCTATTACAAATAACTTGAAAACGATCAAGATTTTGTAATGCTTTATAGAAGCAAAGTTGTTGACCATAACAATATTTATCAGAAAAAATGATTGCCACGCCCATTTATTACGTAACTAGGGATTTTTAGGGGCCAAAGTCCTGAAACTTTGATGCAATATACCTAGAGAAGGAGACTAATTTTGTTAAGCATTGTAGAAGAGAAAATGTCTGCATTGATGATTCTTATCGATTCCACTAATCAAAACACCAATGTCTGTCCCCATTAAGGATTTACAGGGCTGGCCCCTAAAATATTCAATCGTTTGTATCTCAAAAAATGAACAAAAATTTTAGATAGGTTTAAGAACAAAAAATGTTAGTTTTCTTCAGACCTTTTCAAGGAAATCAAGAAAAAGGGGCTGGTCCTTTAAATTAGGGGCCAAGATACTCGTAAACTCTATTAGAAATAACTTAAAAACGATTAAGATTGGGTAATGCATTATAGAAGCAAAGTTCTTTATCGTAACAATTTCTGTTTGAAAAACTCTTTGCCACACCCATTTATTACTTAATAAGAGATTTATAGAAGGCAAAGTCCTTAAACTTTTTAAAAAATTGAACGGAAGACCTGCTCGTTACTCGTAACGAGATCGTATCTAGTTATTATTATTATTTTTCTTTTCCACAAATTTTGTGCACGCGATTTCTCGAAAACTATTCGACCGATTTCCACAATTTTTTCACAGATGATTGCACTTCATATGATCTTCATACATATTTGATAATTTTCCTGTCGTCACTTCCGGTACCGATTTATCGGCCATTTTGTTCATTTTTACGACCTATTTTGTGCACACAAAAACTCAAAAACTATCAGAGATATGAATATGAAATTTTCAGGATAGTTAGACCATAGTTTGAAGATGTGCCCATTATTTTTGTTTTACTCCTGTGGCGCCATTTCTTTGAGCTCGCTATGGCTCGAAAATTGGGTACGGATTTTTAATCAAAATTTTCTCACGTTTTGATCTGTATCTTTTTATCAGTTGATATTTTGTTGAGACATATATAACAAAAGTGGTAGAGTATGAAAAGTTCTTTTCACCGATATCACGGAAAAGGGGCTAGCCCCTTTAATTAGGGGCCAAGAGACTCGTAAACTCTATTACAAATAACTTAAAAACGATCAAGATTTTGTAATGCATTTTACAAGCAAAGTTGTTGATCATAACAATATCTATCAGAAAAAGTTATAACCACGCCCATTTGTTACGTAACTAGGGATTTTTAGGGGCCAAAATCCTTAAATTTTAACGCAATATATCTAGAGAAGGAGACATATTTTGTTAAGCACTGTAGAAGAGAAAATGTCTGCATTGATGATTCTAATCGATTGCACTTATCAAAACACCAATATCTGTCCCCATTAAGGATTTACTGGGCTGACCCCTAAAAGATTCAATCATTTATATCTCAAAAATGAACAACAATTTTAGATAGGTGTAAGAACAAAAATTGTTAATATTCTTAAGACCTTTCCAACAAAATCAAGAAAAAGGGGCTGGCCCCTTTAATAAGGGGCCAAGAGACTCGTAAACTCTATTACAAATAACTAAAAAACGATCAAGATTTTGTAATGCATTATAGAAGCAAAGTTGTTGATCATAACAATATCTATCTGCAAAAATGATTGCCACGCCCATTTGTTACGTAACTAGGGATTTTTAGGGGCCAAAATCCTTAAATTTTGACGCAATATATCTAGAGAATGTGACATATTTTGTTAAGCATTGTAGAAGAGAAAATATCTGCATTGATGATTCTAATCGATTCCACTAATCATAACACCAATATCTGTCCCCATTAAGGATTTACAGGGATGGCCCCTAAAATACTCAATAGTTTGTATCTCAAAAATGAACAACAATTTTAGATAGGTTTAAGAAACTAAAATAATAGTATTCTTAAGACCTTTTCAATGAAATCTAGAAAAAGGGTTTGGCCCTTTAAATTAGGGGCCAAGATACTCCTAAACTTCATGACAAATAACTTAAAAACGATAAAGATTTTGTAATGCATTATAGAAGCAAAGTTGTTGATCGTAACAATGTCTGCTTGAAAAACTTTTTGCCACACCCATTTATTACTTAATTAGGGATTTATAGTAGCCAAAGTCATTAAACTTTTCAAAACATTGAACGGAAGACCTACTCGTTACTCGTAACGAGATCTAGTTTTTCTTCTTTTTTTTCCTACACAAAATTTTTCAAAACCAAATATCTCAAAAACGGTTCGACGGATTTTCACGAAAATTTCACAGATAGAAGTCAGTATCTACAGCTATGCATAACTATCTTTCTGCGTTTGACGTCACTTCCGTTCGTCAACGTCGTTCAATTTACTTTTTTCAAAAATTCATTTTGTCCAGCAAATATTTAGAGAATGGTTGAAGAGAGAAACTTGACATTTTCAGCGATGATAGATCTACCTTGGGAAGGTTGCACTTAGGTTGAATGATTAACGTCCGTCACTTCCGGTCGTCACCGGAAGGAATGACAAAATATCGATTTTTTCAACTTTTTTCTTTTTTGATATTTTTCTGTAGTGTTGATGGTGACCCTTTTACTGATTCAGAATATGTAGTTTGTTTTAAAATTGAGAAACGCATTCTCGAGATATTAAGCATCAAAGTCCTGAAGCGATAGTCCGACTAGCTCAGTCGATAGAGTCGTGGACATGGCCCAGGCGACCCGGGTTCAAGCCCCGAGTGTCGCAAATTTTTGATCAGTTTTACGATTTTATCTTTAAAATGATGAGTTTTATTAAATCTCTTCAAATATCGGACGGAAGACCCACTCGTTGCTCGCAACGAGAACGATCTAGTTATTATTCTTTTTTTTCTTAACATTTTTCTTTAAACTAAAATATCTCAGACATGGTACAACAGATTTTTATGAAATTTTGAAAGATAATTAAGAATATCAAGATCTTTTAACAAGTACATTTTCGTTGATGAAGTCACTTCCGGTCGGCTGATATATTCGTTTATCTTTTTTTAAAAAGTGATTTTGTCCTACCTTTTTCTCAAAAACGATTAAAGATAGAAAATTGAAAATTTCAGGAATGATAGATTTTTGAATTCTTAGATGCCATCAGGTACAAACATGATCGTCCGTCACTTCCGGTCCGCTCAAAAACGGCATTTTCGAAAAATTGCGTTTTAAAACTTTTTCAAATTTAAAGATTTGGAATTTTTTTTCATCAAAATATATTCTAAACGCATCCAATTTTAATATGAACAGGTCATCCGTCACTTCCGGTCGTCATCGGAAGTGATTTCAAAATTTCGATTTTTGGAATTTGAAAACACATTCATTTTGTAGACATTTTTATTCTAAATACAAAATTGAAAACCGTTTTAAAATCGGACTATGCATTGCAGAAATATTGCAGTTTAAAAATGACTTTTTCCAGAAATCTTAATTTTGCAATCCAGGTCTAAAAATCAGCCTTCATTTTGATCATTTTGATCATATCAAAGTCGTTACAATAAAATTTTGTTCGGGTATTGCGTAATACGAAATTAAAAAGCTTGACCTAATTGTTAACACGTACCTGTTTTCATGTGAAAAGTGCATGTTTTTGTCTGCATAACTGACACAAGTTACAACAGAAAGTGTAATAGCTTACCTATATGTCGCTTTAATTAATTATAACAAGTGAGTATCGATGTTTTTCTTACAGGTTATACGTGAGGATCATTAGTCACTTTTGTTTAGTTTTTGTAATGGACAATCATTCAAAACCGCGAAAGAGAAAGTACATAGTCGCGGACATACATTCTTATTCTATTCAAGTGAAACACGGAACAACTCCTACAAAAAAATGTTTAAAATTTGTTTAAAAATCATTTTTAGAAGCCTGTGTTGTATGTGAAATCACGTACCAATTCCTCACCCG
Source organism: Magallana nippona (assembly GCA_033439105.1). Lineage (NCBI taxonomy): Eukaryota > Metazoa > Mollusca > Bivalvia > Ostreida > Ostreidae > Magallana > Magallana nippona. The sequence continues at coordinate 37,297,414 of CM065922.1, forward strand.
CGACCGAAGAGATTATTGATCGGCTGCTAGCTAGCAGCCACCGGTTATCTAATACACAACATTCGCGTCTTGCATACATAAGTTTATTTATATAGCGGCTTACACAAAGAACTATGGTATAAAGATATATTAAGTGTAAATTAAGGAGAAAAGAGTAACGTCTTAACCCATAAATATGGAACGCCATCGCTGCCTTATAGCATAAAACTATAGATACATTATGTCAAATTATTATTACATGATGTCAAAGTCCATTACGTGGTGTGAATATATCTTTATACTCGGTCAAATCTTTATTACGTGATGTCAAAAGCACATTAGGTGAAGTAAACATGTCTTTATATGATGTCAACTTTTTACGTTGTGATGTAAAATCATCCTTACGTTATGTCAACATTTTATAACTTGATGTAAATTTATCCTTATATTATGCCAGTATTGTAGAACTCAAGGTCAATACATAATGGCATTATGTCGACACTGTATTGCATGGGGCAAATGTATCCTTACATTATGTCAATACTGCATTACATAATGCAAATCAATACTCACATTATGTCAATATTTTATTACATGATATCAATATATTTTTACATTTTATCAACACTTTATTACATGGTGTAAATATATTTGCTTTATTATGTCAACCCTTTACAACTTGATGTCATAAGTTTATTACGTTATGTCTAAACTTAATAACGTGATGTGAATAAGCCTCGCTATAGGTCAATTTCTCTATTCCATGATGTAAACAGTTGTTGAAACATCGTTTCGTTATGCGAATACGGATACCCTCGACTTTTATCTATACATAGAAACGGTAACTGATTTACCCAAATGGATCCAGGGGCTATTGGTACTTTGCGCAACAGAACGGAACCAGTAAAGGGTCACCCAATGGGGAAATAGAACTTTTAAAAATGAGCATTTTTTTAAATTCGTTACATTTCAAAATAAGATTGATCTTTAATTTTTATGTTTAAATCCGTTAACGTTGTTTAAAGAAAAATATACTTATATCACTTACTACTCTAATATTAACACATTACAGTACTTTCATGGCAGAACTTCCTAGCTGGTTTAAGCTAACAAAAGAATATTCTATATTAGTTAGAGCTTTAAAACAAACCAAACACATTCCATTCCCAAGTATACTCATCTTTAAAATTACAATGTAAGCAGTACTTGTATTGATTTATTTTTAAAATTCTGGTTCCGTTCCGCAAAATCTCATTATCTGTGTGGATATTGGTATTCAACGGAACAGAACGGAACATTCTCAGCCTATTTTCACGCCGATTCTATACTTATTGAAGAAAATATCTGTATCATGATCAAAATTGTTTATAATACATCAACTCTCATGCAGTCGAATTATTTCATTTAATTAAAAATTAGATACATGTATGAGGCAAACGCTGGAGACTGTGCCGATTCTACCAATAGTGTTTGCCTTTCTGAATAATAAATTCTAGAATCGGCGAATGCAGTTCTAGTTCCCCTCTCTTTTTTTGTGCGTTTTATTTCGACATATGCCTATTTCTGATTTATACCCTCTGTCCGAAAAATTACCTAAAACAAATTTTTCATAAAAACCAAACCCATCTATATCAAGATGGAGATGGTCTTTAAAGGGTTAAAGATCTATTGTAATTTATCTGTAGATTTTATTTTATATTAAGTTATCAAGTGCCCTCTTGATTAAAAGGGAGAAAATTCATTTGTAGGAACGTAGCATACCCCCTCCCCAAACATTATTCCCACCCCCTCTGCAAAAAAAAATCATTTTAATAGCATAATAATTTTGTAGCAGAACGGCCATACCCAGTGAGGGTCAATGTCCTTCATTTAAGATACCAATAGCAACGTCTATTTTAACTACTAAATACTTTTGAGACTAAATTTTAGAAAATTAAATATGTACTGAGTGTCCACGTCACGACATACAGGCTTTGGAACGATAAAGAACCCTGACTGCTAAATGACTGAGTGTGTAGTAACGAACTTAATTTGAATACTCTTGAAGTAAAAAAAGTATATAAATCAAAAATAAAATTTTAAATTTAAAAACAACAATAAAGGGGTTAATGTTACATTTTATTTCATTTTAAGTATTCAAGGGCCGGTGAGAGAGAGAAGACTACTTGCATTTTAAGTCTTTTTTTTTTATAACTTAAGTCTATTTAAACTAAAAATTCACTCTTGAGAAATTAAATTGTCAGCAACTTAAGTCCTTTACAGCTTTCAGAAAAGCATCCGTATATAGATTTTTATTCTAGTATGATTAAACCACTGCTTCTTATTAGTATCTACTGTTTTTTGGTTTTTTCTGGGCCCATTTGGGTAAAACGGCGTACCCTTTCTATGTATATCTCATGTTGTAAATTTTGAATTTGAAACATGACATATATATAAAGGCCGAGGATATTCGTGTTTGTACATAACGGAATGATGTTTCGACTTAAAGTAATGGAGCGTGTACATCACGGAATAGAGAATCGGCCTAATGTGAAGATTTATTCACATCACGTAATAAAGTTTAGACAAAATGTCAAGATATTTTCGCATTACGTAATGTACTTTTGACATCAAGTTATAAAGTGTTGACATAATGAAAGGATGTGTTAACACCATGTATTAAAGTGTTGATAAAATGTAAGGAGATATTGATAGCATGTAATAAAATGTTGACATAATGTAAGGATATATTGATAGCATGTAATAAAATGTTGACATAATGTAAGGATATATTGATAGCATGTAATAAAATGTTGACATAATGTCAGGATACATTTGCCCCATGTATAACAGTGTCGAAATAATGTCATGATGTATTGACCTTCAGTTGTACAATGTTGGCATAAAGTAAGGATGATTTTAGATCACAACGTAAAAAGTTGACATCGTGTAAAGACATGTTTACTTCACCTAATGTGCTTTTGACATCACGTAATAAAGATTTGACCTAATGTAAAGATATATTCACACCACGTAATGGACTTTGACATCATGTAATGATAATATGACATAATGTACCTATAGTTTTATGCTATAAGGCAGCGATGGCGTTCCATACATAAATTTAATGTTAGCTCTGTTATTTGAAAAACGGGGTCTTTATGCGTATAACTGACATAAAGCTACCGTAGACAGTGTACCAGCTTACATACGGAAAGTGTATAAACATTCTCATTCTCTTCTAGTGAAACACATTATGTATAAAAGAACTGATACTATGCAATACATTTGAGTCGCATTTAAAATCTAGCTGGATTCCGAGCTGTGTATGTGAACAATTACGTATCCGATCCCTGGCCGTGGCCAAAGAAATAGGTCGCGGCTGGACTAGCGAGCGGTCTGCTGTTATCCAATACACAAGATTTGCGTTTTGCTGTGATGCACACATGGGTTTATTTATTTAGCTGCAAACACAAAGAATTCCGATTTTAACGATATTAAAGAGTAAATAAAAAAAATTATACCTTAACCTACGAGGTTATGATGTTTTAGTTTCGTAATTTAAAAACGATATATAGTATGACTGTCATTGAAAAAAGGTGTTCTATGTGATCTTGTCTATGTCATAAAATAAGTTTTATTGTTTGGAAAAAATTCCGTTATCAAACTGCAAACATTTAAAACCCACCATGTTGGGTGTACATTTATGTAACACATCAATCGCACATGGCCGAAAAGATACCGCGCTAGTGGACAAGCGATTCGCTGTGGTCTAAGACACAGGCTTCTCGTGTTTCTACGTTATCACACGTACAGTTCATTGAATTGTTTTTATTTTCAATTATATTGGTTAAAGATGCATCAAACTTTTGATTTAGCATTGATTTAAATCACAGTGCGTAAAATTAAAAGAAACTGCCATCAATGAATATAATACAACGTTTTACAGTCGTACAAGTTGAAAAATAAATTAGTCTATTTCTGACATTTTTGCTGCTGAGAATTTAAATGCATTTACACTTCCCACATCTAGGCGATATGCACAACATGATTATTCCAACACAAACATCTTATGTATCTGTAACCTGTGATAATTCATTTGGCTAACACAATAGTAGAAGTCTTTTTATGAGTTATGTGTGTGTGTGTGTGTGAGAGAGAGAGAGAGAGAGAGAGAGAGAGAGAGAGAGAGCATGCATGAATATAGCAGGGTGTAGTAAGTAAAGTGAGTTGAAAACGCGTTCGAGATAAGGCAGTTTTAGTGTTACAATGTTACATGCTTGCGGTAGGTGCAGGCACGATAAAACTTACCGATGCCCGCTAATACGGAAGGAATTGAAAAAAAACAGTAATTATTTCTTTAATATACCAATGAATTTTTTTAACAAGTTTGATTTACATTCAGGCCGTAAAAGAATAAAGGTCACACGAACATTATTGGTTTAAGCTCTTCTGAATGGCAGTCCGAATCATTAAAAAGCATACTCATTGCTGATTTTATTCTTCATTTAATTAAATTACATTTTTTTGTTATTGATTATCAAAGAATATGTGAGTTTTAAAAACAGTTTATCAACATTCGGTAAGTAAAAGTTTTGTTTAGATTCGGATAGTCGAAGAGCGAGTAGAGGACACATGGTTATAAACTACTTATAAACTACTATAAACTACTTAGTAGATTACGGAGATTTTCAAATCGACCGGACTTCTGCATATGCGTTGCACCTACACTCGAATACTTGATACATATATATTTTAATAAAACGTCTGTATGCTGTATTATTATTTTCTGTCTGATCAGGACTGTTCTGCCCAAAAAGAAGCGCACGGCGATCGCGTAATGAATGTTCTGTATATACATGCTTATATATATTTTTAAAAACTTTTTTAACGTTTAACGTTTTGTAGAGGTCATGGAGTCAAAAGGCAAATCAAATTAATTTGCCAATTAGGCAATAGTACTTATCCAATGCCTATGATTAATAACTTGAATAAATATGAATTTACAAGCCCCCCCCCCCCCCCCCCCCCCCCCCCCCCCCCCCCCCCCCCTTGTTAAGAGCTTCCGTGTCTTGTATTCGTTTTGTTCTTTAACGATTTTTGTGCACGCGATTTCTCGGAAATGGCTCAAATTTTGTTAAATGGCCCTGATAAGAAGATGAAAGGATGGGCACTAAAATTTCTTTCTCAAATATATCAAGAACGGTCTCAAAATTCAAACACTGGTTGAATAACATACAACTCATTTTGTGCAAATTCTATATGTATGAAATGGCAATTTCCTTGTAGCTTAAATAATTTTTAAAAAAATAATAACAGTATAATTTTTTCAATAATTACGCTTTGTGAAATCTAAAAAATTTCTTAATTTATCACAAAAATTAATAATTTTAGACGGCCCATGCAGTAAGTATTGCTAACCGAGCCTTTCGTTCAACAGCACATTGATTGTGAAGATTCCAGCGTTGTTTACAACAAAAGGATAAAAAGACCACATATTGTGACATATTTGGCTGTAAAGGGTTTAAAAGAGATGGATATAAAACACAAGTGCGAATATATCAAGTAAAGATAAAAATGATTAATCTACATTTGTCATAAATACATCATTTTATCATAAGAATATTTTAACATTTAGATCCGCCGAAAATTTCCATTTCCCTTCATTGTTTGATGCCTGATTTGAAATAACGTTTCGATGTCGTACCAAGTGGAGAAATTTCTTAAAGCTGCATGTTCCGATTTTTCGGCCATTACAGTATCAAATAATGTTACCATGCAAACCAAATGAGTTATCTTAGAAAGTTATAGACTTTCGCCTATTTACACAGAATTGATTTTCTTTTTAACGTTAGAAATAATCAAAGTAAATAAAAATAAATTTTGGAGGCATACAAAAATACCCCAAAAATACATCATGGAAATGTTTAAAAAAGGTAACCGTTTGATTTCCTCCCCCGAATGATTGGGTTTATTCAACCTGCATGTTATGCATCGATTGTAAACAACGTAAACTTCAGAATTATTAGTGAACAAATGTACACTGCTTTATTTTTTCAAATAGCCATGCTGTTTATTTTATTTGTTAAAATAGATCATATAAAAAAGGACATATGTCAAAGTCGCAATACAATCATACTCGCTTCGACGTATGGGGCGAGTATAAACACGAGGCGAAATAACGCGAAACCGTTTTATGTCGTTTATTTTGTAAATAAATTTTGTACATTGTAAAACTTGTCTTATCTGGCGGAGTTTGGTTCTGAAAAATTAGGGTAGATTAGACAACATCCGGTTTGGAGGACACTGTTGCAAATTAATTTCAGTATTTAATGCATTAGGTCTTGATCGTCTATTCTTGCAAAATTTTCAATTCTTCTGAAATATATTAGACCTAATCGATCATGATTACGGTACCAATTTTCATTTTTTTTCTTGGAAAACAATTAGTCCATAAGGGAGTACATACAATTGTAATACTTTTTCAATCAAATTATCTTAATTGATATTTTCAAGCATTCGATTAACCTGAAAAGTCCGACACAAGATAAGTGCATGACATTGGCCAACAGGTGGCTGATTACGTAATGGCGAGGTTGAATATTTATATAGATGAGAATTTAATAAAGAATGGAGCATTTTGACAGAATAAAATGTAACTCTGTAAATGTAGCCATACAACGGGGATAACATATCGGCAGTCTTACTACCGCGGTATCCTAAATCACGGCCTGAAAAAAAATGGGATGAACTATGATCTCATTATCTAAATTTGGCAAAAAAAAATGCGTATTTATTTATAACAAGACTTAACGGTATATACTGAAATGAGTTACTAGTTTGGATCTACTATAGTATATTCACATTTGTTTAAATCAATAGCAACGACAGGAAAATTGCCGATCGATCGATAAGTGGCTGGATTACGGGAGATAACTCTCACTACTCATTAGCAGTCAATTCTTTACTTTGCGGCTGATTTACAGAATAGACAAGATCCGGATTGCACAGCATTTTTTAAACATAAAATGCTTGGAAAATGCCAAGGGACATAATAATGTCGCCGGATTAGACAACATGCCGGAATGCACAGCATCCGGATTCAACAAGTTTTAATATGTACATCATTTTTTCATTGAAAAAGAGACAATTTCAAATTTTAAATTTGAGTCGATATGATAAAACATTTTGAATTGCGGATCATCTTTAACACGCAATTTGCAAGCTTATTTTTTTGGCAGTAAAAAGATTCAAACAGTTTTTATGCACATGTTCAATTTTTTTAATTGAACTGTTTTTTAAAATAAGAGCCCAGAATGGTCTAAAGTCTTTACTTCGTACCTATACAATATACATGTAATAATTTTAATATGCTATATTGTTAAAGATTTAAAGGACTAGAAGTCCAGAATTTTGATCATTCTTTTTTAAAAAAGAGAAATATTTGTGAAATTGTTGTACAAGAAAAGATGCTTAGAACTATGTACATTTATATATACTATGTGTATAACAATAGACAACCCTCAAAATTTCGCTAAAAGGAGAAAAAGAATCGACCCCAACGTTCTTTCCCAGATACATGTATCTCAATGATGGTAACTGATTTCTAAACACTTTTTGAACCAAATCATTTAAAACAAAAATAAATTTCCTTTTACATAACCAAGGTCTAGTCCTTTAAATTATGAGCCAATTGATTTGAAGACAATCATGGCTTTTAATTTCTGAATATTTTGTAACATGAATGATGTATTTAACAATGTACAGTCATCAAAATTGTTAGATGGCCCGATAAAAAGTCGGCCCAAACAAGTTCTTTCCCAGATATCTCAAAAACGGTCACTTTCTCAATGCTTGTTGAATAAAATTTCCATCAAATAAAAAAGAAGTCCTTTAATTTGATATCAAGAAAAATTGACAAGCCCCTAAATTAAAGGGCCAAAAGGGATCTAAAGCTATTCATCAATAGCTCTAACACTTCATACAAAAACGTCTCAGATCCTTTAAATATAGCCCCACCCACATTTCCATGTTTCGTTTTAGCAAAAGTAAAGGTCTTATCACATCTGATGAGAATCGGACGGAAGACCTCCTCGTTGCTCGCAACGAGATCGTGTCTAGTTGTATAGCTTATTGTAGAGGTTTACTTGTATAGCGTATTGTAGATGTCTACTTGTATAGCGTATTGTATAGTGTATTGTAGAGAAGCAATTTTACAAAATTGCTTGTATAGCGTACTGTGAGGTTACCTTGAATAGAATATAGAATAGCGTATTGTAGAGGAGCAATTTTACAAGTTTACTTGTATAGCGTATTGTAGAGGTTTACCTGTATAGCGTATTGAAGAGGACAAGATTAATTTTGTTTTGATTGATGTACATATGTACCTATTCTTGTTGAAGGCCAAATCATTTATTATTTATCAGGATGATGATAAAACAGTTCTTCTCATTGATCGAAATTTTGTTGAAGCCTTCGTTAACAAATGTTAAAAACAGCTTAAACTTTCTCATACTAATCGATGAAGACCTTAAAATTCCGTGATAAACTATAATAGTTATCACAGTGTTTTGAGGTTTTCATGTATTTCTTGATAAGGTGTAAAATAATCAGGAAATGTAATATTACCTTGTTTCTTGTATTGAAACCAGTCTTTCCATTATCCACTTCATGTTTTATCAGCTGATTGGTTTTGACGGCTTCCAGTTCAGGACCTTTTGGTGTAGGCTCCTTTGATCCAGTACTTGATATGTTGCAGCTTTGTTCAGCCTTTTCATCTCTGAGAAGAAATTTAATGCTATGAAATAAGATATCGTAAGTTGGGAATTTTGTCTGTACATTTAATATTGAATTGCTTAATTACAATTTAATTCATGACATGACATTCATTTATTTTTTTTAAGGTGGAACAATGAAATGCAATTCGTCAATTACAAATGCATGGTTTGCAGTGGCGTAGCGCCCTTTACGCAAAAACGCAAATGAATACACAGAATTTTGCAAAGCATGGGTCTTATAACTTCCCGGGGGCTTCGCCCCATGCACTCCCTGTCGATTTTGAATACACTAAAAAAAATTCTAGCTACGTCGCTGGTTTGTTATAAAAGAGGAAAATATTTTACCTGATATCATCAATTTTGTTTTCAGTGCCCTTTGCTTTCTCCAAATCTGTTTGCCCTTCACCTTGAAAGTTTTCTTTTTCTTTCTTCAAGTTTTCATCATTCACACGCTTTGCTTCAATCCCAGCATCTTTAGGCGGCGCAGTGTTTACTTCTGTCACGTGGGTGAAATCTTCTTCCTCTCGCTTCACCTCCATACAGTCGACATCACCCATTTTGATTTGGTTTTCAACTTTCAACTGTTTTACATCGCTCTGACTCTTTAATTCATTTTTAACTTTCTCCAGTATTTCTGATTTTACTCCGTCAAGTAAGTATTTAACCAACTTGTCAAACTGTACATCCTGTTGTTTATCTTCTCCGACCTCCATCTTTTTTGATTGAACTTCAAAATTTTCAAACAGTTCATTTGTTATTTGCAGACCATTTTGCTTCTCATACCGGTATTTCTCTAAAGCTGCCATCCTCGTACCCTCGATATTATTCTGAATGCAAACTTCTCTTCCTTCCCTTTCAGATACTTGTATCCTCTCATCTTTAAAATCAAACGCCTCAGGGTCGCCTTGCTTCCCTCCATTTGGAGCCGCCATAGTTTTGTCAAGCTGGTGCTCTGTTATGTCCGAACTTTTCCTCTTTTTAACGTAGGGCCGTCTCCTCCGTTTACGCTTGATATGCCTTTCAAGCGCAAGGAGTCTTCTTTCTTCCAATACGGGGATATTTCTAATGCGACGTTGCATTTCTCCATTTCCAATGCCATTTGCTCTCTTTTCATCTGAACGTTGAATCTCCTGACTCTCTGTGGTTGGACCTTCCTACAGATAATTCACGGAGAAAAAGGACGGTTAAATTATGTTGAAATTTAATAAATTTTCAATGATCTTTTAAAAAACGAATGAACACTATTGCGGGGGGGGGGGGGGGGGGGGGGGGATCATGCTTACGAGCATAATGTATTCAGAACACCATTATCATAATTATATATCAATGAAGTAAACAGAGTTTTCCACTTTTATCGCAGTAATTTCACTTACCATGTTGAAGACCGGACCATTACCATTACCAAACTGTGATTTTGAATCCATTTTCTGATCTGAAACGATATACATGTATGTCTTCTATAATCACATTAAATAATTTGCACACAAATATGCAATTAAAATATTTGACGATGCAAAAAACCGAAAACCACGCAGGGTATTTCATTACCTGCCATATCTTCTGAGTATTGTTTGCTGTAGTGATAGCGATTGCATTGTTTTGATTGTGACGTTACAATCATTTCATGACTGATTGTTACGTCACGTTTACACGTGACTCGACTCAAGAAGAACATTCCCTTGCTCTGAAATTTTTTTACGGAACTTAATTAAAACAGCTTCATTTCCTGTGTCAGTAATGTAACTTTTAGTGCTAATAATATTCTAAGGTTTGAGGAAGCAAATGTCGGGTTGTTAAAGAAGGAGAGGCGTTCAACTTTTATAACCCGACACATTTCCTTAGACAGTCAGTAAAAAAAATTGTTTTGCTTTATCGAAGACCAACGCCGTTTGTATATAAATATATAAAAGAGGAATGTAATGAAAAAGATATGCACTACGCTATGTTGCCATCTACATGATTACTTGGAGTCTACAGGAATTTTGACCGCAATTACGTGACGCGTTTTAAGAGGGCTCGATGGTCGTTGTCATTTTTAGACTATATCAATCTCCTTGAGAAAAAAGACTCTATAAAAAGATGTAGGAAAAGCGTAAATATTTTGAATTTTGTTATCATTGAAAGGCATACAACCATGATTCCTTCATGATGCCCCCTCTTTTACCCTGGAAAAATTGTCAAGGGTAAAAAAAAGTTCTTTGGGGGTGATTTATAATGAAAAAGTCTGACTTATCCTATCCATTAGAAACACCTTGCACAATTTTCCTTACAAAAAAAAAACTGTGTATCATCCGGTTTCTTTTACGTTGTTTGCAATGCAAAATCTACGTAGTTTTTATCTACAGCTTTTTTTTTAAATAGCGGGTGGTTTTGATACAGAATTCTTGGATTTTTTCATTCTAATGAACGCATGCAGTTTAGATACAAAGAATGATATACAAGTATTTCTTAATTTATATTTACATCTACCGAACACTTCATTCCTTAACTTCTAATAAAATTCATAGCTTTGTAGAAACTGACATAGCTGAAATCTTTACGATCCAGTTCCAACCAGTTTATCCATCGGTCGAAACCTTCAACAACCTAAGAAAAATCACGGACTGCACGAAATAATCATGATTTTTTTCCGACGCAAATTCCCATATAGATCTATATAAGACGACTTGGCAATTTCTTTTATATAAGGTTCTGACTTCTGTTGTACATTAACAATAATTTAGTTACTTTTACATGTATTTACTATTTACGGTCAGTTTAATTAATTTGTTAAAAGAAAGATGCAAATATAAACAATAAAATGCATTCTTTGATGATTCACATGGTGGTTATGAAGGTAGCGATCATTGCAGAAAAATTTTTACATATGTACTTTTTTTTGCAATGTCGCTACCTTCATATCCCGCATAAATCGCCAAAGAAAGTATTTTACTATTTAAATGAATATCGAAACATCATACAATGGTTGATGAAAACGGGCACTTTAATGAAAAACCAACCGATAAGATTCTGTCGACCGCAAGATATTAATACAGCGCAAGATAGAGGATCTTTGATTTGTATGCGCTTGATGTGAACATTATAGTGATGTGATCTCGCGCTATTGTTGCCATACAATATATATACAACTTAATTTCTGATTAAAAAAAAGGCCTTAGGGCCCAAGGGTAATATAGTCCTTGGGTCCTACGATACCGAATGTTATACAGCCCCATAAATAAAATCATTTGTATCTCTCTGTAAGAAACTAAATAATATTGAAGATGTATTGCTAAAAATTGCAAAATCATGGGGGACCAAAATCAAGAAATTTTTTAATTTGGTGATCAAAATATTGGATTCTATTGGAGTTATGATCGACACGGCTCTGTCCGGTCCGGTGTATTTTGTTATTTCGATGATGCATGGATGCTGATGACAATACGTGGATTATTTTTGATCGATCGAAACCACAGCTACATCGAGAGCACGAACTCCACGGGCTTGCACGGACTCTGCTGCGTTCATGATCGTAGCAGCTAGCCTACCTGCTAGGTCGTAGATATCTAGGTCTATTGAACAGACCGCTAGGTCTTTGATTTGAAGTTGGAAATATTCAATTAAAGACTAATTACATCGACATTGTTTGTTAATTTCAAGCGGAAATATACATGTTAAAATTCATTAAAACTTATAGGATGAACAAAATATCACTAAATAAATAGATTTTATGTTTGTTACAAAGTGGTAACTAAGGAGGTCATCTTGAATTTTATGCTTAGCATAAAATATTTAGGCTACGAATACCTATGTATTGGCTAGGTTAGCTTATCGTTCAATGGCGTAGCTGCTACGTAGCCATATGTAGCAGCTACGATCTTGAAGGCAGCCCTGACCTTAAACTTCCAAGTAGCTGTATTGTTACCGTGGCAACCTACACATATATGGAAAATTGGCTGTAATATAATTACTTAGAATACGTACTTTTACTCATTTTTTGAATAATTGATTTAGTGCTGATATAAATATTTTAAAAGCAGTTAAATAATTTCTTTGGGGCTTCTTTTGGGCTATGAAGGTAGCTTTTATTGCAGAAAAAGATATAGCTTTTGCTGCGTCGTGCCAGGTCATGTCTTGCGCCTTTAGCTCTGCCTCACAAGTGTTTCTTTAGCAATGTAAATGCAGCTCTCGCTTTGTCGATTCTTGACTTGATGTACCACAGCAGGCAGGGACAATGGTATGCAGCTAAGTACCGAGATACTCCGACACATTTCAATGTTTAAAACCACGGGATGTACATGTACTGATATAATTAAGAAATAAGGAATCTTTATGATAGATTTGATCACGCTCGACCGTATTTGATCACCTCATAATAAATTTATTCAAAGAATGTGATCTTTTTACTTACATTTATATAATTAATATCATATATTTTATATTGTCTTTTAAGAAAACTGTTCAATGCTATTTTGAATGCTGATTGTTACCCAACTGTTTGGTCACAAGCCATAATTGCCCTTATTCAAATAAAAAGGTGATTGTATATACATGTAATCCAGATAAGTCATGTTTCAAAATTATTCACATCTATCCTGACTAAACGTCTGTTGTAATGGAGTGAGGAAAACAGTATAGTAAATGACACACAGTGGGGGTTTAAACCTGGATCAAGGACAAGAGATGCTATTTTTGTTGTAAACTCATTAACAAGCAAAACTTTGAATGATAAAAAACGTTTTTATATTGACTATAAAAAGCGTTCGTCAGCATTTAGCACAATAAACTGTGGTGAAATTGGTTGAAGCTGGTATTAAGATATTTTGGTCAAATTTTTTTTTTTCGTTTTTAATGTTTACAGTGTATGTATGTTTACAGTAAGGCATTTCTAATAGTCAAACAAAATTTGAGTGTCAGTCGTCGTGTAATAAGCGAGACACAGAGCTCACAATTCTTTGTCATGTAAACAAAGCTTTGTTTACGTTTTGAATGTTGAAGTAAAAAATCCAGTTTTAGACCCGAAATAAATGTGGTAAGCGCTAGAAAACATTTATTTTTTCTGAAAACGAATTAGAAAAGAGATCTAGAGAAATCAGCTTAAAAAAGAACTTCCACCGGTATATTGAACTACTGTAAACAAAAACAGGACACGAGCCTTGTTTACATGACAAAGAATTGTGAGCTCTGTATCTTGCTTATAACTGACATTCAGATTTTGAGTTATCATTAGAATTGCATTTCAAACTGCTGTCAAAGCCTTAAGCTTGAAGATTTGAACCTATTTTTACTTTTGTATGCTGACGATATACTGTGATATTTTCAGAAAGTGTACGTAGAATGGCTTCAAAAAATGTTAGATACACTGAAAGCGTATACAGAGAGATGGATGCTAGAGGTAAATGTTATTAAATCGGAACTGGCTGTCTTTCAAAATAGTGGTGAAATTAATAGCTCTGAAAAATGTTTTTATGATAACACAGAGCTCGAAATTGTTGATTTCAAGTACACACAGGAAAAAGTGGCTCGCATGATTTTCACGCGTGTTACTTTCGTTAGAAAATCATGCGAAAATCATACGAAAAGTTTCTCATGCGAATGCTAGTATCATGCGAATATGTACGATATTCGCACGAAAATCGTACAATTTTTAATGCAAAGTTATGTTTCGCATGTTTTTCATGCGATTAGATATTTGTGTCAAATTCATATATTAAAATTTATGCGAAATTCACATGAAAATGCATGTTTTTCATATGAAAAATTATGTCATAACACTTTTAAAACATTCTTTCATTCATCTGATCTAATATATATATACACCATGTAGAATCCTCCGCCATTCCCTTGTTAATTGTGTGTATTACCTATGAGCCACATGGCACATTTAGTCAATTCGGTAATTGTACGATTAAATATCAAAATAGTCATTGATGAAATGTAGGGGACGATACGTTACAAAATCGATTCGTGGTGTAACTCGGATAAAGACACTGGAATTAAATAAATATGTAAATGGGTTTAATGTCGCAATCTAAAGAAATATATACTCATAAATCTTAAATAAAATAACCCAAGCATAACCCACATATTAAGATCATATTTTATTTCTTAAACTCGTAGCATTATTTAACAAATTAATCGCGTGATGAAGTGCAATGTTGTTTTTGCTGATAATTCTTATTCTTCAATTACGCGGAAGTTTCTTCTTTCTAAAGGAAACAAAAAGAAAAACATGTTAGAGATACATGTAAGTATTCATATACGTGTTTAATGTGCATGTACAAGTTCGCTGAAATCGAACTTCATAAAAGATTTAATCAGGATACAGTTGTCAAAGGCAATCTATCAGTGTGAACAATAGTTGTGTGAAATCAAATAACATTCATCAAATCTATTGTATATATTTGTCGTGAAATAAAACATTATTATTTTATTATAAATGCATTAAGTAGACGTAAAAAATTACCTTAAATTGAGGAAAAGCTAAAGAAAAACAATTTTCTCAGCATGAAGCCTTCGTCGTCATCTTCATCATCATCTTCATCGTCATCGAGAACAAGCTAAAATCAAAAGAAAAGAGAAACATCCTTTTTTACCGGATCGGTACTGAATGATAAGTTATAGATTGTATTTTAGTAGATGAAGCCATCATCATAAAAAATGGACCAAAAACTTGTCCACTAATTTGTATCAATTTCAGTGCAACTAAAACTATGCATTTAGTTCGAAGACCTCAGAAAAGAAATTGTCATCGACGCCTTCTCCTCTCTCAAATTAAACAAAACTTTGGATGAAATAACATTTTTATGATTTCTCATATATTCCTTGATAAGTTGTAAAATAATAATGAAAGGTATTTACCCTGTTTCTAGTATTGGCCACAGTCTTTTCATTGTATCTTTCATGTTTTATCTGCTGGTCGGTTTTAATGGCTTCCGGTTCGGAATCTTTTGCTTTGAGATCCTTTGACTCACTGCTTTGTGTGTTGAAACATTGTTCAGCTTTTTCATCTCTGTGAATAAATTTAATAACGCTATAAACTAGAATCTCAATCAATAGTTGCGAATGTTACCGGGTATGTCGAATATTGCTTCATTGAAAATTTATACATTTAGGTATGACCAAAACACAACATAACCTGCATTTCATTTTAGGAAAAAAAGAGATTGAACAATGATAAAAAACCCTGATATAAGATGCATGTGATATAGTATATCATATTAAACGGAAATTACCTGATATTATCGATTTTGTTTTCATTGTCCTTTGCTTCCTCCAAATGTTTACTATGCCCTCCATATTGTAGCTTTTCTGTTTCTTTCTTCAATTTTTCATCATTATCAGGATTTGCTCCAGTCCAAGCATCTCTAGGCGGTGAACTGTTTACTTCTTCCACGGGAGTCATATTTCCTTTTTCTATCTTCACCTCCATACCATGCCCTTCATCCTTTTCGATTTGACCACCCTCTACAACCTTCGACTGCATTACTTCGCTCTGGCTCTGGCTCTGGCTCTTTAACTCAACTTCAACTTTATTTATCATTTCTGATTTTACTGTGTCAATCAACTTGTCAAATTGCATACTCTGTTGCTTATTTTTTGCGACATCCATCTTTGTTGATCTAATTTCAAAATACTCGATCAGTTTATCAGTCGCTTGAAGATCAGTTTGCTTCTCTTCATATTCATCTAAAGTACCCTCGATTTCATTCTGAATGCAATCTTCTCTCCCTTTCCCTTCAGAATCTTGTACCCTCTTATCCTTAAAATCAAACACTCCAGTGTCGCCTTGCTTCCTTCCATTGGGAGCTGTCATTGTTTTGCCAAGATGGTGCTCTGTTTTGTCCGAACTCTTCATCTTTTTAACGTACGGCCGTCTCCTCCGTTTACGCTTGATGTGCCTTTCTAGCGCAAGGAGTCTTCTTTCTTTCAATACAGGAATTTTCTTAATCCGACGTTGGATTTCTCCATTTCCGATCCCGTTTGCTCTCTTGTCCCCTGAACGTTGAATCTCCTGGCCGTCTGTGATAGGACCTTCCTAGATAACTCATGGACAAAAAGTTATGTTGCGTAATAAATCTTTGATGATGTTTTAAAAATGAATGAATATTATCTACGATAGCATTTTATCTATATTGATGAAAATAATATCAGCCGAATTTTGTCACATACGATAAAAGTAGATGAAATTAATTCAATTTCAGATTTTCCAATACCATTATCAGAATTTCATACAGACACTTTTCACTTTTATAACAGGACAATTTTAGTCAATTTCATGATTGCCTTGTCTTTCTTAAGAGTCCGGACGTCTTATGTAGATATTATTGAATAAAAAAGAAGAGTAGTGGCCCATCCAAGTACGTACAGCCATGTTACAGACAGTATTACATTTTATGTAAAGATTTAGTGTTACACTTTCATTATGAAATAGAACGTTAGAGTAGTTTTACCTACCATATTGATAACTGAGCCATTTCCTAACTCTGACTGTGAGTCCATTTTCCTGTAATATGAAACGATATATATGTATGCCTTTTATAATCACATAGAATGATACATATTTTTATACATTATGCAATAGTGGATGATGCAAACACCAGATAACCATGCGATAAGCATTACCTGCCGACGCTTCTTTTGTATGCTGTAGTGATAGTGATTGCTTTGTTTTGATTGTGACGTTATACCATATGACTTTGATTGTGACGTCACGTTTACACGTGACTCGACTCAAGAGGATTGTACCTTTGATTTGAAAAACGCAGCATTTTATGCCTGTCTACTTCTCAAAAGAGAATACCAAAGCGTGTACACCACCTTACTCTCATTTTTGCTATTTCGAGCTTGTTTATCGAAAATGAAAGTAGGTTTTTAATTTATTGTACAATAATTACTAATCAGGTACAATTCAACTATAGCTTACGGACTTCATACACTAGTAACACTTATTGAAATACCAATATAATACATTACTATGAAATACTACAATACTATGATCTACTACAATACTATGATCAACTTCTGTGCTATGATAACCTACTATAGGATTGTATTATATCAAAGTATAGTAGTATATCGTAGTATTGTAGTATGTCATAGTGTACATGTATAGTATTATATCATAGTATTGTATTATATCATAGTATAGTAGTATATCATAGTATTGTAGTACATGTATATCATAGTATTTTATTATATCATAGTATTGTAGTATATCATAGTATTGTAGTATATCATAGTATAGTAGTATATCATAGTATTGCAGTACATGTATATCATAGTATTTTATTATATCATAGTATAGTAATATATCATAGTATTGTAGTATATCATAGTATTGTAGTACATGTATATCATAGTATTTTATTATATCATAGTATAGTAATATATCATAGTATTGTAGTATATCATAGTATATTATGGTGTAAATCTTTTCATATAAGCAGGAGATGATGATTGTAACAAGCACGTAATAAAGAGAGATGAATCGCAATGGTTGGAAAATAGCATTCCGAAAACAATACCAGTTTTATCAAAGAGGCTTATGTGAATGCATTACATACCTATTTACTGGAAATGAGGTTAATAGCAATTGTATGGTCCCCTAAAAATTCTATTGTCCAAATAGTCAGAAATTATGTATTTTATAATAGTGAAATAAAAATCTTTATTTGTTCTTGAACTTTGAGAAATCATTATGATTTTCAATATTTTATATAAAAAAATTTATATTTTTTTGTTTATACATTCAAACGCCGCCACCGTCTATCAGTAATCTCAGTATTTTGATTACTTTTTGGTGTGTATTGAAATCTGAGGCAATAGAGGGAGCGTTTCAAAACAGAAAATCTGGACATTTCGTTTTTAGTGGATGAATGAAGATTGGGCACAAAGGCTTTATGGTTATCGAAATATGCAAAAAGTGATGGAAGCAGAAACATGAGTGACAACTCTTACAGAGCCGAACGCATATAAAAAAAAAAGATAAAAAAAAAAATAGAAACAAATGAGTTTTGTAAATCTTGAAAAAATTAGTAAATTTATTGCATCTATATATAATAAGTTATATTCGATCCTTATTTGAAATTTGAATTTTGGTTGTTGTTGCTACTGCACTCTATGTGTTTTGTCAGTTAGGACCAAAATTTTAATGTGTATAATACAGTTTGAATAAGTATATAATTCTTGTTGACTGTTAGATTGTATCTATTAGGTATTATATATTTCGATTTTTTCAAAGTTTTCAAAACAACTTTTAAAACTTGATATCAACAATATAGGGGTATACATTTTCAAGAGACTATCATGCAAAAACTTGTTAGTCAATTTTGATAAACTAATAGTACATTGTATATATGTTTTTTGTTTACCAAATATATAACTTTTACCTCATATATAACTCAAAACATATAACTCAAACTAATGTTTAACAAACAGTATGTAAACAGTATAATGTTTGAGATATTTCCAATAATATGTAATTTTGGATGGTTTTTTGGGAGGGTTGCGTGAAGAATAAATGTGATATTCTTTATATTTTCTGTAGAAAATCAAAAGAATTTTCGATTTAAAGAGTACCATTTAATTTTCTTACATTGAGACCTAACTTGATGTATTTTGGTACACAATTTAATCAATGACTAGTATAAATCATGCTTCATT
This sequence comes from Magallana nippona, assembly GCA_033439105.1. Classification (NCBI taxonomy): domain Eukaryota; kingdom Metazoa; phylum Mollusca; class Bivalvia; order Ostreida; family Ostreidae; genus Magallana; species Magallana nippona. Next base: position 37,316,793 of record CM065922.1, read on the forward strand.
GTTTCAAAATTTGACTTTTGAATTTTTGGACCATGTGAGCTGAAGCTCACTGTAGGAAAACACACGTGCCAAGGTATAAATTATAGATATTCTGTCCTTTTCAGTAAGTTTATTTGATTATTTTACTGTTCAAAAAAAAAAAGTTGTTTTTGTTTTACACATTATGAAAGGCTGGCTCTAACCTAAAATAAGGATGCTTCCGGCAGAATGGACGCCATTCGGAAAGCTCTGAATGTTGCAAAGCTTCTGTTTTCAGATATAGATGTCTCAATCTATAATTTTGTTTCGACTTAAAAAAAAAAGTATACATGGACAAGGGGTAAAGTTTAAAAATATCGCAATGCTGAGATCACCCCCTAAAGGGATTGCACGTTTACAGTTTTTGTCCAAACAAATAAAACTAATTTAGACAGTGACTGAAGAGGGATTTGAAATGTATATAAAAACATTAGGTTAATTTTTTTCTTGGTGGTTCATGCATTATTTGATAGTTCATGTGGGTATGAAGGTAGTGAACATTGCTGATGCAGAATATCTGTTTTTTATCTGTAATGCTCGCTACCTATATACCGACATATATCCCCAAAGATAGTATGTTATAATATCGCAATCAATGGAAGTGCCAACAGATCATTAAAAAAAAATAACCAACAATAGCCAACAGAACATATTTTATTTCTTAAACTTGTAGCAATATTTAACAAATTAACCGGGTGATGAAGTGGAGTGTTCTTTTTGCTAATAATTCGTTTCCTTCCATTATGCGGACGTTTCTTCTTTCTAGACGAAATGAAATGGAAAAACATCTTATAGAATTCATATATTTGCTCAAGGTGTAGTCATGTACGCTTAATTCAAATTTATAAAAGTCTGAGTAGTAATACAGTGTTCAACCTATCAGTGTTACAATTATAGTAGTGTGTAATCAAACAATTATGTTGTATATATATCCCGCGAAATAAATCTTTACAAATATTACATAGACGTAGAGAATTACCTTAAACTGAGAAAAGCTAAAGAAAAATAGTTTTCTCGGCATGAAACCTTCATCGTCATCTTCATCATCATCGTCATAATCATCAAGGACAGGCTAAAAATAAAAAAAAAGAAACCTACATTACCCTTTTGCGAGGGGGGGGGGGGGTCAATACTGAATAATAAGTTACGTTGGTCTTATTTCAGTGAATGGAGTTATATAAGAAAAAATGGACCGAAAAATTTTTGACTAATATGTATTACGACCAAATCACATCGACTTCTTCGTATCTTTCAAATTAAACAAATCTTTGCATATAAATATTATATATCATCACTATTATGAAGTTTTCAGATATTTCTTGGTAAGATATAAAATAATCAGAAAATGTAAATACCTTGTTTCTTATATCGAAACCAGTCTTTCCAATATCGCTTTCATGTTTTATCAGTTCATTTGATTTGATGGCTTCCGATTCGGAAACTTTTGGTTCAGGTTCCTTTGATCCAGAACTTTGTGTGTTGAAACTTTGTTCAACTTTTTCATCTCTGGAAAGAAATGTAAAGCTTTCAAATTGGATATCAATCAATGATTACAATTGTTGTATATGTACCTGTTATATTGAATTCAGTGTGTAATTGCTATTTATACATTTAGGTCTAATTAAAACACAACATAAAGTGCATTTTGAAAAAGTAGATTGAACAATGTAATAAAATTCGTTAATTACTGATACAAGGTACATTATGATGTAGTAAAAGAAGAAATTACCTGATATTAACAACTCTGTTGTCATTGTCCTTTGCTTTCTCCAAATGTTTATGCCCTTCACCTTGAAGATTTTCTTTCTCTTTTTTCAAATTTTCATCATTTACATGGCTTGCTTCCATCAATGTATCTTTAGGCGGCTCACTGTTTACTTCTTCCACGGGAGTTAAAATTTCGTCTTCTTGCTTCACCTCCATACCATGCCCTTCATTCTTTTTGAGTTGACCTTCCTCTTCAATCTCCGACTGTTTTACTTCAGTCTGGCTCTTTAATCCATCTTCAACTTCTTTTATTATTTCTGATTTTATTCCGTCAAGTAAGTATTTAACCAACTTGTCAAACTGTACATCCTGTTGCTTATCTTCTCCGACCTCCATCTTTGTGGATTGAACTTCAAAATTCTCAATCAGTTCCTTTGTTGTTTGCAGATCAGTTTGGTTCTCCTCATATTTCTCTAGAGCTGGCATCCTAGTACCCTCCATTTTATTCTGAATGCAGTCTTCTCTCCCTTCCCCTTCAGATTCTTGTATCCTCTCATCCCTGATATCAAACGCCTTAGGGTCGCCTGGTATTTTTCCATTGGGAGCCGCCATAGTTTTGCCGAGCTTCGGCTCTGTTTTGTCCAAACTCTTCATCTTTTTAACGTACGGCCGTCTCCTCCGTTTACGCTTGATATGCCTTTCTAGTGCAAGAAGTCTTCTTTCCTCCAAAACGGGTATATTCTTAATCCGACGTTGGATTTCTCCATTTCCGATTCCATTCACTCTCTTTTCATCTGAACGTTGAATCTCCTGCCCCACTGTGATTGGAACCCTTTCCTAGACAAGTACAAAACAGTACAAAAGTGATTGTTTAACTTTCATCTTAAAAATATCAATGATGCATACATGTATATGTATAAAACTTAATTTTACATACCATATTGATAACTGGACCGTTTCCAATATCTGATTTTGACTCTATTTCACTGCGATCTAAAACGAGAGATATATTCTATAACCACATTAAAGATATAATGTTGTACATACATGCAATATTTGATATTTACCTGCCAACTCCTCTGTATATGTTGTAGTGATAGAGATTGCGTTGTTTTGATTGTGACGTTATATCATGTGACTTTAATTGTGACGTCACGCTAACTCATGATTCGATTACGGGATATCAGAAAGACTTGAATTCAATTGGAATAAATATAGGATCTCTCATGATTTGCGATGGTATATGATTTTTATCCAACGAGTTGTGTGTTTTCTATCCCCGAGCCTTGGCGAGGGGATAGAAAACACAAACAACGAGTTGGATAAAAATCATATACCATCGCAAATCATGAGAGATTCTTTTTATCACAGGTTTTACCACAAGTTATACCTCAATCTTTTGTTAAACCTCAATCTTTCTGTAAACATTATAATTGTGAGCCGCACAACACATTCACTACAAGACGTCAACAACTTTACGCCTGGAAAAAAGTTCCTTGAAGATTAACAAACAAACATTTAATTTTCTGGTATATTTTTATCAATTTATAAAAAAAAATTGAAACAGCATTAAATGCTGCACATTTACAACTCTATACTTTTCAATTGAATTATTTTGTGACCTTTTATTCTACATCAATAATTTGCCTAAAACTACGTAATGTTTAATTATGACGTCACGTGGCGCAAGAACAAAGACTGGAATATCAAAAATTTATCTCATGAGTGATATCCCCCGTATATTGAGATAAACATGTGATAAAAACGAAATATATGAAAAAAGTCAGATAGAAAGTTACCCCCCCCCCCCAAAAAAAAATAGACCCATCCCATCCAGTGCGAACAAAATTGTGAAAATTGAATAATTTATTTGGTAAAGATGTATGATTTCTCCTTTAGTATTAACAAATTGATTTCAAAAATACAACACTAAGTATATAATCAAGGAAAGCAACACAACCCCCTTCCCCCTCCAAAAAAAAAAAAAGAAAATTGTTTTTTTTTTAAATGAAAACATATTGCTGTCCTGTATATTAATTATAATGGTATAAAAAATGAACTTGTTTTAATTGATGGAGTCATCATGGTGTGCTGATGTATGATTTTCCGATTCATGTATTGTTAATTGTTTCGATTATTACAGAATTGATCAAGTAATCCTGAACCAAGTGTCGTTTTGTTGAAACTGGTTTTGAATTATGTTTTGCTGTTTTCAGTGTATTGTAAATAATTTGGATTTATTAAAATTGTGACTTCTGATTGTTTAGAAATTTTAAATTAAATCCGTGTGTCCTAGGGGCTTGGTAACAGCTGGTACTCGTACGTTAATTATGACATTTATAAACACCAGAAGGTCAATGTCCACGACGGAACATTTTTAATTTTTAATATGTCTATATAACGGAATATATAATAATGTGAAAGTTTTAAATTAAACCAGTAAAAAGTTTAAACTTTTAAAATGTATCCCCCCCCCCCCCTTTGAATTGCAGCATGGCTACCACTAAGTCCATAGAGGTTGAATTATTTCGAGGAAAAAGGTAGTTTTTTTTTCTTATAAGAAAAAAATAGTTGCCGATTGATCCCTCCCCGACTTTATGCTGACAACAATTGTGTTAAAGATATTGAATGTATTGAACATATAATTAATCACGATTTAGATTTATATTGATATTTTGGATCAGTAGACAAGCCGATGATTACTTACATTTAAAATTAGGCTGTGGCTGTATTTAAAATCAAATTATGAAATACCATAAATATTCTTGCAAACGTCATTTTCAACTTGAATGCAGCTCAACAATAAATATACTGAAGGTAAAATATTTGCGAAAAAAAAATGTATAATTGGAGAAACCATGAGATCAAATAGTCACAGAATTCAGTCACTGAATCGGACAGAAAATTATACTTCGTCTGGCCAAGACACACATTGGCTGGATTGTCGTAGCTATTTTTAGACCATTTAAATCTCCTTAAAAAGAAGAGTTCTGTATAAAGGTATAGGGAATAAAAAATTCAAACTTTCTTGTCAAAATTTATGGATTTTTTTTTTTACTAAATAACAGTTTAAAACTTAAGACATCATTTAAACAATTTTAAGGTAGATCATATGGTTAATTTTGTTGACCATCCATCCTCCTTAAAAACGGTATTTATGGTATGTTTCAGACCCACTGAAAATGTTGAGATATTAAACATGATTTATTTACTACTTGTATATTTGGACGTCTCCGGGGGGTCAAAGTACGGAAGGGATTCTTTATTTTATTATGACTTTAATATGTTTATTGTCATTTGACTTTTTCTAATGAATATTAATCATGGGTTGCTTTTTTAAGATTACTATAAATGTTGAAGTATACTTGTAAGAGACCAGGAGAACAGAAATGTAAGTAAAATATTCGACACGTTTTTGCCTTTGATCAAATCATAACAATTTTACGATAAAAATGTTCTTTTTTAAACTTTTTAAAACTAATACATGTAATGCTTCCGAAGTAATTATCTAATGCTTGCATTAAAAATTTATTATTTGGATTTAACAGGAGCAAAATTGATAAAAAAAAAAAAGTTTGGCCGTTATGATGGAATATGCCGTGTGAATAAAGGGAATATTTTTGATCGAAAATATTACATTCTATGAAGATATTTTTAACCGCTGAATTAGACATAATATTTGGTTCATTACATAAAAGACAATTAACTACGGAGAAATAAAAGAAATAAAATAAAATAAATACAAACATGTATTATAGCATTTTTGAAAAGATTTGGAACTTTCGCTTCCCGGAAAAAGACTATATAAAGCAACACTTACATCCATAAAAAAAGTTCTTAATTGTTTTGCGATAAGAATTTTACTATTCTTTTTTTTATTACTGAAAAGTTACTAGCTATAGCTATAAAAAAATCTAATTTCTTCGATCTCAACAATTTGAAACGTTTCTACTTAAAATCAATTGAATTCTTTACGCTTTCTTCAGGAAGACCAACGTCTTATTCTCGGCTGTGTTTCCATCCATTTTTTCAATCACTCTGTCAAACAGCGAACCATGTTTATGTCCAGACAAGAATGAGCCTGTTTGTGGAGAAAATGGCTTTACGTACACAAATGCTTGTTTTATGAAATGCGAGTGAGTACATTCATACCCTCTTTTGTTATTGTATTTTAAAACATTTTATTTTGAAAATTCAAACAGACAAATAATTATATATATATATATATATATATATATATATATATATATATATATATATATATATATATATATATATATATAAATTATACCTCTGTAAATATTTTCTATGTAAAATTACAACAAATAAACATGCTATTCTATCTAACCGTGAAATAGTTTCTGTGCTATCTACCCATGGTGAATAGACACTGAAACTATACACGGGCGGCATTCGGTTTCCTTCGTTTTTAAACTCGGAACAGCTCTGACGTAATCCCGAGTTGCTCCGTCCTATAACTCTAATTTATTTATCATCAAGAAAATCTGCTTCGCCGAAAAATAAAGTTTTCTTCGGTATAATAAAATACCTATTTACTGCTATTCGGACGATAGCAAGTTTATAGTCCCCCTTGACAGCAACTATTTCCCTCGTCATCGCCTCGAAAAATACTATATACAGGGAAATATTCGCCCCGTTTTATTTTCGCCCCTTTCGCACTCGTTGACAGTGGGCGAATTTAAAACTGGGCGAATTTCATTGTCTAAAATTATCTCTCATAAAACACAACTGGGTCTGGGCGAATTCAAGACGGAGCGAAACTGTTTGCAAGTGTAGAAGGGCTAAAATTACACGAGGCGAAAATAACCCTTTTTACAGTAGTTGCTGTCTTGGGGGACAAAAAACTTGATATCATCATCATAGCCAGTAAATAGGTATATAATATATTATCTTCTTTCAGCGGAGTGGCAGCGGTCCAAGACCCGATGCTCTGTTGTAGGTGTGATCTCACTTATAATCCTGTGTGTGGAACAAATGGCAAATCTTACGGAAACAAATGCATGGCGTCTTGCGTGTAAATATTTTTTACAAACCATTAAACTAGTCTCTCTCTCTCTCTCTCTCTCTCTCTCTCTCTCTCTCTCTCTCTCTCTCTCTCTCTCTCTCTTAATGGCTATATAGTTTTCTTCTTCTACAGAGGAGTGCGGATAAAACATGAGGGTGAATGCCTACGCTATACCACTGTATCCCCCTGTCCTGACGTCTACGAGCCGGTCTGTGGGGCGGATGGGATGACCTACTATAATCCATGCATGGCCGACCGAGCGTAAGATTACTAAAGTCAATTTGACCAAGCCCCCCCCCCCCCCCCCCCCCGCCCCCTCTTTCTCTTCACATCGAAATAGGTAGTAATAAATACAAAGTACATATTTAAATGATGGCTCCACTTGAAGAATTTTGTAATATACACAAAATAATACACCATCATGTACAGATAAGATGCATTGTTTGTTTTGTTTTTTTCCCTCAGGAAGGCAAGAATCTTATCTAATGGCAAATGTCCACGGAATTGTGTTTGTCCGGACCACTACTACCCAGTGTGTGGGAGCAATGGTGTAACTTATCAAAACAGATGCGAGGCAAGCTGTATGAAGTGAGTCATTTAATCTTTTATAGCTTAAAGTGACTTTCTTGTTTAGGAAAAAAACTATGGAGGTACCACCTTCCTCACAAATCTAAATTGTTGAGACATCATCATCATCATTATCATCATCATCATCTGACAATGCCTTCATGTAAAGACGTGTATATTTTATCATGAAAAAATCAAGATAGAAGACAAATCTAAATTCATTTGGGGTTTTTTCCTTCAATATTTCTCGTTGTTGAACACAATCTGTTCAATTGTCTTGTGATATACATATTACTTCGTTATAATTTTTTCATAACTTACAGTGGAATTTATGATTCGTTATAATTTTTTCATTACTTACAGTGGAATTTATGATTTCCAAGTTGGAGAATGTCAACAGAGAGAGACAGAAAAGGGGTCGCCAAGCCATAGTCTTCTGGACAGGATTCTGAATTCTATACCTATTGATATTATAAGAAGCTAGAGAAAGGATTTCGAGCGAGAGACAGAAATATTTACTCTGTTTTAGATACCAAAGACATTCGAGATTTCGATGTTCGAGATTAAGAAAGTCAGCATGTATTATGCTTATAGATTTTATAAAATTTAATACATATACATGTATATATATTTGTAGACATTTTCACCGAATTAAATTTTTTTCAATGAAATTTATGCATTTTTAATTTTTTTTTCTTTTAGAGTTTTTTGCATTGCGATAGTGACTTAAGTTTGAGATCCTATTGCTTGATGAGTTAATATAATAAAGTACACGCATTTTCCAAAATGGTATACTCATATTATAAAAGAAAATGTCCTTGCAATCAACTTAGATAGATAAAGGAACATTAAAATGCATTTCATCAGTTTTTTATGAAACCAATGTTTCTTTTTTTTTTTTTTGAGTTTTAGCATAGCGATCACAAAGTTTGAAATCATTATACCTTCCGATTTACTATCAACTTATTAATGAAAAACAGGAATGTAACCTAAAGACTGATTTGCATACATTGCATTTCGTATTCAAAGTCAGATTTCTCAGTTTCTGGTTCTTGAATTGTATAGTTTGTTTTATAAAGGTCAATTTTATTCAAAGTCTGTGAACAGTGAATGGAAGGGTCTTGAACCTTATGTTGTTCGGTTAGTAACCCCATCCTCATTTATATTACTCATTTGTTCATGTAACGGTTAATGTGGAATGTTTAAATTGAATTTTAAATATGACCATACACTTGTTTCACTGCACTGTGGCAGTGCAATTAACTGGTCGACCCCCGGGCGAAACTGTAACAGGTGGCACGAGCCCACATGTATTGTGAACCAAGTATGACGTAATGAATACCATACAGACGTTCACTAAAGTTTGCCTTTGGTTGTGCTATACCAAAAAAAATAATAATAATAATAAGTAATAGACATTGTGTAACAATGAAATTATTGAAAAGAACCCTTTTCAAGAGGTATATTTCGGTGTAGAATTTTGCACATAATGACCTAATTATTGATAATGGGGTATTAAGGATGCTTGCATATATAGTAACAACATGGTGTTGATTTTGAATGAAAAGTTTTTCATCTTGAATTAATTCATTAAACAATAAATGTTTTCTTCGGTGATTCATCAAAGAAAGCATTTTATGTTTTATATTTAAACTTTCTTTTAACAAATTATTTAATTGATCGTAAAGATTAAAACTAACTAAATTATCGTTAATGTACATCAGCATGTTTGATAAAAGAAATAGCCAAGCCGTCTTTAATGGGAATCAATTTGAGTCTGACATCATCATGAATATCTCGTGCAGTCCGTGATTTTTTTCAGGTTTCAGAAGGTTTCGGCCGATCGATAAACTGGTTAGAACTGGAACGTGTAGATTTAAGCAATGTCAGTTGCTATAGAACTATGCATCACAATCGGGTTTCTTAAATTGAGGAGAAATTACTCGGTAGATAAGGCTTTTTTTCATAATTTACATCACATGTATACATACAAGTTCGAAATACCAAATTAATATCTCCCGGCTTATGCTCCCATCATGGCTTAATATTTAAAGAACATTTTTCTTCAAATGTAACACACCAACAGATAAATGTTTTAATCTGTTTCATAGATTATAAACTCAACAAAGCGTCGGCATTCTTTACACATTAAAAACATTATAAGAGTCATGATAACTGATACATGATGCTTCAGAAAAATGATTTAAATAACAAACCAAAAAAAAAAAAAAAAAACCTAGGAAAATGAATTTAGATAGCAATGTTTATTGTTGTAAACAACTTTTAAATTTTCGAAATGAATTTATTTATTTATAACCATCAATTCAAATATTACCACACAATTACCATATGTGTATATTTCACTTGAATAAAATGACCCTTACCGGTGGTTCTTTTATCCCAGGGCTAGGCGATATTAATTTGCACATGGGGCATTATAATAAATGGTCATTAATATTGGGGAACACATGTTGTGTGCTGATATTAAATTCGATACGTAAAACTTCGTTTCGTTTTCACGGACAACGGTATAAAAGGCGGACTCTGTCCAGTCTCCGTACAAAGTGAAATAGTTCATTGTGGAGTATCTATACAACACATACAGTAAGTAGTATTGAGTACGTTTATCTTAATATTTATAAATTCGAATTTTGTTTTTGATTATTTGAATAACTATTATTTTTCATTATAAAAAATAATAAAATCAGTGGATTTTTTTTTTCATTTAGAATATCTATGAAACTTCTAAACACGTTTTCTTTTATCATCATGAATTTCCTTTTAAATGTACACATATTTGATATTCTTTAGATGATCTACTTAATTTTATTTCGCTGTCTGACGTCCCACTTTTACAACTATCCTCTTCTTACTCCACTTTACCCTCGGCAATTACTTTAAGAGGGCTGGATAGTTGTGGCCATTTTTAGGTTATATTTACCTCCTTTAGAAGAAGAGCTCTAAGATTTGATCTAAGAGATGTATTAAGATACCGGAAAATGTAAAAGTTTTAAAGATAAAATATTTGGATTTTTTCTTGACTAAATAAAAGTTTATGGTTAAAAATATCAAACTTAAAAGTTTAAGGCAGATCTGATGGTGAATTTCTTGACCTCCTAAACTTTTCAAGCACTACGCAGAATATCAAATAACTACTAGTAATATCATTACAAATAGTTTTTCCCCTTTTAAGTCCGGCAATATGAAGACCTTCCTCGTGTGTTCTGTCGTGATTGCGGTCGGTCTGGCAACAAGCCCACCCTGCATCTGCCCCAGAAACCTGGACCCCGTCTGTGGCGATGATGGTTTTACGTACGACAACTCATGCCTGATGGAGTGCTCGTACGTACCTATAATAATTTTGATTGCTTAATTCCTTTATTATTATTATTTTTTTAAATAATCTATTATGAAATTCACAGTCCCTGTTTTACGTTAATCAATCATTATACTATTTCTCCCTTATCAAGAAAGCGACTTTTCTTTATTAAAAAAAACCCCATTTTCTCAAGCTTTTATGGCAGTGCTCGAAAAAATGTCGGAAAGGTTCGAGGAGTAACGATTGTAGTTAATGACACGAGTTTCTCTTCTTTTTTTTTAGAGGTGCTCAAGCAGCAGAGAACCAAGACTCTTGTTGTACCTGCAATAGAAACTACGATCCAGTTTGCGGTGCTGATGGCAGATCTTATGGCAACGAGTGCTCGGCTTTCTGCAAGTATGAGAGTAGTTTTGTTATTCTGCTGCTTTTGTTGCTAATTTTTGAATAACTGACGTTTAGTTAGTCAAGTTAAATAAGTGACGTCTCTTCGGTATATACATGAATGAGTCTTGACTACTCTCAATGATAATTTTGCACCTTTTGAGTAGAGAAAGACGATGAATGGCTTTTACTAAGTAATTTTTTCTCGATAAGATCTATCGATTTCAATAGCACAAGTACTAAACTTAATAAATTATAATGAATATCATTATCTGATTTGTAAAAAAAATGTCTAAAACGTTAATTCATTTTTCCTCACAGAGGAATTCGTGTCCTAAACAAGGGTGAATGCCCACGTCCTCAGATTTGTACCGCGGATTACAAACCAGTGTGCGGGGTGGATGGCGTCACCTATGGAAACGCTTGTGGCGCTAGAGCAGCGTAAGCGAAATTTGCTTATTGTCACAACTTACTACAAAAAACCCTCAAAATATTCAAAATGGCATTTTATTAGGGATTAAATTTTTATTTTGTAATTTTAAAGATTTAAACAACGAGTAATCTAGGGTTTTTTTTCCACTTATAGAAATGTCGAGATTGCATCGGAGGGAGAATGCCCTAAACCATGTGCATGTAATCTAATGTGGAAACCCGTCTGCGGGGTCGATGGAAAGACTTACCCTAACGACTGTGTTGCCCAATGCGAGTACGTCTATTTTCTAGTCAATAACCACCCCCCCCCCTCCAAAACAATCTAATTTCCAATCACATTTTTTTTTTACTTTTTCAGTAATGTGGAAGTGGCCTCCGAGGGAAAGTGTCCGTGCAAGTGCACGAGAGAGCTCAAACCAGTGTGTGGAGAGGATGGGAAAACATACGACAACGAGTGCTTGGCCAAGTGCGAGTAAGTTCAATGAGGTTAACAAAAATGTATGTTGTCACGAAACACAACGTCATACCGGGTTGTGGTGATACTAGGATTGTGCACTATGGGAATTGATAATATTTTCTCATGTGCGGATCCAGAAATTCCGTGGGGGGGGGGGGAGGTCCGAGGTAAATTTGCGATAATTTTACAATGTAAATTTAATAAATTTTAATTTTCCAAGAAGGGGGGGGGGGGGGGTCTGGACCTCCCTGAACTCCTCCCCCCTCTAGATCTGTGCATGCAGTTTAGTGCAACTATTTACACCCATGTTTTTTTTTCTATTTTCGTCTTGAAATTTTGCTGTCGCATTTATTTCTTATGTTAATTATCCTGAGTTTACTTGAATTTTCTGTTCCAATTTCAGTGGCGTTGAAGTAACCCAAGAAGGGGAGTGTTAGAAAGCAGAGATTAAAGGCATCTTATTCCTTTGACAACTGTTAGTTTCAACGATCTTGGATTGTATTTAAAATAAATATCAAAATATATTCAGATTTTGTATTTCTGTCTGTGAAATTTCAAATTGTGAATTTCTTATTAGACATATTGGAGAAATTTGATATATACAGAGATAAGATTGGTGTTGAATATTGAATTGATTTTTTTAACTTTACGAGATAATACATAAATTAAAACATGAGAAGTTTTCATGTTGTTATTTTTATATTTAATCTCACCCGGGAAATTCAAATATAACGACATAACACTGGGCTCCGTCCTGAAACGCCTAACCGTAATCCAAAGGGAAAAGAAAATAAACCCCAGCAAAATATAGCATCACATCTGACCTATGGACAAAGGCGGGAAGAGTTGCGTTATCCCGTGCTCTCCGTTCTTTCCTATGTTGTTAAAACTACGTCATCGATTTTAAAATATTCCACGAGGAAAAAACTTAAGAATTATTGCAGCTGTAGGTCTAAATAAGACTTTTAAAAAATATATTAGCATAATTCATCAAATGTATTTGAATAAAATACTGAACAGTTTAAGATTTGTAAAATAATAAGTTATGCCTCTGTATTTCTATAATCATATCAATAGCACAATATTTTACGTACTTTTACTCACTAGATATAAATATTACATCTTATTATATAAAAATATATAATTAATAGCTGACGCTATGTTTTTTTTTTTTTCAATCGATGCCTATGAAACAACATAATAATATGACAGCATTAAATATACTGTATATAGGGATATATTCGCCCCCGTTTTATTTTCACCTTTTTTCGTCCTCGTTTTCAGCGGGCGAATTAATTAAGACTGGGCAAATTCAAATAAAAAATCAAATAACTGTGTTAATTAGAAAGAGTATCTTTTTTTATTGTGTCTGGGCGAATTTAAGACTGGGCGAAACGATTTGCAAGTGTAGAAGGGCGAAACTAACACGGTGCGAAAATAACCCTGTATACATACAGTACACTGATGCGCAAATAACTTCTTTGAATTTGATTTATCAATATATGACTCTTTAAACATTTGCAGGAAAATATTTATTTTCTATGAATGATACATTCCAAGACATCGAGATTATCTTTCTTGGGTCAGCTGTATAAACTAGAGCAATGTAATTAAAGAATTATCATATCTTATGACAAATTAAAAACAAGAGAAAGGAAAAGAAGCGTTGTCATTGGTTTAAACATGGCACGTGACTGCCGTCTATGAGATTGATCAATCCGATATTATTGCTTATTAGGTTTACGACTACCTGATTTCAGAAATATATCGGGTTGATCAGTCTCATAGACGGCTCGGCGAAAAATATGAATAACAATGCACTTCAACTGGGTTGTCAGCGAGTAACAGGTTAGTAGGGCTCTCCTCAGAAATGTCGTGAATCAATGATTGCATTGTAAAACTAGACCCAAGTATTGAGATTAAAAAAAAACCACCATGATTTGTTAACTTTGTTTTTGCTGCTCCTGATGGCATTATCTCTTTGTTAATTACAGTAGCAAAAATGACTCCATCTTCTTAAATTGTGATATATATAGCGATTTAAAGCCAGTGCAAAGTCAGCCAAATAGCGTGTTAGGTGACAGTAAAAACATCAGAGAAACAAACCTTTTGAATTCTTAGCGCGCATATTACATTTTTATAAAAATACCCCCCCCCCCCCCCCAAAAAAAAAAAAAACAAAGCAAAAAAAACCCCAACAGTTATATTAATCAAACATTTTAATCAACAAACAATTCTAAAAAAGAAAGAAAAAATCCTAAATTAGCTAAGATATGCTGAATGATTTGATACACAACAAGTTTTTAGGTAAGTTCATGGATATATTCTTCTTCCTCAATCAAAACGATCTAGCCTTTGGAGATAATCTGGAGACAAACAATTTGTCTTACAGTTAATATATATGTTCAAAACTTATTGAACTTACTTCCCTAAACACATTTGACGCCTTGACACTGAAAGAATTATTTGAACCTGTACTATGGTTTCATCATGTGTTGAAGCTAGCTGAAGAACCTAGAAAATCAAATGTTCATCAAAGTAAACAAAAGCAATGTATTTTTAAGAAACATTCCAGATAATTTTCTGTTTGTAAATTTCGTGTAGGGAGCGGACGCGTAATTTCACTTCATGGTCCATCAAGGAAATATACAGCATCTGTTTTCTATATTTTCCAGTATGTCAGCTCGACGAAACATTACATGGAATTGACAACTTCTGAGCTTGTATGTTTTTGATAGAGCAATATGAATTGTCCACGTATTTACGGTGTATTCGTTGCGCAAGCCGTAAATTCTTGCCAATATCACTGTTACAACTGTATTCTGCAAAATCATTGCTTTAAGTCCGTGTCATATATAGTTTTTACTAACTACATGTATTAAACTATGTATGTGTCCGGAGGTAGAAATTATTACAAAATGGCCACGACATTTTAGACAGCCTTGTTAACAAGTAAATATTTCTGCATAACACAAGATACAGTACAATGTTCAGTATTAATAAAGCCCTTTGAAAAATGTACCACAAGAATCCCAGCCACATTGCTCAGTCACTACACTTTGACGTCAGAAAAAAGAAAAAAACCCCGCTAAAATCGGCAACGCATACTTACTCGGTATAATCTTATGCATCGTCCCGGACAAAGACGTTCACCCTTATGTCATTGTGGTTACTATAAAAGGCAATTTGGGGGAAAATCACAATTTTGTAAATGATATGTTTAACCCCCCCCCCCCTCCCCCGTTAACAATTAAATTAAGCTTCAGTACTAGTATTTCAGCGAAAACAGAGACTTGTACACATGATGATGGATAATCTAGTCAATGCTCAAGATCACAAAAGAATGATACTTTCACTTTCAGAAAATCACATCAAACTAAGAAATTATCGCTAGTCTCATACTTTGAAACCCAATTAAATGATCAAGATTAAATTTATGTATTTTAGAAATGGTTATTTTATGTCTTCCAATGCAATTAAAATTTTACCCGTCAAAATTTTTACCCTTACCTCCGATATACTAGTAATACTTGAAATGAAACCTTCGATTTACAATTACTTGCCGAAAATGTTCAATCTTAACTATACCATCCTTATTCTTCTGTAGCTTTACGAATTATTCAATGGTAACAATCATTACAGTACATTGCCTGAAGTAAGTCTCTGATAACATAGAATATTTGGTACTCAAATCTCATGGTCATAATAGAAAAGTACAATTGTATTCCAATATTTTTCTAATGAAATTCGTGTTGTTAATACTTGTTGGTTGAATAAAAATCTTCGGTTTTAAAGGGTCATAGTGAAATTTTTTGAACATAATTACTCTAATCGATTGTTTTGATTTATTGTTTGTGATTACTTTAGGTAAGCAATACAAGAAGGCCAATCCAGGAAATCCACGAACTGAAAACCTCTCAATCAAGAATATTTACATTTTCCAGTGTCTATGTCTGTGACAACACTAAGAATCGATTTTGTGACATATAGTCCAATACGTATACATTTCATCAAATTGAATGACTATCTAATATTTAATCGCACAATTGCTGAAAAGTATACAAATATAAGTAATAAGAAATCATTCTTTGATTATTTTGAGGTGTTAAAATACGGTCAGGCGTGATCAAGCCCGAAGGGCTTTATGGTAGATTTTCTGATCTTTGACGTTTAGAAACATGCAGATTTTTGTTTAAAACAGACCATTTACGGTCTTTCTAATCAGTATACAGGTATATATTAAAGTAAATAAAATTCCATTTCGCTGAAGCTTTAATCGACAATTTCTTGGTGTGTGTGTCATTATGTTTCATCATTATAACAAAATAAGATATACATAAACGAGCGACTATTTTTGGTTCGACATTATTAAAAAATCAGATAAAATGTAATAAATTTCACACTAAAAGACGGCGTACTTTTCTATAACGATATTAAACTGGAATGTTGAGTGACGTCACTCTTTGTGTTGTCTTCTAGTTTTTACTTACCTGACTGTTTTGCATATATATTGCTTACTTTTTGAATAATGTCATAAATTTGATTCATGGGGTTGGGCCCGTGACAGTTTTAGCACACCAGCTAACAATATACAGCACTTACAAATGACCGTTTCTGCATCATTCAACTTCACATCTTCTAGGAATCAGATATGAGAGGTAAGATCGTTTTTTTTTTGTTAAAAAGAGCAGTGGTATTGATATATCAAATAATAACAGTACATTTATTTCAAATATCAATAACGACGTGCATATAAAATTTAAATATTATAAAAATAACTGTATTCCGTAGAATTTCAAAATTGTATACAACTGCAAAGCAGAAAAAGAATGCAATCATAAATACGAAGTAAGTAGAGAGTAAGCATTTTTTCAAGATGCTTTTAACGCTCGGTATTCAATTTGTCTGCACGGCCTGGTGTGTTATAGGACCGACGATATCCAAAAATAAGCATTCAATGCTTATATTTATATTGCTGTTTATTTTATGAAATATTTGTGTATCGTCACTGTAAAGCCATTATATACGCTTTGTGTCCGGTGTATGAATAATAGATGGAATAGTCCTAGTATATGTTACCTAGTTCGCTTCCGCGGCTAAAAATGTAGTACCAGAAACTTTGTCGAGAAAACTTCTTTTTTACTGTCGAATAGATATGATTTAACGATTATTTTTCATAGGTACATATCAAAATGGTCATGTAAGTTTGAACGTTTTATTTAATCTTACAATAATTAATTTATTTAAAAAGCGTAATGACGTTTACTTGTGTTCATACACCGTGATCAGGTTCAGGGTGTTATTGAAAATTAAGCGCCACAGATTTCCAATGCAAACATAAAGGGGAAATATACACTGAGTGTAAATATTACAAAATATAGACTGTAATTGAAAAATAACATTGTCAAATCCAAATGCAAATTATGCATTGTAATGTTCCATATGAAAATATAACTATGTTCCTTTTGTGACCTAAAGACCTTGAAATGTTTAGACAACAAAAACAAAAAATGAGCGATGACAGCACACGAATGCTAAACACATCAACGTTAATAGAAAATCTCTGAAATCACCAGATCTACAGGTATGATTTGAAAGATGGATTTCTATTGACATTTTAACAGTTTTGCAATGAATCAGATGTGTTTTAAGTAAGTAAACTGTGCCTTACAGAACATTCATTCGATATTTCTCCGCCAAGCAGTTGTGTGTGTTATTTTTGTTCCGTTGATTATCATTCAATACGATTAACCCGCTCCGAGGATGTAGTCTAGTGCTGTACCGTTATCTAATTATATCAACTGTTCAGAATGTATTTTTTCTCTCCTTGGCCAAAATCAAGCTGAAATTTTACTGTAAAAGTGTCTGTGGATGGGGGTGAGGAGAAACTTCGGACCAAATTTCTAAATCAAGGGTCGACATAAGAAAAAAATCTGCGTGAAATTTCCTTGTCTGAGCATATTGTCAGGCTCAGGCTTCACAAATAAAGTAAACTTGTTAAATGGTATGCAATGACCTTGAAACAAGTTATTGGGTGAAAGGTCAAGTTCAAATATCCTCTACACGATTTCTCTCCCTTTTCTTCATTTGGTTCATGCCAATTATGAAGGTTAAGGCCACTTTGAGATGGACACTATGATATATCATTTAATTGTGATGATTATAATTTTTCATTTTCATCTAAACAACCTACACTTTTATTTAATGTACCGAATCCCCTTTTCAAAGAGCAAAAGTATTCCTCATCTCAATTTATCATTGTAGTCATACAATTCTGAACTTTACACATAAATAGGTCCAAAGGTAACTTTTAAAAACGATGAATTAACGTTTCTATTTTAGATTCTCTAATTTAAAGAATTCATAAGTTAGATATTTATGATCATCTCTTTTGTACGAACATTACACGTCAGATAAGACGATTCAAGTTGAAACATTACGTAGAGGTTGCACATTTGTTGTGATCTTGGCTTTATTTATGCCATTAATTATGCCATAAAAGTAGGCTCGCTGATTTGGGTAACTATGATCTAATTAAGTTTCCTTCTTGAAACAATTTGCCAAGTATTATTTAATTAAATCTATAAAAATCTAAATAATTTCCGTGTAAAGTACATAATACTGTGCATCATATCAATACCTGCAAAGATATTATCATACTGTGATACGTTAATACATCTGACTTCTGGCACAATTGCACATCTGGACACGTTTTTAATCCGCAAACCAGTTTTTACCAGATGAAGCTAGTTTGATACGCGATACAAATTTTTCAGTACTTTTAAAAAACAAATGGATTTTCTTGCGAAATAAAGAGGACAAAAACTCCTCAGTGGAAACAAAAATTAAGAGGTTGTTTTTCGTTTTCAATTTTGTTGCTTATTCTATTGACACTATTCACACATGACAAAAGGAATTTGGTTGTATCAGGCATATTAGGCAAAATATTTGCTGTGGTGAAGCAGATTTTGACACATGTCAAAAAGGGAAAATTTGGATAAATTTTACGCCTCTTCTGGTACTATTAGTGTCTGTACACATGAATTTTGATATGCTTAAAATCATTTATTTCTTAAACGGTAGCTCTCTCTCTCCGGAGTGGAGACAAATGACAAGGATATGATTTTAATCAAATCGTTGATTATTGCAGAAAGCGTAGAGCCACATATAGGTATTTCACTGAAATAGAACTGTTCTGAAAAGTGGTGACAGTACATGCCAACCGCACAATCTAGATTTTTTTTCTGAAATCCCTAGTACATGATTTTTAGCAACTGATTACGGAAGAATACACATCTGAAAGTACAGAAAGTCATGCACTCAAATTAAACGCATTCCAAACTGTTTTCGTCAGTTTTAAATCCGACATGCTTTTGGATAGTTTTACAAATTACATTATGAACTAAATTTTAGTGAAGATATTCGATTTTCTATTCCCGGGTTATGAATCATTTAATTTTTGCTATATTTAGATCAATTTGTAGTATATATCATAAATTTTTGTCAAGAAAAATGAACAATACTTCATATTTCATTTTTCAGGTCTAAACATTTATCTTTTCTTCCTATATGGATGTTTCTTGAACGTGACTTCATTTTTGAAAACTGGAACCTCGCCCTCCTCTCCAAACATTGCCCTCAGGAATTGTATGAGGGCAGCAGGCTATTACACGGTACACAATGAACGAAACAGGAACAAGTTTTCCACGTCAATGCAGAAATGGTGCTCGTATGTATTATACATATGTTTAGAATTCTTTGTTGAAGTCATCATCTTTTAAATCGTAAACAATTAGTGATAGTTTTATATGTATTTTTTAATATTTCATATTAATTACCTGTAGTGCTCGTTTTAATTTATGATAACATATAAATTTAAACTCTTTATCTAAATGGTAACAACATGACTTATCAAACTTTGCAAGTCATATACTAGGATAAATAAACATCAACTCGTAAAAATCACAAAGTGGCTGCTTGTCATTCATCTAGTATTTACAAAATGCCTACTCATTCAGGCGTAATTCACTGTAAATTAAAGCAAAGTACAAACTTACAAGAATTGAATTGCCTTAAAAATCAAGGACGAAATTTGAATTTACCTCACCAAGGACTTTTACCATCACTCACGTTCCTTTGACAATCATAGTTTAAGACGTGTGTCTTAATTAGAATAAAAGCATTAGTTGTGAAATAATGAATATTATACTTTTTACTGCACATATATAGATACCCAACGCTTTTGTGAACTAGTTCTTTATGGTACAAATACTCTTGCTGTAACAAAGATCTTTATAACTCATTAATATGTGAGATTTTAAAGCTAGGTTGATTTTAGTTGATAAGCATTTCAATTTTAACTATTCTCTTTTTGAGTTATTTTTCTATTAACCGCTTATATTATGAATCATTATTTCCAATTTACATGTGAATCAACACTAATCTACTCCTTTTTTTCAGAGTACATGAACGTGTTTTACCTTGTGTCCAGAATTCCATCGAAAACAACTCACTTCGGGGTCCCTCGGACTGGTTCTTCTCTATGACCTTTGATTTCAAAATGGCAAAGAGGACATCGATTGCAATGTGCAAAAAACTGAAAAGTATAAAATCAAATAATTTATAAACGATTCATAGTCAGATCTTTATTGTTTACCCTTTGTGTCCTTCAGACTAATCTTTCATTAATGACATTTGTATTAAAATCAAATGTATAAAGTTAATTTTTTTTTACATGTTATCTCACTTAACTTTAAGAAAAAGGCTTTAACCTACAAAGACTCATATTTTACACATATTTATGTCAATGCAACTCATAAGAAATCATAATGAAATTCCAAAATACAAAACCAATAAGCACTGATTTTGAAAAATTAAAAATAACTGGGTTTTTTTATTATTATTGCAGAGTTTCGTAGAAAACTGAAATGTATCAACAGTGCCAGTCTAAGACGAGCTAGAAGATGTGTGAAGACTTTGACTATGCCTTTAAGGCAAACCCTTACTGGACTGTACATGCAAAATAAAACCAACAGTTACGACGCTCGCAGATTGGCTTGTATGTAAGTGTGACACTTTCTACTAGTACTCTTCACAATCAAATGTAATGCAGTCTAAACCCTTTAAACTGATAACCGAATGATTGATCAATTAAGGGTTTAAATGTTGACGATGCTTTTTCAACGATAATATACTATTTTATCTTTCAGAATATCAGCTGCAACAGCAACGTGCTATAAGGAGAAGATGCGATCCTGCAGAAACTATCTGCGGGATTATATTGGTGCTTATCACGTGATCTTCGGCGGGAAATGTTTGTCCGTCCTTCCGGTTACATCAGGAGAATTTGTAAATGACTCGATCATCATGCCGAGACAGGCTGATAGAAACTGGATTACTGTTGTTCAATCCCTCTTAAAGGAAGTAGGAATTGATTTTCTTCCCAAAAGTATGATATCAGAAATCCAATCAACGACGAAATCCTCATTACAAGAGACTAAATCAAACACCAATCAAACAACGATGCCATTGACAACTAGTGATGACGTCACCGATGAGTCAATGTTTGCACCAGAAACAGCCGATAGTATAATGTCCCGCGAGTATGATACGGAGATGACTACCAAATCTTCAGATAGCGAAAGAAATAAAAATAAAGGCACCGAAAGACCGGGAAATGCAACTAATGAATTGGAAAGTAGAGAAAATGATACAGAAACTAACAGCGTAGTATTTGAAAGTGAAGAAAATGTTTATAGCCAGGAATCAAATTTCACCAATATTATACTCCCGACAGAAGAAACTAATATGTCTTCTAAAACCAGTGACGACAGCAAAAGTGATCACGTTAACAATAAATCAGATGACGTCAGCAGTAATATAACGCAAGAAATTACTACCGTGGTTTCTGATCAACAACATGCATACACGTTTTCATCCAGTTCTACAGCATCACTTCTGAATAAATCGAGGACACATGTTTCAGCGTCTTCTTTATCAGACAAGTCCAATTCTCAAAAACTATCCGTGCCTACTTTGTCCTTATTTTTGCCCCTTGTCTTTGTGATTTCAGCTATGTTCTATTGAATCCATACCGTATCTTTGTAAGTCAATTTTATATAAAAAAGCGTGTTGCTCAATATTTTCTGACTCTTTAATGTTAACCTTATCCATAGTTTCATGTACCTGTCATGTTGTAAATAATGCATATGTGTAAATATATCCTACATTTCTTAGTATTATCTTGTTGTTCCCATTATCATAAAAATTGAAATATGGAAAAAGAATTATGATCTATATTTTTAAAAATTAAAAAATGGGTTTCATTTTCATGAATAGTTTTGCGTAGAATCATAATATCGGACCTTTTAGTTTTTTTTATGTCAAAGTTAGGTTTTGCTTCGAATAGGTTTCTTGTATTTGAAAAATACTACTTTAATGATAATAAAGGCTTTTTGCTACAGGTACTCCCTGATCTGAAAAGCACTATTCTAATGAGATCCAACCTGAATGAGCCTTCAGATTATGCCACTACATCATAAAAAACCCTTATTGAATTTGATGAAAAACATCTAATCTTTGTATTCATAATTTTTGTATTTGTCATTAGGCTGCAAAATAAACATTTATTAGTAGAGGTTATTCAAAGTCTCTCTGTTTATGATAACTGAAGCAATAAATATAATCCATGTTAAACAAATAAAACGAAAATTCTATTTGATCTGAAAAACTTGATTTGCGTAAGTCCGCTGGCAAATAATTCTCATGCACTCAGCTCTTAGGTTGCGCGACAAATTACTATGTACAAATTTTTACCACAATCATTTTTTGTATCCTCGTTTTGACTAGATAACAAATTGTGCGTATGATTAATGATATCTATGATATAACGTGTCCTTGACGAGGCATCGTTTTGCATTCGTAATTGAAATTTAATGGTCCCCCCTCTGCATCTTTTAATTTGCCACACATGCGTTGCCAACTATTTTATGGCCTAATAACTTCTTATGTAAAGTATATGGATTTCTTTGGGCAATGTAAACATGTTCAGGTTAATCTTAAAACACAACTAAAAAAAAAAACAAAGAATTTAATAATTCAAAAATCGGTGAACCAAATTCGTGTTTATCAAGCTGTATCTTTTGTAACAAAGCCTTATTTACATTTTGAAAATAAAATGATATATGAATAGAACAAAAATTTACAGGAATGCTAAACAATTTTTTTTTCATATCTATGGCTGACGTGTTTCATACTATTGTTATGCCATTATTAATCACCGAATTGTCTACGGATTTTCCCGTTTTATCGATTACGACAAAGAACACACGGCGGGTGTGACCGGTCAGTAGAGGATGCTCACTCCTCCATGGCACCTTATCCTACCTCTATTTGAAGAGCTCCGTGTTTGCTCTGCTCCTGTTTTGTATTTTTCCTTTGGACTTTTGATTTTTTGAACACTGTTCGTTATTACCACATTTCATCTACTGATTTGTGTAAAAGTATCATAACTTATTTCTGTAATCCCTTTAGGGACATACAATCAAAAATGATATTAATTTAATATCGGCCTAAATCTGCCAAATTTGTCTGAATGGTTTACATCAGAACAAAATATCCTGTTATAAATCTCCCGTTTAATATCATAAGGTCAGAAAACACGTTGTATGTTATATTTATACAGATTTTGTAGTAGACTAAAGATAAGTTAAAATAAATGTAAATTTAATCGCCGTGTTAAACACATGTTTTCCTAATTAATGCCAATAAAACCTGCCAAGTGTCTCCAGAATAAAGAACAGAAATAAATTTACACATGTACTTTCCCCGAATCGAGAGACTTAATTAAAAACGTCACAATTTTCATTCAGAGATAATGAACATATTAATATGATAATCCTAACCTATCTATGTTTACGTTTGTTCGTTCCTTGTTGACCGATGTATCTTGTAAAATATGTGATACGTTCTTGTAATATTAAACCTACTTCAATATTTAACGTTTCTTGTGTATCACTTTAAATATCTCACATTTTCAAAATAAAAATGCATGAAAAACAAAATATGATGCAAGATCAAAGCACCTTTAAAATCTTGTAAACTAAAAACATCGCAGGTGAACACTGTATGTAGATTGTTGCAAAACAGTTAATTTAACATAAATAATCAAGTCATACATGTTGATGAATGATAGATAATGTTGTGATGTTTAAAATGTGTCATCCGAGGACAAATAAGTTATGTATTTGCAATCCTTGATTATGGTCACTGATCTAATGAAAATTTATGTAAATGAATGTCTTTAATATTTAGGACATGCATATCAAAATATCTTTCAAGCATAAAATAAAATCTAAAGCTTTAAAATGGATCCTCCTTTCAAGAAAAAAAAACGATCAAAGACTAAGTTGGAAAGTTTTTAAAAAAATGATTGGTAAGACAAATTACTGGTGAGCAAATTTGTTGTTAGCAATGTGACATTTTCAGGTATTGCTACGGCTGAGATTTGGTTATATACATGTATAAGTACGTGTCGAATAATCATAGTTATCAAATGTTACTAAAATTACAATATTTTGACTAAATTGCAATTCAAAAATTTGTACAACGGTGAACAATGGTAAAAGCAATACCAAGTAACCGGACGCCGATATTTCTACTGAGCAACTCTTTTTGAAGACAAATGTGTTCTTCAATGTATATTCTACCCACATAACGTACAAAAATGTGTGTCAAAAACCTAAG
The DNA here is from genome assembly GCA_033439105.1 of Magallana nippona. Lineage (NCBI taxonomy): Eukaryota > Metazoa > Mollusca > Bivalvia > Ostreida > Ostreidae > Magallana > Magallana nippona. Next base: position 37,341,444 of record CM065922.1, read on the forward strand.
CGTTCTATTTCGTAGCGTCTACAGCTAATTTTAGGAGAAGTTATGAGTTATAGGTACATTTAAGACTTTTTATACGTTGTAATGATGTAATCCTTGTTAATGTATAGCAGATACTTTATTTATAAAATATAACCATTAAAATCATCATATATTATTTATAATAGAAGACGGACGTATCTCGAGACTTAACTTGACCAAGATCTCATGGAAATCTTATGTTGATTCTAAAATCAAAATATTAAGCATTGCTTTTTTTTCTCAGGCTAATTGACTATTCGACCTAAATTGTTAGGGACTTGCATTTTCCGAAGCTTTCTTAGCAAAACATGTTTTCTGTACAGTGCTGTGATATGATTCATGAATATTTAACTTCTACATCATGTAATTGCAAAATAAGTAGAGGACAAGTTCATGGTCGTGCGTAAATAAAATCTACTAGTATGTGGTATTATAGCATGTATAAATGTATTGTTTTGTTAAAAAGAAATAAAGTTGAATGTATGTTGAATGTATGTATGTTGAATGCATGTTGAATATCTGAGTGGCATACGATAGTGACAACAAACCATGGATATTTGGGTATCATAGTAAGGCTACGAGATATAAATCCATACTTAACAATCGATCCAATTTTATCAAAGTATCCATAGCATGGCTCCATACCTTATTTAGTTAGAGCTGGTCTAGTAAATTGGGGGTCGAGAGTTCGACTTAATCCTAATGGATATATTTTAGAGAAGAGGTGCACAATAAAAAATAATACCATCTTTAATTTTACATAATCATAAACTCTCTCCAATGTTAAGTAGATACTGTACGGTAAAACTGTAAAGATAAATGAATAAAGGTAATGACCCAATACTGAAATCAAAGATGTATAATTGTATTTTATGATCAATTGACATTTGACTCTGTAAAGTCAATAGTGAAAAAGAAATTGGAAGGAACTGCCTGACGTATAGTGAATAGTTCAAGACAATAGAATAAACTTTAGCGATAAGGCACATGGGAATCTATTTACTATTTAACATGAATGTAAAGATAACATCATATACATAGAAACATACCTGTATGCAGCCAATGTAGAAACAGATTACTATGTTAAAATGAAATAAAACTGAGTAGTCATAAAATTAACTACAAGATTAACTTCTCCTAGTAATAATAAACTATGGTTTTGGGTTTTTGAAAAAGATTATAATTCCAACATTTACAACCGATTCGATTTTATCAAAGATGATAAGAGTAGAATCAAGGCTCCATAGCTCAGTTGGTTAGAGCGCCAGTCTAGTAAACTGGAGGTCGAGGGTTCGACTCCCTCTGGAGCCTTCAGCAGAGTGGCGCAGTGGAAGCGTGCTGGGCCCATAACCCAGAGGTCCGTAGATCGAAACTACGCTCTGCTAAATTTTTACAAATGCGTAGGTCAAATGCATCACGAATTTCATCCGCCCGACATGGCATCACCTATCTATAATTAACCGTGTGTCCTTCTTTTTCGGGTACTCGCCATTGTTTCAATGCCATGTTTCCTTTGTTTTCTATGTTCAATTCTCATAAAGACGTTTTGTTCAGCGCTCTTATTAACACTATTCATCTATGAATTCAAAAACAGTACCTTGTTGATGTGGAGAAGGGAGTAGAAGTTATATGGATTCAAATTAAATTAGTTTTTGTTTAATCAAACGTTGATAGCAAATGCCGTTGCGGGTGATTGAATCCAGCCGTGAAAATATACTGTAAAGGTGAAGCGAGACACAGGTGAGCTAAAGGCAGCAAGGCCATTACCAGTAAAACACCAACCCTAGCGCAATTGGTTTAAAAAAAATTAGTGTTTTAAATAAATTCTATATCAATATGTTGCACTTTTCAAACTTAACATATTTATTAATGATAAATAATAATACAGAATAACTGGAACTTTTTATATTATTTATGTAACTTTTCCTCCATAATACATTTTATTTCTTATTTATTTACGGCTCAAATTATTCTTTGCTTGGTAATACTCAGTAACTGTTCTTATATTTCTTTTTTCACATCCTCTGGAATATCTGCTTAATACCATCCTTCAAAACAAAACCAAAACAAAAAAGTTCCCATCAAAAATAGAAACATCCAAAGTGACTCTGTTGTTAAAAATACTATTTAATCACTTTAAATATTTTTCCCTCGTCTTGTTTTTATTTATTTTAAGTTTTAAATTACTTTTATAATCTTCTACTCCAATGCTTGAAAAGTTATTGTATTTTCCTGCTCTTGTTTTATATATATATATATATATATATATATATATATATATATATATATATATATATATATAGCTTATGGTTAACATGGCAAAGACTAACGAGTACAAGTAGTAGCCTGGTAGGGGATCAATTCACTTCAGCCTTTCTTTCTTTTTCTTTTTTTTACCTCAGATCAGCACTCTTGTGAAAACTATTTATCTATGAATTCATATTGATGAGATGGACAAGGCAGATTGTATGGTTTTAGTATCTATGAAGACCCAATTATGCTCATTAATTGGGTGCATAAATCACTTTGGTACATAATGATGTTCTATTTCAGCTGGAAAAACAAATGTTTGACTACACCTTGTATTAAAAAAAAACCCGCTAGCTTTAGACACCAACTGGAATAAGAATAATACGAGTAACTTGTTGGAGACTACACTTTTTCTATGAATCATTTAGCGCAACGATTAGGACATTTCAAATGCAGTAAAATGGATTCATTAATAAATGGGTATATCCCTATAACTATAT